>JAQMCX010000011.1:6379785-6403794 GCA_029814765.1 Acanthurus leucopareius | reverse complement strand
GTGTGCGTGTGTGTGTGTGTGTGTGTGTGTGTGTGTGTGTGCGTGTGTGTGCGTGTGTGTGTGTGTGTGAGTGTGTGTGTGTGTGTGGTAGATGGCTGCATTTCCATCAAAGTTGCAATGGGTGTCACTCTTTCCATATTTTCCAACCATTTCTTGATTTCAAGGCTGGAATTGCTCTGGTCAGCTGTAAGTTTCTGTTTTTGAGTGTTCAGATGGGATAGAAAAAAAATCATTAATTAAAGAACAATCGGAGGATATATATCTTTTCAAGACAGGACAGGGAAAAAACAAATGATACAAACTAAAAAACATGGGCTTTCTTATTGCTTAAAGACTACATGAGGATTTGCTCTCTCTCTCTCTCTCTCTCTCTCGAAAACGCACACAAACTCACGCACACATGCGCACAGAGAGAGGGAGAGAAGGAAAGAGAGAGAGAGAGAGGCGCAGGCACTCACAGTCTGGACCGCTCGCCTGTGTTTTGGACAAGACAGTCATGTTCTAGTTAAATGTCAATTTAGCAGTCAACGCACGCGCATCCACGCGCGTGGCAAGCCCGGGCTTCATAAACAAGCCGCTGCCACTTGGTCGCTCAGTGTTCCCACTGATCCCACTGATCCCACATCAGTGCAGCGGCTCAGAGAAGATGGCACTGGCCGACACAGAGCGCAGCGTGATCAACTGCAGCGACTCGGGCTCCCCGTTTTCAGAGATTATTGAGCTGAATGTCGGCGGGCAGGTTTATGTGACCAGACACAAAACTCTCATCGCAGTCCCAGACTCGCTGCTGTGGACCATGTTCAGCAGGAAGTCGCCCAAAGAGTTGCCGAGAGACAGCAAAGGGCGCTTCTTCTTGGACAGGGACGGGTTCTTGTTCCGCTACATCCTAGATTATCTCCGGGACCTGAACTTGGTCCTCCCGGACTACTTCCCCGAGAAAAGTCGCCTGCAGAGAGAGGCTGACTTTTTCCAGCTGCGGGACCTCGCAAAACGCCTCAGCCCCCGGGTGAGTAAAGACAATTCAATCAGCGAGGAGATTAGCCAAAGCGACACGGAGGAAGGTGCGCAGCAGTGCGGCTCCTCCAGCACCATGGAGACTTTACGCACAATGTCGGTGAGCGGGGCCATGCGCTCCCCGTCACTGGACTCCAGAAAGTCGGGCTATATCACGGTGGGATACCGCGGCTCGTACACCATTGGCAGAGACATCCAAACCGACGCCAAATTCAGAAGAGTGGCGCGCATCACGGTTTGCGGGAAGACATCTCTGGCCAAAGAAGTGTTTGGAGACACGCTGAACGAGAGCAGAGACCCGGACAGGCCCCCGGAGAGATACACATCCCGCTACTATCTGAAGTATAATTTTCTAGAGCAGGCATTTGACAAGCTGACAGAGGCGGGTTTCCACATGGTGGCCTGCAGCTCCACAGGCACCTGCGCCTACACCAGCAACGATCCAAACGAGGACAAGATATGGACAAGCTACACTGAATATGTCTTCTGTCGGGAATAACAAACAGGAGACATGTCACTTTGATGTAAATAGACATTTCATAATCCCGAGGGGAATGTCTTTCAAAAGTATCGCATTTTGCTGTATTGAATTTAACGTTTGTTGAGGGAGAGTGACTGCAAAATATCGCTCCAGTGTTAGAGTCATATTACAGTATTATCACTTGTGTGGTTTGAAGAGGAGACACAGTGCCCTTAAAATAGATTCTGCACAATTGAGTTTAACAATTTGTCAAGTGAAGATTTATGAAATTTGTACCTATGAAACAAACAGAGCATCATCTGAGCTGACACACCCATCCAAAGCCATATTGCGTGGAAAACAGCAACAAGACTCCACCATCTCAATCCCATTGAACTGCATGTCAGTGCTTCAGTCATATCTGACTCAGCACTGTGTGAACTGAGCGGGATCCAAGAACAGACAAGCAGCAATTAGTATTCAGTGTCATTGTAACTTCTAAGCTTGCTCGATCACATGTTTGGCCAAGTTTTTTTTTTTTTTTTTGTATAATCTATTAGGTTCTTATAGCAGATCTATCACTGACATGATTATATGTGTATGTGATTGCTTGGTAAAGTTGTATTCGTCCAACCTGTTCAGATGAAATAAAAAAATCTTATACTCTGCTATTCTCAGCCCTTTGCCAGTCATCCTATTGTCTTCTTCACATCTGCAGAGAGCTCACAGAATGAAAAAATACTGGCACTCATCTGCCTCCAGCCTTTTAAAATTTTGCTCAGTGGGGAATCAAAGAGTCGGCCTCAAAGAGAGATGCCCTACCCGGGAACCTCGACCCACCGAGGCTGCCGGCTCTACAGAATCTGTCACACCGTTTTAACCCCAAAGAAACTACACAGAGCTGAAACGTGGGTGGCAGCAGAGTGTCTGTACTACTTGCTTGTGTTTTTTCGACCGACTTGTAAATCCCTGACCATGAACTTTTCCTCGGCTCTCAGTCCATCACTCCTGTAACCTGTCAGTTCAAAGCATGGTGTCTATTTCTGATTCATTCTCACCCTGTTATTAAATCACACAAGCAGGAAAAAAAACCCCTACATCTGAATGTAGTTAGCATGTAAATTTTGTAGGCAGCTCCGTTTCCACCTCATTTTGTCACACAAATGCAGCTGCATGCCGTGAGGATGCAAATAGTGCAGCTGCGCACACATGATGTCATTATCATTTCAAGTGTAAATAATGAAAGGGTCCAGCTGCACACAAATAGGAGGGTCCACTCTGCCAGGGGCTGTGGATGAATGGAGAGTAGATTGGTGCACCTTCTTCTGGGAGGGCAGAATTATTTGACTGCATAGTGTACAGCCAACCCTGGATTATGTGTTGCATTCAAACAGAATTGGAAAAAAATGGCAATAGATTCAGAGCCATGAGTGAGATTATAGCACATGAGGGGCAGTGATGTAAGCTCTGTGGGGGTCTGGGGACATCCTCAAAGGAGGTCTATGTTTGGGTTTAATATGCTTGATGAATCGGTCTGGTTCAGTTTGGCCTGGAATTTGTGGTTTGGACTGGAACTGAGATCTGTATGTGGATCATTGTGGAGACATAAAAACTCCAAACATGTTTATTGCAACTGGGGATTATTTAGCCGGGCCTTTTTCAGTAAAGACAACACTGGGAAAAAGCACAGGTGTAAAAATTAAATGTAGTGATGGCTGAATTCCATTTAGATGCCTCAGTTTCAGAGTCCTGGTTGTGCATGTGGGCTCCCTGTCATACTGTCATGACTTACTTACCTCAATAAAAAGGAGCCAGTGTTAATGTGATTGCTAATGCCTGTGATTTTCCTGCAATAAATCACAATATCTAATGTGAAAAAAGGCATAAAAATTTAGCCTTTTCTAAAATTATATGGCTAAATCTATATGTACATTAATAGCAAGTCACCTAGTTACTTAGAAAGAACGTGGAGTTTTGACTGAATCTGGAAATAAAGCTACTGTAAATTTGGGCTTGAGCCTCTCTGACAGGTTCATTTGAAAAAGAATGAAAGGAAAAAAAGGGAAAAAGATCCAGAGAAATGAAGTTTATATAGTTAAGTGTTTCGCATTGCAATGCTTATTTGATGATTATTTGAATGTTCTGATCCTCATCTTGTGTCAAGCATGAGGAATTGGGGGAAACATACATTATTTAAAGGCCCAACTTGGCTCTGTGATTTGTTTCAGTACTGTAACAAAGCCTGTAATTTACGGGTGGCTTCTTTGAGTCGGCCTCACAGAAACAGGAGGACAGATGACACAGACAGACAGACATGTGACAGTCCAAACGACGGGGCAGGTTTGCTCTGCATAATCCAGATGAGTGACAAGTAGCAGCTGCAGTGACTGAGGTGTATCTTCACAGACATCTGCGGTAATATTAGCCTTGATGCACTCAAATGTATCTGGCACTATAAATCAACAACCGAGATATTGTCACACGCCCTCATATATGCAAATTATTGTTTGTCGAACAGGAAGGTGCATTGTCAACACGCTGATCTTTTGTTTCGAACAAATGTGTTTTATTCTTGGAAGAAACAAGAAGCCAAGATGAAACAATCAGAACAAACACAAGATGTCTCATAAAATATGTCCAAACAATCTCATTTCTTGATGGATTTTGTTTCTCGTAATCTTCAAAAGAATGAATACATGTTGTGATTTTTGGGATTTGAATTTGAATAATCAGCACGCCAATCCTGGCATGGTCCAGTTCTCTACAGGCCTTGATAAAATTAAAATGTAAGAACAGGCTTCGGGAGCTTATATTACATTTCTTTGATGTTTTCACACCAGACAGTCATAATTACTCTGTTGTCGTCCTTACTTTCATCGGGATGAGTGCAGGGAAACACCCTTGATCAGTCACCGGTCCGCTGCGGATATCGGCCTACAAACACTCACTGACTCACAGCCACATTTAAACACAGTACAGTATGAGTCTCCACTCGCAAGTCTCCGGACTGCGGGAGGAAAACCCACTCAAACATGTGCAGCAAAGGCTGTCACTCACTGCTTTAGGAGTCGTTCAAGCTGCTTGCAACACATGGGTTTGCGATCCCATTGTGTGCTCGTGTGAATTAATACATTTCAGCCAAGTTTAGAGAGAGCAGTATTTCATATCTCCGGGGACACTTGTTATCTGTAATTTGAATTAAATGATAAGAAAACCCCAAATGAGAGTCTTTTAAGATTAAAGCCATTTTGTTGCTTCACTCAGGGTAGACTTCACTTGTCTTTTTAGTGTTTAGTCATAGATATTTAACAGGAAATGATTTGGATAAACTAGTCACAGTGTCTGAGTGTAGGTGTATTTTTCTGACAGAACATTTATTATTATTATTGAGTTGTACTGTTTCTGTTGAAGGAGTACAGAGGAGGATAATTGAAAGAAGTCAACGGAACAGAACAAGCACTATGATCGTAATACTGATACTGCAAATTATAAGGAGAAATAAAGGAGTGGAGGGAATGCAACATTAAAAAGCAAGTAGCATGATATATAAACATTAGTAAGTTACTGAAATTAGTTGATGTTTCAGTGACTGTGTAACCTTTTCAGTTTACATGGAAATGTAATAAAATGTGTTGTCAGGTTTTTCAGTGTGAATGATGATGGGAAAACAAAGAAGAAAACAAGGAGGCTGTGAAACAAAGTGAGTCAAGAGCTGGATTGTTGAGAGAAAACGGACTCTTGACTGTCAACCAGCATTACCGCTGTTTCTCTCTCACGTGTTTTATCTCCATCTGCAACATTTTCCCATCTCTCTTTGTGCGCATGCTCCATGCTGAGCTCCCCGTCACGAACCTCAGCAGATCCGGACTGTTTGAATTCCATGCATGGGTCCAGGATGCATTTCAGCTTCCTGAGTTATTTTAGATCAAAGTCGGTTTCATTAGCACATCACAACAGTAACTCAAGACCAAAGGCTTCATTATTCTAATTAAATTCTGAGTCAGAGATACATTTTGAACTTGACTTCACAACAGGGGATAAGCATCCGTCAGTGTTCATAAGAGGATAGTTCCCGCTGTTACGAGAAAGCATAACATTACAGTGTTTCACGGGGTAAAAAAGGCTCATGGTGTTAACAAGAGGAAAATCCACTAGTGAGTGTAAAAATATTGCATAATGTATAATCTACTTCCACTGTCAACCAAAATCTGCTCTCTTTGTAAAATGTGCAAACCTTTACCTGCTGTAATAAAAAGAAGCAAAGAAAATGAGAATTTGACTAAAGATTCGACACTAAATCAAGTAAAAGAGGAACATATGCAGACATTTTGATGGCCAGTGGTAAATTTTATAACCCTCTTTTTATACCCAACATGCTCACACCATTTATTTTTTAAACTTTTGCTTTTACTGAGGAGTTGGTAGTAGAGACAGGAAACAAAGGGAGAGGGAAAGAGAGGGTCTGTGCAACAAAAGTCTCCTAACCTGCTGAAAACAAATCAGGGTTACATGGTTTGCACTCCAACCACTCAGACACTCTTCCACCGTTCCACTGCAAATGGTTTCTGCAGGCCTCACTATTGGCTGTGTGTTAAACCAAATATAAATACGATACATCAGTGGTATAGCGTCAGAAATTTGTCAGCATGAATTAAGATGTTATTTTGGCTTGACAACCACCAGCTTTTTGGTATCATTGACAGCTGCAGCGCTATTTTCAATTCGTTTGCTTTAGAACAATGGAAAACTAAGGGGGTTTCAGAGAAAAATATAAGAAGTAATGAATGTGTGCTTGTCGGGCTTACTCTAGGAAGTCAGATTAGAGAGGATGCTCAGATCACTGGACTTCATTACGGGACGTTAAAGAGGAAACAAATAGGAATGAAATTGCTGTGTAAGTCCTGCTCGCTTCTGAGTAACGGCAGAATGAAGACAAGCTTGCATCCTGTTCATTCAGACGCAAATAAAGAAAGAAAGCAGGGAGAGAAAAAAGCTCCTTCTCATCTTACTGAAAAAACAAATGGCACACTGAGGAAGTTAACCTCACTGCTTGTTAAACCAGAGTTTGGCATGAAAGAGAGTTTTCCTGCTTCCATGAGAATAACAGCGACTACAACAACAAAAACAGTAATAATAAAACCAGAAATGATACATTTGAGATAATAATGATTATTTATGTGGTTATGAGGGACACTTCAGTCACAGAGGGCGAAGGGGCAACAGTTCAAGCCACTGTAGCCGCTATATGTGCGTGAGTCTACATTTGGATGAAAAGACCTAAATTACAAACATAACAAAATAATTAGACGAGATATGAGAAAGAAAAACACAATGTCCCGCTGAGCCTTAAGTGTGATGTCACTGCCACTGGAGCTACCGCTTATGTTGTTATAACGCCACTAACATCAAACTAAACACATCTCACATATGGCTAATGATGTCGCTGACAGTGCATTGCAAAGAAAATAGACTTTCGTATGAGTTTTTAATGTGCAACACTCCCTTATTGTATATTCCTTTCACTTGAGATTCCTGCCAGGCGATAGAAAATGTCAACATTTGTGATCAGCAGCAACCAGGCTAATGTGATGCGTCCCGATCACCTGGGCTGGGAGGCTGTTTTATCCATTCCTGATGCCATTAAGCCTCCCACCTTTCATGCCAGCTGAGTTCTTTTGAAAATTACAGTCATTAAATAGAAAACGCCATTTCCACCTCTGTTAAAGCTGACTTGGGGCCACTTGTCTCACATGGCTTTCATGTGAGTGTTCTCAGAATTCTTTGGGTTATTGCAAATCAGATGTCCTTTTAAGCGAGCAGACAAAACATTTTTTTTTATCTACTTGATGCCCTGAACATTTTTAATATCTCTGTGGCTGTACCTGATTGCATATACCATTGATTCTCTTTTATGTTTGATCCCCGCATAAAAAATAGTAAACTTTTTGAACACAAATTCATTTCACAGAATGATCCAAACATAATTCTTTTCTTGAGCTTTTTCTAAAATAAAGTTCAATTTTTTATAGGACAGCATCATATGTGTTATCTACTCTGTTATATGAACATTTATATTTTGCAAAACATGTTTTCAATGATGTGTTTATTGTCATATAATGTAAAGTATAAAGTCAGAAATGGCTCTTTTTTTCTCGCTGAATCTGGGTGGTTGTTGTTAAGTTGTCTGAGTCACCCTGTGAGAGCTGAACTAGTCCACAATGACAGGGTTATGTCTGCATGAATGTGGTGCAGTGGTTTTCACATGTATTCAGAGGATTTGTTTTTTATAGCCGATGCTCTAGTTTCTTTGGTTTTTCCACATCTGGCTTGGCTTTTGAGAAGACGCCTCTCTGTGTATAGGAGGACATAATTACAGGGCGCAGCAGAATAAATAATAACCCTGAGGGCAAAGTATCAAATTAGACGCTTACGTCTGAGTTTGGAAATAGGTTTGATTAATGTATCGATGTATTACGGAATCAGGTGGAGTTGTGAGAACGACTGCAGCAACACGTGGTAATTACTGCACTACCGGGAAAAAAAGCAATTAATTCTTGACAAGTCTTTTTTTTTTTTTTTTTACCTTAGAGAGTCAAACCTAGCATCTAACAGCTTCACTCAAACGTTCTTTCAACAATACTTTTGGTCCAAATAAAGAGTAACTGTGCTACAAGGCAGGAATAATTTAAATTATAGGCTTGTGCATGAACCACAGCATCTCGGGTTCCCTTTACAGCCTCCTTTTCAGCCATTAAAGCTGACTTGATAAACAACATTCTCAGTTCACTCCAGTTTCAGTGACGTGAACTTTACATGTGAACTCTCACTTTGATCATGCTGCTTTTTTGTTTTTTTTCTCTTACAAAACTAAACTTGTTTTCTCTCAACTGTGTTTTTTTTTTCTTTAGGAAGGGATTTATAAAATAATATATGAAAGGGTGTGTACTAGTTTCTGAGCTCTGATGCAGAGGAATGATTTTTCAATGAGAGCACAACCAGCTCTGCATGTAACTAAACTAACTCCAGACTGTTTTTCTTATTTAAAGGAGATTGTTTAGCAATTTTGGAAATATGTTTATTCTCTCTTTTGCCAAAAATTACATAAAAGATCAGTTTGGTATCATTCCTTTATTCTCCAGCTCCAGTTTTTCAAACTCAATTGAAAGATTTTTTTTTTTGTTGTGTGTGTTCAGCTGCTCTGAAGCCTCGTTCCACCAATAAAAAATACAATAATAATTTATAAAATATTCAACCTTAAATGGTTTAAGTTTGACCTGAACACAAAAGAATGATTAATGTGTGTGTTGACAGAAAACTGAACTGAGGAACAGCTGTTACCTTCTTTGAATCTCTGTTAGTTGCCTGGCAGCTGCTTCGGGCCGAGAAATAGCCGAGCACATAACCCTCTGTTGTGTGCATGGTGAACTGTTTTATGCTTGTTTTTGGGTAGAGGCTAAAAAAACCAAGAATTGATGTGTTAGCAGGTGAATATTAAAGATGCAGGTGAATAGATTTGTTCCGTTCAAACCAGCTGCATCTCTCAAATCACTCTTAGTTGGTTTAATTTTGCTTTAAGTGGCTAGAGTTTTTAATGATTTAGATCAAAAACTATAAAAATTCAGAGATGATTTTTGACAATACAAATGCTTTGAAACCTACATAAAAGCATGTAAAACACCAAATTACCCGCTAATGAAATTTGAGGTGGTTAACAGAGATTCTCAAATTATTCATTTGGTGTTGATTACAACTATATTAGTCATTCTATGCTGGTAAAAGCTTCCTAATTCCTTCAAACTGCACTCGACATTTGAACGTCGGTTTAGTTTTCATGCAAAGGAAGCGCTCTAAAGCTTGTAATTATTATGTGATTAAGTTTTCATTGAGTTTGCACATTTCTTTGGGCAGAATGCTGATGACAGAAATTTCCTAAAAAGCCAACAGATTCCAAGTGAGTATTTGCGGTCTAAATTAAATGCAGACCAACAATGATTTAGTCCAGGATACTCCGAGGACAGTATTTGTATTTGCACATGTGAGGTCAACCCTTTAAAGAAAAGCACAAACACAACCCTGTCTCTGTCTATTAAGGAAGGGATATAGTTGTACTTATTCAATTTTTCCATGAATATCAAGTGTTTTCTTTCATGGGAGCACCGCTGTAATCTGCGACCTCGCCACTGGAAACATTCAAACCACAGAGCCGCAAGAGAGCTGTCATTCATAGAAAACCGTGCATTGTTGGGTTACATCTAAAGCCAGTGAACAATTCAGATCTCTCAGAAAGAGAAGCCAGTTTGACGCACTTTTCTCTCAGTTCATATCTTGTATTTCAGCACAAACCTTTGTTCTCTTCTCTCCCTTGTTCACATTGAATGCCAAATCTCCATTGTGCCTCTGATTAAAACAAGAAAACATAAAACACACAGTTAAAGGGTGCACAGGAAGATCATCTCGGACCATCCTATCAATTTATTTCTCTATTTCCCTGGATAAAAATGAGGAAACGTTGATCGGATATGAGTCTCAATGCTGCAAGTAACAACAGCACTCTGAGAGGCTGATACAAACAAAGAGACGGCTGTGGTGCTCAGATAAAAAGGAATAAATGTCTGTTATCTGTCATATCAGATTCAAAGCAAGGATTGGTGGAGGAAAAAAAAAACACTGTGTACACACTGCATTTCACAGGTGATTTCATGCAGCTTGCTTTGAGCTTTGCTGCTGCATTGCTCATCTGCACACTGGCTGTCTGACAATCCTCTATTTGTAGCAGGAGAATAAACACCGAAGGAAGCCCCTATACAGATGTTATATAACACATGCAAAATCAATATCAGCCAACAGGGACGCAATAACGGTGCATTATGCTTCTTTTGGGTGGATTTTACTCTTATTTTTTCCACTTATGTTACAAAAGAAATAAAACTTCTCTCAGAGGAGTTTCATGAAGCGGACAATCTGACAGACTGGCAGGAGAAAACTGTCAGAGGCAGCGTTAACTGAGAGGAACGTTGTCAGCAGCACAGAACTAAAGCTGGAGCTGTGCAGGACGTCCTGTGTGTGATATGTGAGTTCACAGCGATGACTCCCCTTGTGTTCATGATGCAACGTGGAAAGCAATGGAAATACTGGCTCAGCAAACACCAAACATCTAACATCTGCTGGACTCTTTTCTGACAGATGTCCGCCTCCTCTGCAGGACTTGTTTACAGGTTAAAGCTTGATTAGATATCTAGGTCGAATAATCTTTTTTTTTTCCACAAACCGCTTTTAATTTTCAGACATGGGAAACATGAAAGGGCATGTAAGTCTTCTTTTGTGCTGGAAATTAACATATATGACACGGCCTGTAACGGTTACCAGGGATATGGATGGAGACATATAAGCTTATCATCTCCCTTAAAAATTTCGTCAGAGACACGCTTAGGCAAAAATATAAATACATCAACATATAAGCATTGCAGTTTTTTTATGAGATGCAGAGAGACGAGCTTTTGTTCGACCAAAAAAAAAAAAAAAAAAAATCTAAATCAAATGTTCTGCCACTAAAGCCTCAACCTTGAGGCAAAGCTTAGGCTGCATGTTCTGGCAACCATCAGTGGAGTTATTTTGATGCTAGAACAGCAGAGAACAACTTTTTAAAGACGTACATGTCAAGTTACAAAGAAGCGCTGACAGAATCCTGCAAAAGGCCTGCAACTTTCAGCAATCCTTTCACTCAAAAAGTATTCTGCAAACTCATTGGTGGAGGTAAATCACAGTGAATCACATGTGTCAGAGCCTGTGAAAAGGCCTGAGAGAACCTTTAAATGGTATTGTGACCTGGAAAATAATAACTGAAACATTTCATTGTTGTGCACTGTAGTTTATTTTGAATTGATCCACCATAACAACACTTACTGTGGCAGACGCTCGCTCTGAATGTAGTCCCCTATAAATGCACTCTTTACTCTTCATAGTGCCGCGCTGTATTTATGAAATTATTGTGCATTCATAGAAAAATGAAAGTATTCAGGCCAGCCAGAAAGATTTAGGGGACAAACAAACACACTGTTGTTGTTGTTGTTGTTGTTGTTGTTGTTGTTGTTGTTTAAAATATTATGCATTGACAATAACAAAAATGGACATAATGCCTCCCTTATACTTTAAAATTGGACTTTCACATTTTTAAATTTTAACTTTATACTTTAGATTTCTGCATTTTTATTAGAAAACGGTAATATTTAGTAAATATTTTTGCTGCTGTCATTAATATAATGTTTTGTCTCATTATTTCTGTGTTTTTGATGGTGTTTATTTGTTTAATTTTCTCTTGAAGCTTCTCTTATGTGTCAAGATTGTCTAGATTTTGTGTTAATTGTTCTAAAATGATTTACTGTTAGATCTGCAATGTTTTTTTTTGTATCATATTTATTGGAAATGCTGGAAAAAAAACGAATTAAATGAAAATACGGGCAGACAAAGGCTTTTGATTGATTTCAATAAAAGAGATCAAACACATTTTCTTTCCTTTTGTAAAAATTTGACATTTCAGTTTTAAAAAGAAACAAAAACTCAATTACACTGAATGAAAATCACAACATTTGCAACATAATTACACCGTCATGTTCTACCTATTATACTGTCAGAAAGCAGTGTTGCTCGGTCGAGACTTCCAAGGGTTTCCCAGCAGATGATGTGCTGCTTGTCAAACAGCACTGACCCAACTTTCAAAGAGAAACATTTAAACCGGGCATCAATCATGGCCATTAATGCGGAAGGCTCAGCAGTCTGCAGTCAAATACCACTTGTGTATTGACTCTGACTCAATACTTTCTCCTATTGACAAAAGTTTCTCACTCAGGTCCCCCACAGTGCATCAGAAAAGCAGCCTGGCTCTGTCAGACCAGAGAATTGCCTGAGTCTGATAAAGGGCTGCTAAAACATTGATCGCTACATCTAAGTCCCAAACTGAAGTCATCACTAATGCATGGCTGTGTTTCACCAGAAGTGAAAACTGTGGTGTCAGAACTTCAATCTCTGCCAAGAGCTCGTTATTATGTGAAACGAGAGCAGGTTCGGAAATCTCGTATGAGAGTGTGCTGCAAAGAAATAAACTCTGTGGCGATGGAAGTAAGTTAGGAGGTTCGAGTGTGACGTGGCTGCGTCTCCTTCATCATTTCAACTGGATCACATTCAAGTGTTGGATTAGATGAGATGGTGGGAAGTGAAAGATTTAAGAGCACTGGGAAAACGTTGCCAGTTTGGATTTCGCTCTTCATTGGAAGGGCTGATGTGCCAAGAGCTAAACAAATTTAAATTCTTTCATTAATTAATGTGTTTTGACTATTGGTTGTTCTGTACAGAGTGCATTAATTTATCTCAAATCCAGGTTTAATGACATGAGCTTCAGATGACTCATGAAGACGTTTCCCAGCTGCTAATATTTGTTTCCCTCTGATGCATACAGATCACATTGTGGTTGATGACGACAGCTGGTCCCAAGATTTTCATTTAGCACATTCCTCTTTTATGGCGAAGCACAGATGAAACTTGGACAGGTGACATTTAAATGACACTGCAGTCGTTCAGGGAGAATTTCTGGAAACGTAAAGGTCACATGATGCCATGGTGTTAGAAAATACCTACAATATGCCAACTGCCTGTTGTTTTCAGGAGGTGATAATAACCCAACCTTGGCTTTACTGTCAAATACCCTGCTCATACAATAGGAGTGATGATTGAAATTTTTGTAACCTTGATCCATTTTCATTCTCCATCCCACTTAGCAGCCTGAAAGCGTGGTATTTTTTAAGCTTGTTATTGTTTAAATGTATGTTATTATTATTAGTCAGACTGAAATGTACCTGTGATTCATCTTTCATTGCCTTTATTCACTTTTGGGCTCCATAATTCACATCAAGAGGAGACCAAAGTAGACACATACAGTTTCAGTTTAAAAGGTCACAAACCACAAAGGTTATAAAATCCCTGAACCAGCTCTTCTCTCTACTTCCTTAACTCCTACTCAGATCAGTTGGGTTTTTCAGCTGCCACTGTTTTCATGTGTGTTAGATCAATAGAAAAACTCTACTGGAGCAGTTTTTTTTATGTTCAACACAATACAACGACTTACTACTGAGACACCATGTTCTTCATCACTTACACCTTGCCTCTTTTCTTGCCTTTGTTGTCCTCCACTCACCCATGTGGACATCGAAGGGTGTGATTTCACTCATCCGTCTGATCAAAAGCAACCAAACTCACAGACACAAAGGTCCACTGCTGCTGGGAAAAAATGTCATCATGGTGCTGTGGAAGAAACTGACACCCCCTCTCCGGATTAACATCATAATGGATGTGATTCTGGGAAACGACATGAAAAAAAATAATCAAATGTATACGCACAGCCATTCATATCAAAGTATATAACTCAATTTCTTTGGTATGTTTCACCAAGGAAAACTTCCCACTGTGAGGTCTGTAAATTATTCAAAGGTGAGGTATTCAAACTGGGAGACGTGCCTCCCCAGGGAAGAGCTTGCTGGGGAGTTGAAGGGGATGTGTGAAGGGATAGATGTGAGGAAGCTGCCATATGAGGTGAAAGGGACAGGTGTATGCTAAGTATTAAATTAGTTACTGTGGTTCACCTGCTGATCAACACAGTCAACAGCGGTAATACGTAGCTATGGAAGTAATTAAGGTAATTAACCGTAAAACCCTGAGTGTCTGATTGCAACAGTGAACTCCTCTATTTAGAACTCAGTCACATCTGAACACATGGTTGCCACACTTTTAAATTTAGAGCGAAAAGTGCTCTGAGTTACCCTTTCTGATGATGTTATTATCACACATATATTCAGTTATCTTTGGTGTGCATAAGAATCACTACTTTTTAAAAGTTTTAGTCAAGACACATTTCAATTTAAAGGATACAATGCTATGATTATCATGTTTCTACGTGGTTTTTCCCACATAAAAAGTTTGAAAACAAGGATGAGGAGACATCTACTTTTTCTCCCTTATTGAGAAATTCCCTCAGTTTCTCTCAATCACATGCTTTGTGCTTGGTTGACAGGTGAAAGAGCAGAGTGCAACAAAATGGCGAATGTGTAAGGAAACACAGGAGCCGTTCAGGTATTCAACACGTCTGAGCCTTGGTCAGACTCAGATTCAAATGAGGAGTCCGATGTTCTTCTAAGGGTAGAAAAGTTAGCATCGTATATTTGTTTGCATTGTTCGTTAGCTTGTACATGACACTGGCTGACACAGTGTTAGCAGTTGCACTTTCAGATACATTTTCCTGCCGTGCATCTATGAGTTATCAGCAAGCAGACACCACTCATAAATATGAGTCCATGGCAACATTTAACCCTATTTAACTGTCCCAAAGCGTTATTGGAGGAACCAACCAAAACCAGTCTAACTTGCTCTGTTCCCGGCTTTTATGCTAAGCAAACTATCTTCTAGCTGTAGTGTGAATGATACGAATCTTTTCATATCAGTCTCTCAACAAGAGCAGACAAGCCTATTCCCTGAAATAAAATATCATCATAGTAATAATAGAAAATGGGTAAAAAAGAGTCGCATATACAAGTAATTGGTTCGTTTATTTAGGGAAATGTGAGCTGACACTTTCAAGTGGATGTTTGCATGTGTGGCCCTCTATGTTTTTATTCAGAGTTAAATGCTCATTAGGTAAGTAATCATGAAAAACCTTCATACCAATCTCGTATGACATCCCCTGACTGCGACTAATTTAGGCAACATATTGCGTCGCATTTGGGCAATTTCATTTTCATGTGAGCGTGTCTACATGCAGGAGATGTGTGTCCAACCTGCTTTGATGCTGAACACACTCTGATCGACCCCCTTTGCTTGTGTTTGTCTGAAACGTGTATGTAGATCCTCAGCATCTGCAACCTGGCACTGTTTAATTTATGACAACAGCTAAACGAGAGGAGTCAGTCAGTCATTCAACCTAAAGTGATATCCACTTCTGACTAACCGACCTATACGCTGCGCAGTTTTACCCACAAATGCTTGCTTGAATTAATGAAGAAGTCAATTGAATTTACATGGACCTAATAACCGGCCTCTGTTTCCTACTACAATTCTCTTAAGAGTGTTGTCGTCAATTATGCTGTTTCATTTCCTTTTATGTTAACGACCACATTTATGTCATATTACTACCTTAAAATATGACTTTTAACATTGTGGCAAAAGTTTCCAGCAGCCATTTTTTATTGTTGCTTTAATTAAGAGTTTGTTTTTGCCTTTTTTTTAAGGGTAAGTGAATCCGTAAGCCATTTCATAAAACTCAGCAAGTTTTTAATGCAGGAGCCCTGGTATTATCAAAGGAAAAATGATTTTCCTCTTTTTGAACATGTCTCCCAGGTTCTCCTTTGGTAGTTACAAGAAACCGTTTCAGCAAGAGAAAGTCTTGATCCTCCTTTTAGTCAGCCATGAAATATTGATTAAAAACAGCAGAATGATAAGTCACAGATATGACTTAAATATGCAGCGAGTCAATCCAGGACAAAATCCTGCTGCAGCAACATGATTATCAGCAATGTGCAATAATATCATGTGCTTTGCAATCACCCTTTTTTTTTGGATTATGATGGGATATTTATGCTGATTTAAATTATAGGTATAATAAGAACTGACTGGCACTTGGCTGTCAGCTCGGCTCCCTTTCCAGTAATGACATTGGGGAACAAGAACAATTATATAAAAGAAATTATGTAATGACATAATGGTGGTGCCAGTAAATGAGGAAAGAAATCGACAGCGCCTAAGAGCAGTCATAGTACAGTTTGGTAATATATACATACATACATTTGAATATAAGATAATTTACCTGTTTTAAACATGGCTGATGAATCAAGATACTGATGAACTTTTCTGAATGACAAACCGTTTTAAAAGATGAAAGATGAAAACATTTTGCTGGTGTAACTGATTCAAAGAAATCTCACTTGCGGGTATAAGAGGATCTTTTCTGTCCTGCAATTTATTCCATCTTATCACTTTTACCAGAAAGCAGATGTGTCTCTATATTCAAACCCCAGCTGTGCTCTCATCTCCGAAGCAGAGGACGAACAGGGGCTGCAGGTCTTCCTGTCAGAACCGATCCCATACAGGACCGAGGTAAGGATCGAACCTCTCCCAGGGTGGATCTTCTGCTTCATCCTGCTCACTTAGCAAGCTAATCTCCCCCTACCTGGGCAACCATTGACCCAAATGCAAGGCATTCTGTATGCAGGATAAGGCCAGATGGAATAGCATATTAGTGATATTGATCATTTATCAGATTGAATAGGGTTTGTCAGGAAGACCGAGGGTGGTGTTTCGGAGGGAATGCAGCGCACAGCAGCTGTGCTCCAGCTGGTGGATCAGCAGATAGCTGCTTTAGTATGGCCTATAGTTAAAACACACACACACACACACACACACACAACAAAACAAAAAAATAAATCAACCATCTAAAATCTTAAAAGATAAATCTACAACGGCCAACAGCTGCCACTCCTCAGTCAGGAATCAGCTGGGAGAGATTACTTTAAAGGGCACAGAAGGATTAATGAGCGTGCACACACACACACACACACACACACACAAACACACAAAAGATGTGAGATGAAAGAACGCACAAACACAACAATACACTATCTACTGATACGCCTTTAATGGTCCCTGCTGAGGTTCAAATGAAAAAGTATATATCATTATTTGTTTTGGTCGTGACTGTAAAGCTAACACATTATTAAACTGTAAATAATCAACTTTTATGGTTCAACACATCTTTGTATTTTAAAGGGATAGCTGGACATTTGGAGAAAATCCAGTCTTATCAAGCCTTAAATAACAACATTGATTCCACTCTTGTGATTGTGCGTTCAATGTTACAGCTGGTTAAAGAAAAGAAACATCTGGACACAACTGGGTCTCTCTGAAGTTAACAAAATCAGACCATCAGCAACATTAAAACTCACTTATTTACATTCTCCTACACACTTTGAAGTAGTTTGAATGGATCACCAGTGAACATGTTATAGCCTGCTTGCTTAGAGGATCACTGTGTAGAGTTTAGAGATATCTAGAGGTGAGGTCGTAGGTTGCATTTAACTGTATATCCTTTCCCCTGAAAGTGGCACAAGTTATGCAGATTCAAATGATTTAAACTTGTGCCTTTTTTGGACATGCTGTACATTGGTATATTCTTTTGATTTTCCACTAAAGAACACACTAACAGGTACAAAGATTTTGGCTGTACAGTTATAAGCTTTTATAGTTTTGCGTATCTCAAATAGGCCCCAAAAGATAGATGTTTCAAAGGTTAATATGTGAGTTATAGGGGTGCTTATAGGCAGATTGTTCTCGTCAGGCTAGTTGGCTGCAGGCTTTAGGCTTATGTAAATGTATGAGAGTGGAGTCAATTTTCCAATTTAACTATTTGCAAAAAAGCAAAGAATCACATTTCCATTAGTGTTGAACAATTCCTTTAGCAATAACTAAAGCAGATAAATACTTGTGATCTATGAATAAGTGTTTAGTCTTTCTTAGCAAAAACATATTTCAAGTTATTTCCACCAGTGAGCTTGAAATAGTTGGAATGATTCATGCTAAGCCATAAAAAGCCAAAGCCCTTAGAAATCAATCAGGGGTTTAGAGAAAATGCTCAGTCTAACATCCTCAAGAGGCTTTTTTGCATTACAATGAGAACTGGGTGTTTATCAAAAACTGCCCGGCTTTGTTGTTAATTAAGAAAAGGGATTATTCTCCGAAATAATTTGAACAGAGCCACGGGAATGTTGCACTACAGAAACTAATATCACAAGATGAGAACTCAGTTGTAGCTGGGAGATATTTTGACTTGCAGACTGCTGCTGAGGTTTTGAACACAGTTAATATCTCACTAAGGATGGAAAATTATAGATGTTTCTGAGACTGAAACATCGCATCGATGGTAACCATACCAACAATAAGGAGGCTGTAGAGGACTGTAAAGATCTGAGGAGGTGAAAAGGACTTTTGTAGCCCCATAGATACGTTTAATGACCAGCAGAGAAGAAGAACCTTTCGGCCAATAAGTGTCAGAGAAAAAAAAACCCAATCACATTTCATGATGAAGAATGAGCCGCTGATGAGACAAATCATGTTGGAGGCCCATGTGTGCAATATAATGTGCTTAAAATCAATGCAGAGGGTGAAATGGGAATATAATGTATTCATCAATACATATATCATCAGATTTCTTCATCACTTTTGTGAAATGTACGGCGTTTATATTACAGCTGCGCCTTAGGAAATATGACCATCTAAAGCCATAAATAAAGTCTCCCAAACCAAACTGCACTCTTAATAGAGAGATCAACAGATTAAATCAATATGTAAAAAAGCTTCTGACTTGATACAAAATATGGATCGAAGATGTAAAATGTCACTGGAACAAATTTGTATTGATCTCCACTTGAATTTCCATTCGTAGATGCAGGCAGGAGATAAAAACGTGACGCTAACAACTCAACCATCTTCTCCAAAAATAGCTTCCCACCAATACACAACACTGTATTGTGTTTAAACTCCATATTCTGCTGCTCCGCAGAGTGCAAACCCACAGTAAATCCACACTTTCCCAAAGTGGGCCCACAGGTGTTAAAACCCTGAAAGTGATGTACCCATCCGTCCGGTGCTTTTTCCATGCATTCACAGTATAGGCACACATATGATGCATGGGACAGGGATGATCCCCTCTGCTCAAACTGCTTCATATCTTCTCCTCCTAGGGACATAAAGTATTAACTCAGGAGAGCATGAAATTGAGTCTAGAGACAAATGGGAGTAACTGATGTTTTCATGATAACCTAGAGCAAACACCCAGGCCATTAACAAGTTAACAAGTCAAACACTCTAATAAGCACAAGACCTTTTCTTAGCTTTGTGTACGACTTTGGAGCACTTACGGGGTTTAATGATGAACAAAGTTAATGGCTGGACTGCAAACAGATGAGGATACAACCAGGAGGCAACTGGTGGTCTGAGCACTTAACTTTGTTTCCCAACTGAGGAATTTGTGGAAAAGCCTGTCAACAGGAAAGCATACTTAGGGAATCTGGTAGAGAGGTTCGTATGTTAATCAATGACTGCAGCAATGTTTAATTAAGACAACATAATCTTAAGGACATGGATTCACCAGAGAGGATAGTTTGCATATGCAGAGTTAGACTTTAATTGAAAGAGACGGCGCATGCTGTTTATTAAAATACAACAGACAGAAAAGGATTTACCTTTGCTCCCAAGATACAAAGTTTTTACACAGCTTTGTGCACACTAGAACAACCGCAAAGGTTTTGTGTTATTAAATCAACAACGGTATTTGAATAAAAAGTCTCTGGTATTTAAGGTTCTATCTCCACAGAGAGCCTTCAGAATGTGAATATCAATGAAGAGCATTCATCCAAAACAAACATATTGTCAAACAGTGATTTAGGAGTGAGGGCACCGGAGGAATCCCTGAGGGACACCCTGTTCCAGCTCCAGTTCCAACTCCATTCCCCCCAGGCCTGCAGTCAAGTATGAAGCAGATAGCAGCTGGCGCATCAACGTCCCGTACACCGGGGACTTCAGGGCAAAAAGCCTTACAAGGATGAACTCACCCATTTGAGGCCTATAAGTCCAAATTAAATTAAAAAAAAGTCTGACAGTAAAATGAAAAAATGAAAGAATAAGTTGTTTTGAATGAAGCAAGTGTTTAGGAAAAATTAACATGCGTAGGTGTACAGCAGGCTGCTGTTATTTTATTATATTACACTCCTTTCTTCACAGTTAGTGCAGCTGAGATCAGTTCTTCCATATGTCAGAGACTGTCAGCACAATTTTTTCCTCAAAAGTTCTCATTGATGTCCATTTTCATTCTTCGTATGTACATGGCACGAGCATAAAAGCGTGTCCAGTGTTGCTGTCATGAAAACTGTTAATATCAATATATTCACAATAGCTTTGCTCCTCTGTTGTGGCACGAACAATACAAGAGGCTTACAGCGCAGGAAATGATGAGTTCTGGAAAGCTATTCACCGTACAGTAATTACAGCACTGCAAGGGAGATAATGACATTGAATGGACCACAAACAAAAGACTGGACTCACAGCTTCACGTTCTAGTGGTGCTTTTCGGCTGAAACATTGCCTGCTTGCGGCAGCGGTGACAATAAAGTCCCATCTCGACTGAGCTGCCGCCTTTACAGGAATCTATTCACTCCACAGTCTGATGTTCCTCATTGAGACACAAAGTCAGTAGTTTCAGCGAGTCAGGAAATTGAGGACGAGGAAGGATTCGTGCTTTTGTCTACTCTGTGGCATTTTTACTAAATTTGATAACTGTCAATACAGCTTGTTGTCATCATATAACAGCATGACAGATTAAGTTCAAAATTCACACAACACTTATGACAGCAGTTATTCTCTCTTCCTTTTAAATTTCTTATAATCAAACTTATATTACAACATTTCCACATTATAATGTCAAAAATTCCCAAATGTCTTAAAATGACTGTATCTTTGTTATACATTTTGTTGAGATATTCACTCATATTACACCTTATGCTGCCAGTAGTGTGAGGAAACAGAAAAATACCTAAATTATCTATTGTACACAACAATTCAAGGTAATGGTGCATTTCATTTAGTCGCTTGTGGCTAACCTCTGGGGTAACACTAGGCATTGTCAGTGTGAGAGTGAGGAAGGAAATAAACAAACATGACTAAACGTAACATGAATTAAACTTCAGTACACTGAGTCATCTGTTAATAATTCTGCCTGAGCCAGTCAGATAGATTTTAATCTGAAATGATGGCTGTTTAATAATGAAATGAACAAATTTTGTAATCACTAGCAACTAATGTCATCAAACTTTGTGTTCTCTTGACATTGTTTTAATAGAAATACCTGCGGTGGCAAATGCTTGACATGTTGTGCATTTAATAGGATCAGATTCAGTGGTTGGACCCCCCCCCAGAAGATAAACAGCCAACAAGTAAAGAAACAGTCATTTGTCAAACAGGAAAACTCGTTGCCTCAGGAGAGCGACATCATGTATAACTTCATGAAGTAAACAATGACATACAGTGTGACCGTGGGCCAAAACACACACTTTGGAAACATCTATATGTGTCACAAATGTCTGAGATTAAAGGAGAGGTGCTCGATATCAGTCAAAGTCAAAACCTTCCAAACTGTGTGTTGGACACCAGCGGGGGAGAACACTTTAACCCGTCTAAAAATGTACAATTATATGGTGAAGATGACTGGTGTATCAGGCAGCAGAGTCACCATCAGGCACATGAAGTGCTGCTGTGACGTCTGCAGCTCTGAAAAGATGCACTGACAAAAATATGCCTCAGACTCAAGTCATCACTGGTGCTTTGCACATCATTTCCATACAAACCAGAAGCTTAAAAAGCAAAAAACTTGCCTCTGATTTTGACATGGAACATCTAGATCTCATCAAGACAACTGAGTTACTCTGGTTTAAGGGCTTTTCAGGCCAGAGAAAGAAGAAATGGAATCTGATGTCTCTCCCTGAATTGCCAATTCCCCCTTAAAATAACCTTAATTTTGCTTTATATCATCCATTGTACTGTATTATTTCTTACTGACCATAGCTTTAAGAATAGTCCAGAGAAAAAGTCTGGGCTTCAGAAAAAGAGTCCTGACTCACAATAAAGACTTTTTTTTCCTCGACAGAGTCTGCACATGTTGGCATAAAAGAAAAAAACACTGAAGAGGAAGTTTGCATTGTGCTTGTGTATTCAAATATGGCCACATGTTAAACCCTCAAAAGGCTGATTTTTTTTGCCACTTAGAAGCCTTGAAAACAATCAAGTACACACCCAGCAGTTACAAATCAACATTAGCACTGCGTTTGAGTCTTTGTCTGGCCACATGATGAATTCAATATGTAATATTAATATTATTGTCTTTTTTAGCTCTGTTTTTGGTCTCTATCAACACCTAAGACAAATATCAGGCTCTTTTAACTGCTAAATGCCACATGTGTTCACCAGCTCATCACTATCTCTGTCCTGCTGCTGTTTGGGGATCAGCTGGAAGTGTACATAGACATTTTAAAAGCTGAAACCACCTGCTCGAAAAAACAACGCTATCGGAGCGTTGAGGGTGAACCAAAAAAAGTTATGGCTTGATATCAAAGCAATGAGCTGAAACTTGCTATAAATCTCCGCAAAGCCGAGCAGAATTGCAGATTTGAGTGACGATTCTCAGAAGGTTCATCGTCATGAGTGAGCTGCTTTCAGACAGTCATCTTGTCATATGACACTTTATCATCATAAAAATAATGATTAGCTGCTTTAAGTTGAGCATCTTAAAAATTAGACTCTGTCTCCCTCTCAGTCTCTGTGCATCTCTGTTAAAACATTAACAATGTCTGAAAACATGACCTGCTGCATCATCTGAGCTGTCAAAAACCTGGCAACCAAATTGTCTGTTGCACTGAATTGAACATGTGCGATTACGTAATCTGCATAAGAGGCTGTTCTGCCTAAAGTGGTTGGAGTTTCACAAAAAAAAAATATCCATTTTCAGGGCAAATAAAAGTGAGGATTAGAACAAAGCAGATGGATCCTCAAATGAACAGCCTTTTTTGTAAAACCTTACCACAAGTTGTTCAAAATCAAATCATGAACAGGTTGCAAAAAGCAGGCTGCGTATTATTTCAAGTGTAACGCTTTCTAAATTGGCAAAACAACATATATGTTTGAGTCTCTGTCAGGATTTACTCGCTTGCGTTGCATAATCACTTGAAACAAAGACAGTAAATGGTTTTGCCATCAGTGTGTGTTAATCGGGCTGTTTCAGTCTCAGGTTGGCTTTAGGCTACCCAGAGGATTACTGAGTGGCCCAGATGGCTACTCAAACAGAGAGAGGGAAGTAGAGAGCGAGAGGAGAGAGCGAGCTGGGTCTGGTATTACTACATTCAGTGGTGAATGAGCAGCAATCATGCACAGTCACAAACACTCTCCAGAGCTCCCTAAGGCACATGGAGTGTGACACTGTCCTGCCAGAGATGAATTTAACAGCTCTGCCTCTCCTCTGTCTACTCTGCTCCTCTGCATAACCACACACACACACACACACACACACACACACACAGAGACACACTCAGATACTTGTGCTACACTTTTGAAGACCCTCATCGATATTTATGCATTCCCCAGCTACTTCCCGTAACACTTCAAACCATCACAACTACACGCCTAACTCTAATTATAACCATAACTCCAACCTAAACCAACTTCTGACCAATTCCTTAAAACCAATTTCTTACCTTCAAACAGTCATTTGAATTCGTTCAAACTGTCTAAAATGTCCTCATTTTTCAAAAATGTCCTCATTCTGCTGGCTTAAACTTGTTCCAGTCGTGACTATACAGCAAGTACACACACACACACACACACATGCACACACACACACACGCACCCACCCACACGCACGCACGCACGCACGCACACACACGCACGCACACACACAC
>JAQMCX010000011.1:6362629-6379685 GCA_029814765.1 Acanthurus leucopareius | reverse complement strand
CACGCACGCACGCACGCACGCACACACACACACACACACACACACGCACACACACACACGCACACACGCACACACACACAACTCCACTCTCATTTCTACCTCATTTGCCCTTGCCTTGTGTATATGCCACAGATGTTTACTGGGTCCTGGAGCTGCACATTTGTATTAATGGCAAACTCAATGTGACCACAACTCAATAACAAATCTTTTTATAGAGTATACTTTTTCTTTATAACTGTAATCTAAGTTTGACAAACTAGAAATGTGAAAAAAATGTTTTTCTATTCACCTCATACACCAAGACGTAGCCCATTTACAGGATAATACAAACTGCCTTGACCCTCTCAGTTTCTAAACAAAGCAATTTTGATTTGTTAGTCTTATATTCTGTGCAAACACTTACATTACACTCCTCAGGCCTTTTACAAAAAGTCACTAGATTTTGTATTTACGATATCCAACTCAACAATTATCCACACATGTGGTTTTAAACCTCTTCTCTGTACCTGATAGGGTCGACCAACTCACCTTATTGTCTTTGTTATTGGTCAACAGAGTTTGTGTTATGACATGATTTCTGGCCAAGTCTTACTCAGCTTTCATAAGGAGACCTCTTATTAGTCAGATCAGTTGAAATCCTCATGTAGGTGTAAGGGCCTTTGAATGAATAACTCAATTTTTGGGAAAAAGGTCTTATTTGCTTCAACATTTTGATGGGAGATTCAAACCACTATTTGCTTTGTTCAAAGAAAACAAATTCTGGCATCCAAGACTTATCAAGTTCAAGTTAGATGTTTGTTTAGAGGGATGGAGATAGGGTCAAAGCTAATGATGGGTAAAGTAGGGGTCTTCTCAGAATAATAATGATAAAAATACTATGTCATTTGAGCAATTTCTTGCTTTTCATGCTGAGCTAAACAACTACTGGCTTCAGATAACAATTTATGTATTAAAGTCTTATAAAGCTTTCTTATTCTCTCCAACTCTGTGTTTTTCAGTAAAAAAGTTCTTGATATCAGGCAGAAGTTGACATTTGTCACAAAGTTTGCCTCAGTCCTTAGCCCCTCCCCTCAGCCACACTTCCTCCACTCCAGTCTTCTTCACTGCTCCCTCCCTCTCTCTCTCTCTCTCTCTCTCTCTCTCTCTCTCTCTCAGTGTGTCCTCATCTCCATCCTCTTCTCACTTTTCCAGGCCATGTACTTTCCTCCAACTCTGCAAACCTGCCATCCTTGAGCTGTCCATCGGATGCCATCTGACCCTTTCCTCTCTATCACTCAAACTTATGGTAACTCTTTCTGCCAACCTGAACCAGAACACCACAACTTTTACCTGAACCTGCCTGTCTGTAAACCTCTGCATGTTCACTGCTACAATAAATCCCTGTACTGTTGCTTTGCTGCATTGTCTGCATTTGGGTCCTCTCCTGCTGCCTCACACTCACTGATAACTGACAACATAGCAGCCCAGACTTCCCATTTTGAGCTGTCAATGTTATGTTGCCATCTGAAAATACTGCTAATGGCAGATTTAATCGGCGAGCTCGCTGTTATGGTTAAACTTATACTTAGACTCTGTAATTCTGCTTGTAAGTAACTTTGCTGCCATTTTGCTAGCTGTGTTTTGTGTCTAGCTGTGAAGTGAGATAGTTGGTTGTTTATTGTAAGAAAGCCTTGAAGGGGTTTTCTGCTGTTTAGTTTGCTTGTCTGTTCTTACGGTTAATCAGGGAGCTCAGAGTTGTTAATTGTTTTTGTAGCCCAAATTAGTCTTCAATTTCTAGTTAGTGGGATGTTTTCTTGTTGTTCTGACCTTGGCAACCTTACCATCTTTTTGCTTCCACATTTTAATTAGTTTACTTCTGTCACTCTTTATTTTTTGTGACAAAAACAATTAACCCTGTGATGCTTACAGTGTTTCTGCAGCTTTTTTTCTAAAGTTTTTTTTGTCTTTACTCAGCTTATTTTACCTTCTTTGTTCCCCGAGATAATAAGAAAAGGTTGTATCAAAGGAGCAACAGTGTTCTTGCATTAAAAAGTAAAGCTAGTCAGCCTCTTGAGGGCTCGGTGTTTCTTCCTAACCACACATGAAAAGGAAAATCAACACAAGATTGATGCTAGAATAAATCCTAATTTTTGCTTTGGCAGCAAATCTGTTTGTTAGAGGAGTGAAATGGACAGCAGTAAAAAACAACAGAGTTTTTCTGCTGAAAGCCATGCCCTTAAATCCTGGATGGCACTTAAAATACAAACAAATATCTTTTTCTTTTGCCTCTTAAATTCTGATAGATTTTTTTAAATTCTTGTGCTGTAAAATAATTACCAGTATACCAGTAGGTTTTGCAATAGGTTATTAGAGTTAAAGCTGAAGGTTATGTGGCTATGGAAGGACATTCTTTAGTGAATGGTTGTGATCTGCTTTTGATTATGTCACTTTTGATATTACATTTGAATATTAAAGGACAAGTTCACATCAGCTAATGTGAGTATGACGGTGGAGGTCGTGGGTGGTGGGTCAAACAGGACTTCCGTCACGCCATCCTGTCTTCTTTTGTAGTGCAAACGTCAAACATGATTCTCCTGACATCAAATGAAGGGCAGATTTGAGAATGTGTCACCCTCTCTTTTAAGTTTTCCTCTGATAAAAATTCTAATTAACTTCAATCCTTGGTGACAAGTTAGGACAAGGAGTTGGAAGCGGGGGCGGGGGCAGCAGGGGATCGGTGACGAACCTCGGTGTGACGTCTCAGTCAGTTTGTGACAGACAAGCATCGCAGTTCCCATCTGCGGACTCGTGCACCTTTCCAAGTTGACCAGAGTGCGCGCTGCTGCGACTCATTAAGCAAATTCTACTTCATTCAGTGTGACTGAGTTGAACTTTAAGTGACATGCAATCACAAACACTGCATCTGCTCCTGTCACACATCTGTCTTCTTGTCAGGAGATGTTCGAAGAGATGCAGCAGACTGTGAGGTTGTGCTGCTTTAATGGATGAGTAGTGCTACAGCATCGAGACTCTGAATAGAAAAAAATGAGTGGAGGACAACGTCGTGCATTTGGATAAATTTGATGGTATTCAGTCTCAGCAAATTATTGCACTCCTTCATTCATCCTCCCCATCGCACAAAAACAACAGATAAAGAGTGGGACATGCTTAACTGAGAATCAGTATTCCAAACCAGGCTTATAAGTGGCTATAAGACCAAAGCGGGAGGAATTAATATGAGGACAGAAAACGTGGTCCCCTGTCACCCTGGGTGTAATGTACTCTCAAGCATATCAGGGTGCCCCAGCTGTGACCATGCAGTCTTATCATTTCAGAGCCATGTAACACTTTCTACACTCCTTTGCAGTTCCCTGTCAACTGGAAAAGAAACTCCAATGCATCTCGTTGCCAGTGATACATTTCCCCCCTCAGCCACTAAGTAAAGAAACGAAAATAAATCGAAGTGCTCTTTAAGGTCACAGAGAGAAATCGCAGATGTTCTTATTCCTGATTGTAACATGGCTGCACAGAGACTTCTCGCATGCAGAGGAAGAAAGATAAAGAAAAACCCTTTCTGAGACACTGTTCCTTAGAAAACACAGGAGAAAAAATGTCTTTTGTTCAAACTGTAACATTTAAATGTAAGAGAGGAGAACAGCAATGCTCATAATGAGTCATGTTTCATTAACATCAAAAGACAGCTAATCTGCTCCTGTGAATGTGTCATACTTACTTTTAAGCCTTCAGTCATCAAATAAATCTGGTCTTGATTTAAGAAAACCACACACCTTTGCCCTTTCATGAGTCAGGGATTAGAGTCAGCATTAATAATGAAGACAAGCAGGGATCCAGGCTGATTATTTCCTCAACAAACAAAAGGTCACCGATCGATATCTCTATACAAGTTTGAAAAAATTGTTTTCATGTCTGCGGATGAGAGGTGATTATCTGTTGATAATCAACAGCTGATAGCCATCAACTGAAGTACAAAGGAGCCCATGCATACACAGAACACCTGAGAGATGAGTCCATTTTAATGAGAAACCTTTGGTTTAAGAAACAAGTCTCAAATAAAGAACTTAATTAAATGTCTGAACAGTTAGAGTGTATAAGTTTGGTATAGGAGTTACATGCTGCTGAGCAAAAACTTATACATTTCTTAATAGCCACTGTTCAGCTTCACCTGTTCACATTTTGTCTTTTTATTTCCAATAGCTGGAGCTCTAATTAAAATAATCCAATGCAGTCATCCTTAAGCCTTGAAAGCAAAAACTGACAAGTAATTGCGGCTTACATGAATACATTACGGCGACTATACAGGCTTTATTACATGCTCATGGAAAATGTCTCTACATCTATGAAGCACTGCCTGATCACATTTTCGTGTTTTTTTTTTTTAAACAGCTGCACCTCTTTCATGGTTAAAGATTCTCCACTCACAACTGTGCTGCCATGAATGGGGAATAATCCATCAGATTCATCTTGATGTTCTGGGAATTCACACGTTTACTTAAAGATCCTGTCTTTTCTTACTCCCTGTGGTTAATTGAACTTTATGACAGCGCTCCGAGCTGTGTGCATAGTGCTTGTAAGCCATAGCAACAGGTCTGGTGAGACAGTGTCTGCAATTACATGACTAATTATAGCATCAGTTCAAGCTGCAGGTGAATTAGCGCCTGATGCTCCTCTTAAGTGTGAAAGGCATTCCTTCTAAGTGGCACATAGCAGGAGGTGCTGCTTGTCTTAGATGTCTATAAATGATGAAAA
Source organism: Acanthurus leucopareius (assembly GCA_029814765.1). Taxonomy (NCBI): domain Eukaryota; kingdom Metazoa; phylum Chordata; class Actinopteri; order Acanthuriformes; family Acanthuridae; genus Acanthurus; species Acanthurus leucopareius. The sequence goes on along the minus strand of JAQMCX010000011.1, from coordinate 6,374,939 downwards.
GGAGTCTGTCTGTAATGCAAATGTAAGTCAAATATGTGGTTTTCGACACAATTGAGAAAGCACAGACTGTCCTGGTCTGACAGCCGGGCTACTGATTGCACGTTGAGACAAAATTCAGTGTCAGATTCAATTAAATTAGAAACGAAAACTGCTAAAATGTCATGACATATTCAATAAGACATTATGCTCATTAAACCAGCCTGCTGCAGCTGTACACTTACCGTACTCTCATAAAGCATACAGTTAAATGCCACGCTTAATGTGCACACAGCAGTTCACATGCAGCTGCAGTATTTTGTATAAATCTTAGATCACAGTGCCCCCTTCTGGTGAGTCCAACATATACTTAAGCCTGAATCTTAAAACATACCTGAGGTGTTAGACGTGGAGCATGATTATTGGACTCATTCTGGTGTGTTGATTGTGAGGTGAAAAATCATTCATACGGACCTGACTGGAAATCCTCTGAAAAATGGGAAATCTTTTCTTCCCGAAGGAGTGTATTAAAAAGTGGCTTACTGCTGTGAGTTAGGAAAGAGTTTTTGATACAGGGTTGAGCGGTATCTAAGCACTTCCATCTGTGATACATCTCAGTACAGACCCCATTCTAGCGAGCAGCCAAGCATAATGTTTTTCTGCAAGCTCCAGCACACACACACACACACACACCAAACGAGTCTCCACGTCAAAGCCTTCCCTACAGGCTGGCTGTGGCCTTGGCTTTGGAGGAAAAAGATGGGATACTTATCCCGAAAGGTTTTATATTTCTCAGCCACTCGGCTGTGCTCGGCGCCATTCAGGCCTTGCTTGTTTTCTAAGCATAAGGATTAAAATCTTTCTCTCCCACGAGAACGCCAAGGAAAATCTAAAAAAAGGAATCCAAGAATTTGAGATGCCTCCCTCCAGGGGCTGTTTGTGCTTCACCTCAAGAATACACAGCCAGTTTATGCTTGGCCCGACTTCCACCCATATTTCGCTTCAATTGAGTTTATTTCCATTTATGGGAAATGAGGACAATTTCTTACCTTGCTGTTTAAACGCATGTGGGAGATGCAAACTGAACAATCAGGAGTGTCCCTACTGGTGTGAATATTCAATATATGTTTATGCAGATATTATTTCATGAAACAGCCCAGTGACAGAATACATTAAAAAAAAAATAGCTTATCAAAGTGTAATCAAATGCAATGCATGCGCATTAAATGAAATATGCATGACAAATTGGCTTTGGTGAACACAGAGCAGGCAGATCCTCTGAACCTTTGCACAAAAGCTCATTGAAATTCCTTTCATTATGACTGTGGCTCTACGGAGAAACACAGTGAGAGGGACAGACAGAGAAAGAGGAGTATAATGATTTCTGATTACAGAGGCAGAAAAAGCCTTGCATCATATACTGGAATATCATTACAAAGTATTGTACAGTCTCTGTGTTGAAAAAAAAAGAACACACAAAGAAATGAGCATTTAGTCACTTTATTTACAAATGTTACTGTTTGCCTCAGTGTCATTCAGTGTGATATATTCTTCACATGGAAACTTGCTAGTGTGCACAATCCTCCTCCATCTATCAGTGAAAATGCCAGACAAGTGCTATCCAAGCAGACGATTTTTAAATATATGTTTCGAAAGAATTCTAATAATTTTCATGACTTCTCCCTGTTACAAACCAAAAAGGCACATAGACGTGATAAGCATAGCTTGGTCGACAAACCTTGTTAATACCACAAGCGGAAAAAGAAGCATGGATAAGAGTAGATGATCCTGCAAGCTCATGAAAACTCCCGATATCTTTAAAATCTGTCTCCGTGAAAGTCATTACAAAGATATGCCTCAGTAATCTTATAGACAATTTAATGTTTTGACTAGTTTCGTGGCTAGAACATTTAAAAACTCTGTTGCATGCAGAACCCTTACACTTTGTACAAATGTAATACTTATTATGATATAAACACATTAGAGTAGATAACTTCTTTGCAAGCTTACCCTCTCAATCAAACGCACTGAAAAAACAAAGAAAAATTTCTTATCAGCAAATCCACCTTTCTAGAGTCAAAAAAAAAAAAGAATGGAATTAAGTCCAAAGCATGTGTCCCCAGCTAATGGCCTCAGTGTTCACTTTAATGTTCATGGGTTGTTCTCACAAGTAGTTTCTTCATCGATCTGCTGAAGTACAGTCACCTCACATTGAGGTTGGCTGGCCAGCTAAAAGGAAAGAAACAGCAAGATTACACTTGAAGAAAACCACAAACAACATGGCTTCAGGTGGAGGAGACAGATCATGTACTCACTTTTGAATCGCATGTAGCAGGAGTTACAGTAGAGCTGTTTGTTTCGTATTCTGACTTCGGCCCCTGCTTCTGTTCCTCCGAGGTCAGACTGGCACTCAACACACTGAGGGAGTTTAGGAGAGGGAAAAAGTTTAAGGGCTATTCAGTTGGTTCAAACTAGAACCAAAGTGTGGAAGTCCAAAGACGATAAGATGAGGATAGACAGAAGCTCCTTGATTGTGCGTAAAGGGAAATGAAGGGAAAAGAATCAATGAGAGTCAAAAGACAAAGACTGACAGGATGGATCACTGTTCAGATGCGAGAGATGAAACTCAAGTAAGACCAAAGTTCCAGGAAGGATCAACAACCAAAGTTCAAACATTAGTAAAAAGAAACAAAGTGAGGGGTTGATTAGTTTGGCTTGAGAGTTTTGGCACAAAAATTCTGCCCTGTTTGGCGGGAAACAAAGGGATCAGGACCTTGTGATTCATCAGGTTAGTAATAAAAGAAAAAAAAGAGTCTGGAGTGATCAGGTTAGCTTTGGAGATCTGCCGGGTTGTGCTGATGACATGCTCCGGGGCCGACAGGAGCCCAGCTCTCACCTTAAAACAGCCCAAATGATAACAGAGCCCCAGGGACTCGATGATCATGGCTGCTCCCTTTCCCAGCGGTTTGTCACAGAATGTACAGATTTTCTTGCCACTCACTGACCTGGATTACAGAACGCACAGCTGTGATTGTAGAGGTGAACACACATGCATGACACATGTATGTAATGAATTCAAACACACACACACACAAAACACATGTTAAAACTGGTATACAACAGGGTGTAACAGATTCATCAGCTGTTTGTGAACAAATCTGGCCAATACTGTGCTTTTGTTAAATATTCATTTTGGATGAGGGCCCACTGTGTCATCTGCTAAAATGGAAAAAAAACTCTAATAACACATCCTGTTAAATATTCATTTGTTTCATTTTTACATGAACTGTTCAGATCTCTATAAGGATTTTTTTAACAGTGGGTTTTGAATGTGCTTCTTGTGTCATGTGTAAGTTTATGTGTAAGTTCTTTCTGCACTAAAAACAAATGTAAATAAACAATTCTGATGATTAATTTAACATTATCACAAATTTAGCATGAAAACCGTGAAACAAATGTACACAGACAATTTCAAAACAATTGTGAATGTTGCAAGTGAAATTAAATGAGGAATCTTAAAAAAAAGACTGTAAATTGTCTCAGTGTAACCTGTCTGGTGTAAATGGATGAAAAATGTCACATAAAACAATATTGTGAGGGAATTTCTCCCCTCAGGTCTCTCCTTCCTCACAAAGTGTAATCCCCTGGGCCTTGTCTGCCACTATACTTCTTTGTTCTTGAGTCCTTTTTTAAATTGTTATGCTCTGATACCCAGGTGAAGGTGTAGAGCTTTACCTTATTTGGCCAAAAGACTTAATTGCACCTTACACACAGGACAGGCTCAGATTGGTGATGGCAAATCACCCGTTGATGTTGTTAATACTGGTCACCTCAACATCAGGTTCTACAGTAAATGCATCTGTGTAAGACATCTGTTGTCTCCTGACCTCCTCATTCCTCCAGCTCATCTTTGACCAGATTTTCCATCACAAATTCATTTGAAACAGCATATTATCAAACATTTAAAAGTACAACAAGTAAAAAAAAAATATTCAGGTAAAGTCCCCTTTTACCAAAACTCCCCATCCAAAGTTATGGTTCAGCAACACCACCCCAGTATACCAGTAGAGGTTAAAGGCAGCTCAGTGGGGCCGTTAAGCAGAGCGGCGTTGTTGTTTTTTACCTGTTACGGTGTTGATTAGTTCCTGCCTCTGATGTGGGCTCTGGGGAGGGGGCAGGTGATGGAGAAGAGGATGTGGGGGAAAGCGACTGCCGGGACCAAGAGGCCGAGGGGGTCCCTGCCCCACCCCGGAGGGAGCCCATGGAGTAGGAGGCAGATAGAGTGGAGGAGCCTGGCCTCTGGGGCCCCGACCCGCTACCATAGAAGGAAGTGCTGCCAGAGAGGGCAGAGTGAGGCCGAGTGTAATTCTGGACATAGGAGTTGCTTTTTGATGTCCATGATGAGCGCCAGGGTTTGTAGGCGTCCAAGTTGTCAAGAGACTCGCCTCTGCAAAGCCAACCCACACCACACCCATGTTAGATGTTAGCAGAAACATTTAATATGTCTGGCTACCAGCTCTAAGTGTGGCAGATAAGATGTTCACTGATTGTCCAAACAACTCTGCTAAGATCAAAAACTGATAGCCAGACTATTAAATGTTTTTATTTCAGCACACAATAGAAGTTAACACAGTATTAGTGGGTGTAAAAGGCCTCCAACCATCACACAAAACAAACAGCACCTGCGCATGGGTGGCATGTCGATCTCCTTGTTGCTGGTGTTGATGTTGTTGGAGTGCTGGCGGATCCAGCTGCTGTCCGTCAACAGCGAATTCTTCTTCTTCATCTCGTTCAGGATCAGCTGCCGCTCTGCCTCTGCCTGCGACAGGGACTGCTGAACCTTCCTCTCAGCCAATCCGCCGCCCGTCACTGCATCCAGAAGGAAGAATGAATGAATGAAAAAATGATGCTGCTGAAAATAAAGCCTCTGGGACGTTGATTATAGATCTCAACTGGCGGAGAAATCGGAAACGATGGGAAAGAAATATTGATTGATAAATTCAGCCTTATTAGCTGTTTCCCTGTCATCATCAATGAGTGATAAATATTATTGGGTTTGGGGGTCTGAACTTTTTCAGCATGCCAGAGAAGTTTGAGATCCACTGGATAAGACCTTTTAAATTAAATACAATTAAACTTTAGAAGTAGAAGTGCGTCATTTTGAAAGAGAAGATTAGATCATTTTTTTGAGTGGATTATTGATTTACTGTTTTATTGGTTAGCTGTTAATCAAACAGCTGTGAATTTGGATTTGTTATATGTCATAATTGACTGATCTAAAGGGTTGTGATGAGAGCAGATTAACTGAGTGTCAGATTATCAGATTAAACGGAGAGGCGAGGTTCGGGGGCCGAGCCCACCTCTCTCTGGCTCTCTGTATTTCATGGCATTGAGGATGTTTCTCCTCTCCATCTCCAGCTCTGTTGCAGCCCTCTTTGTGTCACGTGTGCTCCTCAATTGCTCTTCCAGCAGCCAGTGAGCCATGCCCCCCGGCTGCACACCTACAGTGGAGTTCAGCCCACATGAATGTGCAACAGCATTTGGACAAAGAGTCTCTTATAACAACAGTCATTCAATAAACTGCCTTTATTCCACTAATGCAGCAACAGCACTCAACTAATGAGCAATACAATAAATCAAGAGGACAAACCTTTCTGTTGAGGTCTGTTATCTTCATCAAGTTGGGGCGATGATTGAGATTTTATCCTGTCAAAAAAAACAAAAAACAGTTAAAACCTGATTAAAAAATAAATAAAAAATAGAACAATCATACTTACAGCATATCTTTTATAAAAGTTGCATAATTTACAGCTATTGCCACCATAAAACCTAATGCTTTAGTATTTTGTTATAAGTTATTATAGGAAACTGTTGATTGCAGAGCAATGACAGGTAATCTCCATCCTAGCTGGAGACTTAACCCACATGCTGCATGACTTCTAATTTCATTAATGTCAATATGAAATCACATTGCTGAAATGATTTGGTTTGAATGGAGCCAGCAGGAAACAATGCAGTGACTTGGCCACATCAGCTGTAAAGTAAAGATGTGCCAGCTTTGTTTTGTATTCGGAAACGAGTTTAAAAAAATGAAAAAAAAAAGATGAACGGCTTCAAAAGGCATACATGAATAAATAAATAAGATCAATTATGTATCCAGAGTACTACTACCTGGTGTATATGCATTCAGCACATAGTGACAAATTGTTCTTGTTTGTTAGAAACTGGAAATGGAAGTAGTTTTTGGCAGGATTATATGCTTGTGAGACACTGTTTTGGCCGTTGCGGAGCAATTCAGAACAAATTGTGTTGCCAAGATACTACTAGCTCCTGAGGCAGCAGAGAATTGTATAAAGAACTGAGAAAAGGTAAAATTGGAGATGAAAACATAGAGAGTCTAAAATTAGCATTAATAAGCAGCAAGAAAAGATTTAATTCACTTTTTATAACATCCAATAATGTACTTGCAGATATTATAGTATTTAGGCATTATAAATGGCAGTATTTGTCCGAAATTCTCCTATGAAGACATGGGCAAGTAAGCGACCTACGAAGTGTTGTCTACCTATTTAACTCATCACTCTGAAATATTACAATTAACTGTAATCACAACAAAGCACTGTTGTAATGTATTACTACCCATCAAAATATGGTATGAAGCAAACATGTATGGCATATGAAGTGTGTGATGTAAGAAGAGGCTTTTAGTGGCAGTAGCTGATTAGCAAAGTACAGAAAGAAGCAATAACTTTAAAGGTGCAATGTGCAAAAATGTAAGAGGGCAGCATATCACCAAATAACCCAAACTACTGATTTAGTGTCCAGTTTTTAGTTGTTGTCTCTTGGTGTCGTTAGTAGCTGCTGTTAGCTTGTTAGCATAGTTAGTTGCAATTAGTGGCTTATGACTGATCAGTCTGACTGGGGGGGGTGGGGGGGGGGGGCTGTGGCACCAGATGAGTATCAGGATGCATGGGGGGCAGGAAGAGTGTAAAGAGGGAGAGGAATGAGAAGAAGGTCTGGCATCTTCATCAGGGATATTTACTCATCAAATTCTGTGAATAAGAGTTTATTTTTATCAAACCAGAGTTGGTGATTATTGAAAAAGTGGAAAGACAAATTAAAACTGTTTTGGAGGTGTTTTATTTTCAATTGTTTCTGTTGGGTTTGGACGCAGATGTGTTTTACAATGAGTTAATCAGCCAGTGAAGCTTAAGACTGAGCAGGCTGATGCAAGCTGCTTACCATGCTAACTGCAAAAGGTGTCTATGTTCACAACATTATTATTTTGTCAAATTCTGTGGATAATGTTTATTCATTTTTTAATATTAAATTAAAAAAAAAATCTATCCATATGATACGCATTGCTCCTGTAAAGCAGTTTGACCAGGGCACACTTGATCCCTCCTGTACTAACCTGTCAGTAAAGGACAGTGGAGACTGGACTTTGGCAAAGCCATGGAGGCCACCAGCCCTTTGGTGAAGGTAAAAGTCAGTGTGTGGAGAGAGATGAGGCGAGGGTTACAACATGAAGGTGGAGGACAAAGCACATGCAAACATGTTAGTTGCATTCATGTTAATGCACAGACAAAAAAAGCAGGTTGTGTTTCACACTTAAAAGTGTTATCATGGACATGTTGGACGGATGGTGTGAGAACGGTACAGGAAAGTGGGAGGAGCTTGTCTCTACTGACCACTGCTGCTGCTGCTCTAAGACTCTCTCTTGCTCTTTGCGCTGCTGCTCTGCAAACTCCTGTTGCCTCCTGTCCTGTTCCCTCTGCCGTCTCAGCTCATCCTCCTCCCTCCTCCTCGCCTCTTCCTCCTGCCTCTCCATCCTCCTCCTCGCCTCTTCCTCCTGCCTCTCCATCCTCCTCCTCGCCTCTTCCTCCTGCCTCTCCATCCTCCTCCTCTCCTCCTGGAGACGCTGCAGCTCTCGCTCCTCCTCTTCCCTCTTCCTTCTCTCCTCCGCCTGCCTCTGGCGCTCCCGTTCCTCCTTCCTCTTTCTCTCTTCCTCTTCCCACGGAGGAGTGGTAGGCATGTTGACGGGGGAGAGGGGAGAGTGGGGGCTGATGCTGGGGCTTTTCACCTCCAGTCTCCCAGGCTGGAAGGAGGGACAGAAAAGCGAAAGCATTCATCAGCGGTGGTGTTTAGTAATCTGAGCTTTTATTAAAGGAACTGCAACAACAATGGAGAAACTTGTGTCATCCCCTGTGGTGACAAACCAGCGAGTGTTTGGAAATTCTGATTAGGGGGGGGAGTTTTTGTTGCATAACTACTTGCTGGAAAGACTTCTGCCGTTACCGTAAACCATACCACACAAGTTGTGTGAATATCCACATGACTGCACATTGTTGTGTTCTGTGAAAAGCCAGAAATACCAGAGACTGGCCAAGTAACTGCTGCATAATTACAGTAATTTTAACCAAGAACACTATCAAAGTTCTTTGGATACAATTAAATAATTTAGTGCTAAGTAAGGTCTTATTGCCACCTTTTAATCCCTACCAGCTGTTTCAGTTGTGAGGCCATAATTTCAACAAATTAAAATCCTTTAGTTACCTCTAGTTGGTCAGCAGTGTTGGTGATCTCCTGCTGAGCCTTCAGCCACTCCTCCTGCAGCTTCTCCTGGTCTCGTTTATATTTTTCCTGGATGACAAAAGCACAAAGAGAGGTCAGAGGTCATGCCATTAAATGACATGCGTACACACATGCACACACAGACAAAAATCTGCAAAAAAAAAAAAAATACCATAACGGTACATGATATGATCAAATTGAGCAGTGCAGTGAGAAAAGAGAGAAATAAAGAGCATGTGAAAGACTAAACAGAGGGAAAAAAAACACCCAAAAACTATAAAGATATCGTGGCTGTTTCATTTTCAGACAATTCCAAGCTCACCTACATGTTACCTAACCATCCTGAAAGTTAACAAACCTAGAGAATTTCGCCCAGGGCTGGAAATCTCTCTGGCACATCATAAAATCAGGCCATGTATCCAACAGGGACTAAGACTGGAGGAGTAACAAGCCTTCCCGGCTACATCAGCGCTCTGCTTTGGACACCTTTGATCTCCATCCAGAAATAGATCCTCAGAAAAGTGTTTTGACAGAATTCTACTACCATTTAAGTTGGATACTCGACGTATGCTTTACCTTCAGCTGCCAGAGCGCTTTGTAAAGCGTTCTGCATTGAGTCTATTGGGAGATGTCTGCATTTATTGTGAGGACTTCCCAGCCTGTCTTGTCAAGCTCTCTGTCTCACCGGAGCATACAGCAGATTTCAAGATGGGTATTTTAGACCAAATGTATCGAGAGGTTTCTCCATTTTGATCTTTTTATTCTTCTACGATACACTCAGTAGCCAGTTTGCAAGATACACCCAGCTAAAACTAGTCCAGTTGAATACGACAGCTCTTCGGTAAATGCTCCTCACGTGAAGGTTCAATTATTTAAGTTGATTTGGGTTGATTCACCTTCATGGTAGGTTTGGTGGGTGTTGTTTTTGGTAAACTGTAGTGCATTATACTGAGAGGTGAACATCCTAATCTGCTTTTCATCAGCTAGCAATAAACTAGCAACTCGGAGTATAATGTAATTTAATGTAACTGCTACAGAAATGTGCCTTGATCTTTACCTGTAGGAGGCGCTCCTGCTCCTTCTGCCATTTCTCTTGCCTTCTGCGCTCCTCCTCTGGGTCCCAAGACCAGCGGTTGACGGACGAGCTGATTGAAGGAACAGGTATCTGCAAACGGGTAAGACAGACATGCAGCGTGAATGCACACACTTGTGCACGCAATTTAGCGAACTGTGACGGCTTGTGATGTCATCAAACTGGTTGATGCAGATGCAGGAGATTAAATGGAGCACCTGCTGTTTACTGTCTGTTGTCTCCAATCACCTTTACTTGCTACTGATGATGCCATCAGGTAAAGCCTCATTCTGCATGAACATCTTGAAAGTAACTCTACTGCATGCATTATATACAGTACATAATATAAAGCAACTGCATGACAGCACCCTTGAACTGTGATGAAAAAATTGACTCTATGGTCTGTCAAGTTCTCTAAATTTGACCTGTACAGCCTGAAATCACAGTGTTGTCTCAGACTAGTTAACTCTTAAGACTAACAGTAAATCTGCATCTAAAGTGAAGTGATAATGCAGTCTATGTGTGTTTCTTGATAATGAGGCTGGGCTTTTTTATAGCTCTTGCATCATAATTCAAAGATGTTGCCATTGTACGAGCCAAAAAAACAGAGATAAAAAGTTCCCTTTTGCACTGATAAAATTACTCACATCAGGCATCGCAGACTCTGATCCTCCTTTAAAAAGAAAGAAAATCATCCAGTCAATATTTCTGGCATGCACAGGCAGAGCAAAGTCAGTAGTTAATCTCAAGGCTTAATACCGTAGTAATGTAAAATTGACAGGCTTATTAAAGTTTCAACTTGATTTTTAAGTTGAGCAGCAGTGCATCACTGACAGTGACATTTAAAACCACAACAGATGTTTTCAACAAGCCTCGAGCAACGGAGATCAAATTTCACCCAGTAAGACTTATTGATTCTCTCAGTTCAAGATCACCCACTTGTTGACATTAATATTGGATGCCAGTCCTGAATAAGAAAATCAATAAACTGATTGTGAGAACAAGATATATTTTTAAAAAAAAACTAAAAGGAAAAGCACACATTTGAGCAGCATGCATAAGGTGCACACAAATACAGCGCAGCCAGTCTGAAAGATGAACCTACAGTTCAATAAATGCATGCCACAAGAGCAACAGGAATGCTTTTTCTCTTCATGCGCAGCAAAGGGAGAAGTTCAACCACTTGTTAGACCTTAACACCATTCAATAAACACCACAAATACACATTCAAACGTTTGTATTTGTGGTTGGCACACTGGTGCAGAGTCTGACATGTTCTCCAGCCTTTCAAGCTAAATTTGTTGTTTTCATACAAAGACTTTTTCTTTAAATTGAATGTATAGAAGCCTTAAAAGGGAAGTAAAAAAAATAAATCAGGTGATCCATTTCCAAAATCTGTTCTAAATTCTTTCTCTCCCGTGTTTTATTAAATGAAACATTATTAAATGTAATTAAACTATTTTTGTCTTACCTGTGAAAACAGGTTAAAAAAGATACTTTCTTTAAGTTGTTTCTTTTAATTTTTTTTATTATTATCTGTAAAAACAGTTGAAAATTTAGGGGGTTTTATTGTCTGGCTCTTTTGTGTTGTTTTTTGTAGTACACCTTTTGGCCACGAGAGGGCAAAATGCATCAAGTTTGCCCCTCTGTTAGCAATCTTTCTTCACATTTTTAAAGGGTCTCCTTTAACTTAAACCACGATCTTTTCTTTAACCCAAACAAGTATTTTTGGTGCCTAAATCAAACCAAACTACAAGTGAAAACAATGATGATATGACAATGAAAATAATGATAAATAAAGGAAAATAAATCTTCAAAGTCTAAAAATAATGATGATGTCCACACAGGCTGTGAACTCTAGTGTCCCTGTGGTTTGTTGACTCAAGCATCACATCCTCTTTTCTACTTGGATTTCTTTAAACCACGTCACCTGACTGTCAATGCTGTCGAAGCAGCGCAGTAGTGGTGCAGATGGCCCTCTAGTGGTAAAATATGTCTTTACAAAAATCAAACACTTAAAAGAAAAATGGATCAACAAAATTTTTTCATCTTTTTTTTTTTTTTTTTACTTTGCTTCTAGGGCTTCCATACTTCATAAATAACAAGGGGAGAAATAGTTTAATGTAGAACCGTTAATTTTTCACCTAAAAATAATTGAGCTAAACACAGTGTGGTTGGCTTGTGTAAGTTTGTCCCACACGCCACTATACTCCTTTGGTTCGAGAAACATGTCAGTGCCCAAATGTGTACCAAGCAAAGGTGAGGAGGTCACTGCACACTAAACCCTGTTTACCACAGAGGTAGACCAGCGCACTGACACTGGACCCCGAGCCACCTGAAGGAGGGAGGGGGCACAGCACAAGGTTAAGCTCTGACACCAGACAAGATTGTCAAAATAAAGAAGGCAAATGTGCCAGAACAGTGGAATTTTAACCCTGACAGCTCATAGTCATTTGATAACAGGAACTTATCAATTGAACATGAAGCTGTGACTGATAAAAAAAAAAAAAACATGCATAAGTCCCTTGGAAATCTGAGGGATTTAGAGAGACAAAAGCACAGAGAACCCAGCCACCAAATTACACAGATAATTATCATTTTAAAGAGCTGACCAGCCCTGCATCAGCCAGTGCTTCTTTACCTTGTTCAAAAAACTCTGACCTCCGTTTTAAGTTTTTCAAAGATATG
>JAQMCX010000011.1:6204900-6362529 GCA_029814765.1 Acanthurus leucopareius | reverse complement strand
AATCTGAGGGATTTAGAGAGACAAAAGCACAGAGAACACAGCCACCAAATTACACAGATAATTATCATTTTAAAGAGCTGACCAGCCCTGTATCAGCCAGTGCTTCTTTACCTTGTTCAAAAAACTCTGACCTCCGTTTTAAGTTTTTCAAAGATATGGGTTCTGACTCTACATGAGAGATGAAAACAGGATACAGTGAGGTTCAGCTGAAGAGAAAGACAAATTTCACAAAGGGATATGCCACCTTTTATTACGAATACATGAATTTCACATGCGGCAGCAGCTGTTTGAGATTTATGATAATCATATTTCACGATTGAATTTTGTTTTGTTACATAATTTTAGCACATAAAGCAGTAAATGTCATCAACATTATTCATAATGATTCTGTGTTTGCAAAGATTTTTCTCCCAAAGCTAAGTCAACAAAAGGACCCCCCCCCACACAGCATGCTTTTGTATACAATACAGAAATAGCGGTCAGGATCAATTTCATAACCTTTCTGATTGTGTACTTTGCTCCTTACCTTTGTTCCTCATGGTCACCGTCTCCTCTCGGAAACTTCCATTTACTCTGTTTGAAGTCACATCCTGCAGGGAGACATGGGGGGGTGTTTGCTCATTACAGAGGCGCTCGGCCGGGTACAAAACCGGAATAAAACCTGATCAAACCTGAGTGAGTCTGGGTCACTTACGACAGCTGGCTGGACAGGAGCCACTTTGGATGGCAGCGTCTCCCTGGAGATGCGTGAGGTGAAATCCAGACTAGAGTTGACAGCGTTTGTGTCGGGGGAACCTAGAAGTATCGGATGATCCGTACTGGTCAGATTGATGGTCTTATGGCTTTTAAATGGCAGGGAAGGCTGATCTCTGTCCCAGTCTGCATGCAGACAATGCAATGGCAAAAAATAGGATGTGTGTTTGCACAATGAACCGGATGTTTTCTGTGCCTGTAGGTGTGTGTGTGTGCGTGTGTGTGCAGTAGATGTTCTGCATATGTGAAAGCCAACATTTGACAAAGACTATTTACATAAGGGCCGCTATAAAGCAGGGGACAAGGTTGGTGTTATGGTGTTATTACAGAGAGCAGCAGGGGGTGACAGAGAAACCACCTTCCACAGCCATGCAGCCTAATAAAGCTTCCATTAAACCCACAGAGTGTTTCTAACAGGCTCACCACCTCTGGAGCTTCACTAAACTATTCCAACAAGTACTGTGTGTTAGTCCAAGTGAGCTTTTCTGGGTGGTTTATTATTTTTGGGAGGTGAAACTGACGTAGTGCCAATAAGTAAGCCTGTTATACTAACACTGTTAAAACCGCACACTTTGAGGACTGTGGACCTGAGCTGGGTTAGTTCTCCACAAGGTAAACACTGCATGGATACAGAGAGGAATGCTGACGAGACAGAAAAGGGAACAAAAGGATAAAAAAAGAACCACCAGAAATGTTTTTTTTTAAAAAAGAAAGGAATATGGAAAACAGGAGAGAAAAAAATGCACATGGAAATAAAAAGTAGAAAGAAAAAACCACTAAGGTCAACACAATAACAGTCTTCCCTGGTTAAACTAGAAAAAAAAAAGGTGCACGTCCTCCACCAGCTGTCATGAGATCATTCATGGATGATTTCACAACAGTTTATGGACCAATTTCAAGTGTCAAACTTGATTTGCAACGCAAGCAGCAGAGGTACCACTGTCAGTCCAGGAATGCAGCCCATAAAGTGGTTGAATTCACCCATACACACACACACACACACAGTGTTCAGTTGACTCACTTTTCTTTCCATGACGCCGTATATCCATGACCAGACTGCCCTCCTGCAGAGCCTCCTCCATGCAGGACTTCCAGTCTGTGTAGCTCATTTCTGCCACCTGGTGCCTGTTCACGGTCAGCACCTCATCGCCGACCTGAAGCTGGCACATCTCGGCCTGGCTGCCTGCACCGGACAGAGGCACATGTCATTAACAGCAAAGAAAACACTCAACTCTACCACTGCGGCGACATGATTGATTATGCAAGATGTTCGTGGACTCATTAGTGCTATTTTTCTTACATAAAATAGCGTTGTTTTAGTGAAACTGTCATTTAACTAACAAGAAAAGATCATAATATGAGAGAATAAACTGCAAAACTGTCTTTGTAAGACAGTCTCACCGGAGGAATCCAATCTTTCAGTGTTTAAGGTTTGTTGCCTAACATGAGAATATTTTGAGATTTGCTGCTGTTGATGAACCGTATGAGTGTGACACAATGACAGTTTCGGAGCAAAGAAAAAAAAGAAAGACAGTTTTTTACAGTTTACAATTTTTTTCTATTCCAAGCTGTTGTTGTTTTTTCATTACTGCATACATTACATGTTGAATGTGGTTTCACCATTTTACCAAAAAGTAACTGTTTTAATTACACTCTATTAGGATAATGACCAGTGTTTCTTAATATCTGGCTTTGTCTTGTTGCTCTGCCTTGACAGACGTGTGCATGACGTGGATAATAACAGTGCTGCTCATTTGTGCTCTGTTGCTTCGCTTTGTACGGCTGCATGTGCTGAACAGTGGACGCAGTCATTGTACTGTTGCATCGTTGCTTTGCTGCTTTGCATCATTTGTGCAGTCCTGTCTTGCACTGCCTTTTTGGCATCTTACTGTCTTAAGTTTGTTTTTTTCTTAATCTCTCACTTCATTAGTTGCAGAACATCCTGCCAAAGGACGACAGCTGAAAATTAGCCAGCTGGGTAACGCTGGCACATTTACTGAAATTTTGATTAATAAGCACTGTCATTGCAATATAAAGAGACGAAACATAATACAATGAATGATTTGACAAGTGTGGTACGTTGGAACAACGCAACACAATGACTGTAGTGAACAAAGTTATTCATAAGTACACTGTAGGTTAAAAGTTCTCTGACAAAGCTTAACTTCATCTTTCAATGCGGGCTGTGTGCATTACTGAAATGTTACTAAAGTCTATGAGATACTGTGAAGGTGGGAACATATTGGTAGCAAGAGAGGCTCAGGCCCAGCAGATCTGACCCAGATAGATGCTGCCCTACATTGCCACTGCAATGTAGTGGACTCAAAACCCTGCTGACAACCAAACAGCAGCGCCTGGCTGTAAAATGTAACAGCCTAAGCACTGGTTTCCAATATTATCACCGCACTGTATGTGAGAAAACATCAGTCAGTTGTAAGATGAGATCTGGGTTTAAACATCAGGATTGATGAAGTTTAAAACTGCCAGTTTGGCTGATTTGCTAATCAGTCAAACTGGCAGTTTTAAACTTCATCAATCATTATTACTTTGGAGGGTGAATAAAGCTCATCCCATGATTCTGATCCATTTGTTGAAGGTTTTTTCTCTCAGCTGTCTGTGTTGTTACCTGGCTGGACGGAGGTGACACGAGCTCCTGTCGAGTCCCAGGCCGCCTGGAAGCCAAAGTCTCTGCTGCTGTTTGGCTTCTGGTTCAGGCTGACCCGCATCTCACAGAAGTTCTCCTGGAAACCAAACACCAACACAGGTGAGTAGAGATGAACAGCAGCTATTCAAACACACATACACACACAGCTTCAGGTGCAGAAATGTGCTCCTGACTTTCCATTACACTGGAGATAGGTTGTGTGTCTGTGTGTACGCAGGCCTGCTTTGGCAAGAAAACCTTGTATAAATCATTTATGACTGCTGATTAATTGCCAACCCGTTGCTGTTGTGTAATTCTTGCAGTGCAGCATCCTTGGAAATAAGCAATTTTTTACACAAGAAAAGAGCTTGAAGTAAAAAATTTGATTTCTTGATGTATATGAGTTCACTGATCACCTACCACAGAGCTAAAAAAAATACTTTCAGTATTCACATTGTTAGTATTAAATAAACCTGCATTGTTTCCCTTCAACATACAAGCTGATCTGTATTTTTTAAGGGGAGGGAACTCGAGTACCTGGCTGGTTTCTTTGACTGGAGCAGGACTGACGGGGGTGTCACTCTTCAGCTGAGGACGGATAGGTGAGATGCTCTGTTTATAGAAGAGGCTGTTTGCTGGTGTCTTGCCTTTTACCCCCACCTCCTCCTCCTCCTCCTCCTCCTTGTCACTGCTGTGGGCCGAGCTGGACTCAGAGCGAGTCTCGTCCTCAGAGGTCATGAACTGGTGATAGCGGCTCGGCACTGTCGACTTCTTCGAAACGTCGCCGTTGACGCGCTTTTGAGAGTCCTCCGTCTGTACGGGATGTGCAGAGATCATAAAAAGAATTTAGAATTTGAGTCTTAAGGATGAGAGACTTTAAAACTCGTTTTATCACCTGGTTCTTGATTACATAACAATCCATTTGAATTAAGAAGTAGAAATCTTTTCAATGTGGGGGTTGGGGGTGGGGTCAGCTGGTAAACTTTCAACTCCTTAAATGGGAGTGAAACTGTATTTGGAGTTTACAGTCTTCACCTGAGAGTCACTCACTGATCTGATTAAACATTAATTTGTTTTTGTTACATCTGCTGTTCCAGTAATGAAAGTGAGGGAGGCTGAGAATAGCAGCTCTGGTCGTCCACTTAGCATTATAAAAACCGCTCGCCTCATCCATTATTCACACAGTAATCAAATCGGACTCTTGGGTAACACCGATGTATCCAAAACAAACAACACTGTACCTGACTACCAACGCAAA
Source organism: Acanthurus leucopareius (assembly GCA_029814765.1). Classification (NCBI taxonomy): domain Eukaryota; kingdom Metazoa; phylum Chordata; class Actinopteri; order Acanthuriformes; family Acanthuridae; genus Acanthurus; species Acanthurus leucopareius. The sequence continues at coordinate 6,357,874 of JAQMCX010000011.1, read as the reverse complement.
GATTCCTCCCCGCCAAACAAACACTCCCTCCCTCCTGCCCTCTAGATGCCCTCCATCCTCTTGTGCTGCTCTGGTACTTTTTATTTAGTTGTGAATTATCTTGTACTCACTATGAACGTTCTGGGAAGTGAGGAGAGGCGGGACGGCTGGGTCCCGAAGGGCCGTGGCGTGACAACTGAGGTTAGGAGAGCGCTATCCGATCTCTGGTTGCTCCTGGGGATGGAGGCGGAAACCCGAGACACAGCGGGAGGCTTGGGTTCCATTGAGCTGAGCTGCGGTTGTTGTTTGTGCAGAAAACCAGAGGGAGGGGTGTTCACCTCGGCCTGTGTGCCCGACAAAGGGCGCCTTGGCTCGGGCACCTTTCGCACAACAGCAGTGATCTCCTCTGTCTTGACAGTGCTGGTGTATTCTGAGACTGGACTCCTTTGTACACGCTCAGCAACTGGAGAGTGGGATCTGTGGGAAGAGCTGCGGCTGGTGGTGGTGATGGTGGTCGTGATGGTGGCGTCACTGCCTGCAGAACTGTCAACAATGTCAGGTCTCCGTAAGGTGGGTGGGGAAGCGGCCCTGCGAGTAGATGGGGCAGCAGCGGGGGGTTTGACTTCTTTCAGAGGAGGCTCGGGGGATTCGGAGGAAGAGTACGGAGTGTCAATAGTGTAGCTCCTGGCAGGAAGTGCTCGGGTACGAGGGGAAACGACAGGTCTCTCAAATACGTCCTCGTCGTCGTCCAGGCAAGAGAGAGATTTGAGACGGCTGCCAATGCTGTTCTGTTTTTGATTTTCTCTGTTAACCAGACAGAGGACAGTTAGAGGGGTGAGATAAATTTGGGGGGGGGGATGAGGAGACAGGTAGGAAAATAGAAAGAGGAGCAGAGTTTGAAAAGAGGAGGGGATGGAGAGGAGGGGGCAGGTTGTCAGCCATGATTAGATTACACTTTCACAGTGACTGGGAGCACAATTGCACTGTCTATTCATTCACTTCTGCACAAATAATCCTGCAGTCTGTTTCATACTTTGAAACTTCTCATACCTTCATCCTTTTATTACCTTAGCAAAGAACCACCCGCAAAGGGTCGAACAGGTGTAACAGATGAACAAATTCAGTGTATGTTGCTAGTAAAAACCAGGATTGGAATATGAAAATTAAAAACTCTACAGCATTAAATCCAACAACATCCCAAAACAGAACACGTCTCTCCTCTTACCTCTCCTCTTGCATCTCCTTGAAGGTCTTGGACCTTCTGTTGTTGTTGCTGCTGCTGTATGTGATCTGCTCTATCCTCTCCCTCTCCTCCTTCTTCTTCACTATTTCAGAGTTGACACTCCTGCGTCGACTCTTCCATTTGCTCAGGTCCTGCAGCAAACGTAAGCCCAGAATCAGCTCATGCACCACTTCAGAACAATTCAACTAAGACTCGGGTAAAACAAACCGTTTGTGTTGCATGACTAATGAAGGAGGTGAGGTTGAAAAGGAAAGAGAAAGACACCAAAAAGTAAGAAGGGCTACATTTGAAGGTGTTCTATTTGTGTGCATTAGGCTCCTCCCGACTCACCTCCCCTGTGAATTGGGGACTGTGTGACCTAAATGCTGCTTCAAGACTCTATTATTTTGCAATGATATCAGTCATGTATATATTTAAGTTTTTATTACTCTTAATTTTCTAAGAATGAACAAGTAATGAAGCACTGCTGCACTTTGAATTGTTTTTCCAGGAAAAATCTGCATCCTCAAGTTAGTTGTGTACGAATTAAACTTGCATGATCTCGTTCTTGGGTCTCTGTCTTAAACCGCATGTCTATATTACATCATAGCACCATTTCATGTTAATTCTATCATTTGTATTAAAAGTATGTGATGTTTCCTGCCACAGAGGCTGTGATTCGGAAATGAGGACAGTTCATAGCCAGAGGGCACTGCTGCACCAATCAGTGTCTACCTCCGTCTCTGGCTTTTATCTAAACAGCTCTTTTTTCACCCTGTGGCCACAGACTGCACCTGCTCTCCTGACGACCACACACATCTCATAGATCATCCGCTCGCCCCCACGTCAACTTGTCTCAATTCATATAACAAGAATGGTTGGGGGCAAACAGATGTCCTTGGGCGTTAATCTGCGGTATGTGTGTACGGTTAAACTCACATCCTGCCACTTATCTTCGCTCTCCTTTATCTGCTCACGATACTTCTGCAGCTCTTCATGGCGGGCCTGTAGGAGGAGCTTGGGGTCGACCTGGATGTCGTTTGTTGACTTACTCCTGTGAAAATAAAGGTGTAAAATAAGTTTAAAAAGTTCTTTTTTGCATCGGAAGGAAGAGAGGAGATGTTTAATTGTCATATCCTCCTAAAAGATTAACACATTTAAAAAAGGAAAGTATATTACGCTCCAAGTATGCATGCACCAACATATTAAATACAGCTGTAGAAAAAATATTCAAAATCCAAGCAGTCAAAATGAATTTCACCTTGTACTATCCATACATGTTGTGCTGATGTGCTGAAAATAAACCGCATTATATCTTTAACCTGTAACCAAGTGTTAGTTTGCAAAGATGGCACGAGTATCAACCACAGAAACCTGTGGAGTAAGCTCAGTGGGTTAGTATCGAGTATCACAGCCCTCCCCATCATGCAAAAAAAGCAAAGTCACTCAAAGCCCACAGCCTTCAGATAAAAGCACTTGGTGTCTTCACTCACCTGTGACGGTTTAAACATATCACAGTGCTCAGTCAGAACTGAGCGGGACACACTGCGGCTCAGGCAGATGACCCACTGTATTGCTATTGTATGCATCTTTTCACATGGTTGCTTTGTCAATAGAGCTTTGTGGAGCAACGAATCCCCCTCACCTCCAAACATACACACACACACATACATACACACACGCACCCTGAACTTGGCCCTGTGCCATACAATACTCTGTGTTGTGTGTCAGCATTTAGCAGCTAGAGTGTGAGAACAGCAGCACAAAAGCAGGGGGGGGGGCAGCGAGGTGCGACTGTAAGAGGCCAGAGAGAATGCAAACGTGCCACATTCCTGGGAGCCCGTATCAACTCACCCGTCGAAACTGTCTTGCATTTGCTGCTGTCTAGGGAACCAGAGAGAACGACAGACAACAAAGTCACATTTCTGCAGAAGGGCCTTGGACAGTGAGTCTGACAGTGGTCTGATCATGAGCTTCTCAGACCAGCTCATCCCCAGGTGATTTGCTTCAAATTTGTGTAAACCCAACTAAAACATGACTTCATAAGCTAAGTAGATTGGAGTTCAAGGTGTGTATACATCAGGCCTTAACAGCATCACTTTTTTTTTCCTTATTTTTGCCTGGGAGGGTGCATTTTCTCTAAACAATGTTGCCTTTCTGGACACTACAACATGATGTCACTGGAAACATAGTTTTACATGTTGAAGTAAAGTAACTCCAGATGGCCTTGACCCAGGTTAAATGGCCGCTTTGTGCGTGCTTGTGTATGTGTGTGTGTGTTAATGTGCAAACACAGCAGTGCAGATTTCTTTTCAGGTTACTATGGAGCCCACAAGTTACATCTTCTTGCAGAGCTGTGGGGAATTTCTATAGGCTTTCAAGTCGGCTCAACACACAAGACTACATTTATTAGCCCAGCTTGGTGCTGTCGGTGGGTTCAAGAACGTTTGGATATTACTCAAGCTTAAACCTTTCGACATTCTCGTGCTGTTGCACTTTGAGCTTTACATGTCGGTGTTACATTCCCTCAGCAGAGAAAAGCAATATTTTACTCCAGTCGGATTTATGTCACTGTAAATGTCATGTGAGGTCAACAAATGGCCAGTTTAATGCATCACAGGATCATGAAGTCTCTTATTTTCTTTATTGAGCTTGAATAAGTTTTCCAATCACAGGCAAACTCTGAGGTCTGATGGGAAAACAAAACCAGAGATAAGATAAAGAGTGTAGGTCTGTTTAACAGTGCTCATAATGTACCAAACAGTTTTGTTAAAGATGTTGAATATTTGTGTTGTTTCATTCAAATATAATCACACTTCAAAAAACACAGCAGCAGTTGGTTCATGTACAGTCTGGCCATCGCATCAGTCTCTACATACCATGTGTAAAATATCTCCATCATGCAGAAAACCATAATAAACAGCCCTTTAATCATAAAGTCACAGGGTCTCTCATTACAGTTTTTTTTCTTAAAAAAGGTAACAAGACGTTTAAAACAAGAAAAAGTTCTGAGATGTTGCTGCTCCTTCATTGCGGTTTGTGCTGAAACACTCATGACTGACCCATCAAACACTGAAGGCACATTAGTTTGTATAAATAAGAGCTTAATGAGATAGCATACCGATCTGTGACTGAGATTATCAGACACATTCGATCAACACGCAGTCCAGACCACCTCACCATCAGACAGGAAATATTTCAAGACTGAAATGGCGCTTAAAATTTTTCACAGAAATGATAAAAGCACAAAAGATTGCAGTCTACAAAGTAAGGAGAAAAAAAAAAACAGGCACTGTTACAGAAGTCTGCTTTCACAACTTCAGAGCAGCCAGCCTCTCCACCATGAGCCGCTTCTTATATCTTAGCTGGCTGGCTTCTCTGATAGCCTGCCATTTCTGTAGGTCTCCTTCACTGCAGGAAGAAGGCACTGAGGGCGCCATGTGATTGGCTGATGGGCCTCTCATTGAGTTCTGACTCTCCTCAGAACAAACTCCAAGTTTCCGGATGAGCATGTCGTCAGTTCTAGGATGCGTCTCCATCTCAGTCTGATTCTGTTTGTTTTCTGCCGCCTCCTGCGTCAGGGGACATGGGGGGCACAGGAGTCTGGCCTTGAGTTCGGGGGGCAGAGCCCACGGCTCGGGGATGGGCATGGGGGCGTAGTTGTCAGGGGCTCCTGACAGTGGACGCTGTTGCTGAGCCTGCTGGGTTTTCTCCTTACGATAAACAACATCGTCCTGCTCGATATCAGGGTAATCGTTCTCCTCGGTGCCGCCGTGGTCGTGTCGCTGGGTGATGATGTTGAGTTGTGGCTCCGACGTGTAGAGACGGCGTCTGGCGGTCAGCTGAGTCTTCATCATAGCCAAGTCAGTGTTGGACTGGAAGGCCAGGGTTCGCCTGGTAAACATGTCATCATTCTCCAAGTCAGGGAGAATGCTCTCATAATCGAACGGGTCCAGGGGCTCTCGGGGGTCTTGGCGCCCAAGGAGGGGCCATCTCTCACATTTGACCAGTTTGGGACCCGAGGTGGGGTCCACTGGGGCGAACACCAGAGGGGGGGGTGGCGCTAACAGTGGGGACTGTATCTTAGGGAGCTGCGGGGGAGTGTGTGCTTTGATATGAGGACTGCAGGGCGGGCAAAAGGAGAGAAAAGGACAGAGAGGTGATGAGTGCATGCATGTGAACTGGATCAAAGAGCAAGAAAAGGAGGAAGAGATATGAAGCAGCCACAGTGGTGATATTTGATCCAAACAGGATTTTACAATCACTGCTATAAAACTATACTGTGATGTTACTTAAGTCTTCACTACAACACCCTGTAATAAAAATAGGAAAATGCTGAGACACTGTCAGTTTTCTACTAAGGTCAGTGTAAGCAAGCTGCTTTATAAAGTGTGTTAGGGCAAACTTCACTAGCATGTTTTTTTTAACATTGGTATATTAGAAAGCAGCTCATCAGAAATCCAGCCCCAAAAGGAGCAAATCCTATTGCTCGGATTTATTCCGGATGCTCTAAAACATTTCTTCATTGTCACAATCATGCAGCTGTATCGACCTTTTCCCCACGACGAGGGTGGTGTGAGCCGAGGCCTCGTGTGTGTGGGAGTGAGAGGGGGAGTTGCCGGAGGGAGAGGGGGCAGAGGAGAGCCAAGGACTGATGTCACTGTCTGAATCATCTGACGAAGAGCCCGACCTCTTATGGCTACGACTGAGGACACCAGGAGGACGAAGGACAGGCAGCAGGGGGGAAAAAAAGGAGGGTAAAAGGGAAAGATAGGAGGCAGTGGTAGGGAAAGAGAAGAAAAGTAAGCAGGAGGAATACATACAGAAAATGAAAATGAACACCAAATTTTTAGAATCTTAGGATGTAAAAGGTTGAATTTGCATGCGATGATAATCTAAGGTTAGCAAAATCAAATGTGTGTGGTAGAATAGGAAGAAAAGATCGTGCAAGAAGCAAGGGATTCATATTAACTATGAAACTGTTACTTTATGAGATATTAACAGTGATTTAAAAGGTGTGTAAATATGAAAAAAATTTCACATCATGCCGGATTTGAACGCCTTCACACACCTGAATCCTTGCATCTTCTTGTACCAGGGTCTCTTCTGAGAGCCCAGTTTGATCTTCTGTATGTGAACGTCTTCCTCAGGGGTCCAGAACTTTGGTAAGAACTTGTCATGAGATTCATTGCCAGCAGGTTTGGGCTTGATGCCCATCTTTCGAGCGTAGAGGTCGTCTTGGATGGGGTCAGCATAGCCCACCTCATCGTCCTCGTCCTCAGAGTCATCGTATATCTCCCTGAACAGGCTGTTAGTGGAGACGTGACGGCGGTGGTCCACCCTCACAGAGCTGTGCTCGGAGGGCCTCGATCCCCCGCTGTTGACGCCGCCGCTGCTGCTCAAGAGAGACAGCCAATCACATGTGTCAAAAAGAATTTTTCAGCAGCAGTGTAGCACGCCAGTCACGCAAAGAGAGGAGCATCATTCTCGAGCACAACAACCGCACATGAGATGACGCAAGGATTAGCGAACGATTGCAAGCTCAAAACCAAACTGTAATGGAGGCAGAAATTGATTTGAGGAGTTATGCTGCCGACTCAAATCACTCCTCCAAGCTCATGAAATTCAGAAGGAGCAAATAAGGACGTGCTGCAGCAAAAAAATCTCAAAACAATTCAAACAGAAACCAACAAAACTGAAGACGTGTTAGATGCAGCAAACTACAACCAAAGATGTCGCGCATGGTTACATTTAACCATGCAAACTGAGGGCAAGAGAAGCGTTCTAGTTTGCTCTCATCAGGCAGGCACATCAAAGTCACACTGTGGCTTCATGTTTTCTGACCTGAGGAGGGTCACATTCTGTTGAGGGACAACACTGGGAGTCATTGTGACCTTAGGCCAGGGGCCCCCTCTACCCCCAGATGTCCGTCCCGCTGCCAGAGGGCTGACGGGCACGGCGAAGTTGGTGGGAGGAGCTGGGGAAGGGCTGTGGAAGCGTCTGCTGGCCAGGTCGTCCAGGACAAGGTCAGGGTCAGGTCGATCCGCGTCCGAGTCGCTTCCACTTTCGTACTCGTAGACCCACTGAAGATGAGCTTCAGCAGGCGCGGCACTCTGGGAGACTCGACCGTAGCCGTAGCAGTCAGATGACGGCCTTGTTTCACTGGCGTCGCCATTTCACAGCGACGCAAAAATGAAACAACACCAGCACACACCACCAACGAGAATTCGCAGACAACACAACAGTACCACAAACACCGAGAGTGATGGAAGAGAAACATCGTAAACTTCAGGCACTTAAAAGCATGAACAAACCAAGGACTTTGAAATGAACAAAACACTTTTAGATCACTTTGTCTTCTGTTGATTTTTCGAGAAAGAAATAAAATAAAAAGATGCCCTGATATTAAAAACAGCACCTTTGAACAGGTTAAAATGTTTACTGTTGTGTGTATTCTGACTGTACCTGGTGAGTGTGCCTTCATCCTCTGTGTATGTTGGACCTGTCCAGCTGCGCCGATTGTCCTCATTGCGTTCAGCACGTTTCTTCCTCAGCGGAGCAGGAACGTAGCCTGAGGGTTTGTCTTTAGTGGGCAGGAACTGGTTAAACGGGGTGCTGGCCTTTGGTGTGATGGATACAGACCGGCGGTAAGTGATGCTTTCTTTGTTGTCAGTCATCCTGAAGACAGAGTCTGCCTCAGTGTCACTGCAACAACCTGAAGCAGAGCGGGAGATGAGGGGAAAAAAAAGCAGGTGTAAGTTAGATTAAATGAAGAGAATGGGAGATGAAATGAAAGAAAGGAGGAGACAGAGGTCTGATGAGGGTAATGAAGTAGCAAAAAGGACAAAAGGAGGTGAGAAAAGAATAAGGGGAGTGTGCTGTGTGTTCTGGCGTGACTCTGGAGGAGTAACAGAGGGGTGCAGGGTGGGGAAGAGAGGCCTCCTCATTCACAGGCCGGTGTGGACGGCTGAGGAATGTCTCACTGCCCTCTCTCCCCTGGAGGGGTGGGGGGGGGGGACCAGCGCTCTGAGATCACTCACCAGTTTTGTCCTCTCTCAAAGCATACGACACCCGTGTAATGAAACCAGATCACAGACAGGCTTTAGCATTGATATATAATATTTTTCCTTGAGGACTGGAGTGATTTTTTTCAGTGAAAATATTCACTTTCAAAAGCGTACCACTAGATGGCAACAGGCATATGTTTTCACAGATGGGAGGCAACTCTGGCTCTGATGCAGCTTAGACTACTTGCAAGCAAATGTTTAAAGTTCAAGACAAATGAGCTTGATTAGAAATATTCATGCAAAGATGCAATTTGAGAAAGTCTGAACACTATCAGGCCATAAGAGGGTATCTCAAATAAACCACAAAAAAATAAAAAATAAAAAGACAAAAAGGAAAACATGCTCTGGCCTCCTAAATGCCTTAAAGTCAACTTTAGAGGGGTGAAAAGGAAAAAAAGAAGCTTATTAGTGTGTGTCTGTTTGGGTATAGATGGAAATGGCATAACGCCTCCTACCCTCGCTGCTGCCTTTAAGAGTGGTGTCAGAAGAGATGCTGTGGGGTCGAGAGCCCAAAGAGTCCAAGCTGTCTAGGGAGTCGTCTCTCTTGTGTCCACCGCCTCCTCCTCCTCCTCCTCCTCTCAGATGATAGAGCTCCTCTCTCTCTGAGTACCAGCTGTCTCCAAAACCGCTGTCCCTGACGCTGTTGCTGCCTTTCTGACTGGACGTTTCCTGCAGAGCCTGTCATACACACAAACAGTCAAATAAAAGGATGCCAATTACAACATTTAGCTCCACTGTGTGTGTGGTGCTTGAGAGATCTCCCAGGTAGCGTGTTAAATCTACACTGTCTGGTCTCTCATTGTTGCAGACTCAGCTGCTGTAAACATATGCTCCTATGCTGGCTATAGGAGGCGATGCATGCTGAAGTTGAACTGAAACAACCTCCTTGTTATTCGTTCCCTGCCATCTCTGTAAAAACAAACAATGCCATGTTTCGTGTACCCTTGATGACTGTGAATGTTGTTGCACATAAAAATATACGTGAACTCTGGAGCCACTTTAACCAGCATGGTGGCAGACAAGCAAAAACCCGTCAGCCACTTTAAAAAGAAGATGATTTTCACATCTGTAATCCTCTGAATCCTACCAGACAACACAAATCCGCAAACTAAACCCAGCCTAACCCTGCGCCACTGAACTCGGATTATTATAGCTAAATGTACAAGACTTACGGTAACCACCTGCTATTACTGAAAATCCCTGCAGTCAGTTGAATTAGAGAGGCCCTGAACAACAGCACCGACTATAAATCTATGTGAAAGCAAAGTGCCAAATTCAACACCAGAATGGGCAGTGGGAGTAAAAGGGCCTCTTCGAGAAAAGAAGCAGCTATTTCAACTTGCAAACTATGTGAACTGTGTGCCGTGCCTGTAAACAAGATTAAAATAGCCGAGTCCAGGGATCAGGTCATTTATGACTTAACGTAGCTTTGGTTTTAGTGGTCAGCAATCCGAGGCCCTTTGGCCTTTAACAGCCATTCTTCTGCACACAGTCCACATACCAAGGCGGACACAGGACTGTGCTGGGCAGTGGCTGAAAAAAAGGGATTTAATTTATTCTATTTCTGGTTTCTACAAGAAAATTAAGCTTTTGTTTCATGGCAGTTCAGGTAAGACAGCTCAAAGCGGATGATGGGATGTTTTACCTTGTACAGTGCGATGCCCAATAATCCTTCGAATGCCTTTAAATTCAGGTAAGGTCCATCATAAAAACGATCACACTGAGCTCTTCTACCAAGCCAGAAAATGGTGATTAACACCTGGTGAGAGAAAAAACAGATTAGTGCACAAATCATAATTAATCATATGCAGAAATGAATGATTACTGCAATACAGAATACATTAAATTACAGCTATGCCTTCACCCTCAGTGATGAGTGCTCTGTGCAGTGCCAACCAGTTGATTGTTATGATAGCTGTGGCCCTACTCTGACACAAGGTGATATCACTCGCTGCCATGCTCTTGTTTCCAGGCTCATCCAGAAAAATCTGTTGCTGTTTGTGTGTGCATTAATAGGCTGGACAGGTAAATGTGCTGCACTAAAGCAAACAATCATTGCTGCATCAACAGTGCTGCACCCCTTATTATACATGATGCGGTTCAAACTGAAATGTCAGCTCTTTTGCTTTATGCCATCGAAATTTGAACTTTATTATTGTTGCAGTTGGAGTGCACAGTGGCCACATAAAGGAAAATAATGATGGATGATAAACATGTTAGAGCTGTGATGAGAAATCCAGCGCCTACATTTGTTTGTAAAACATTTAAAACCAAAATGTACCACATAGACGGACATTTCCCTAAAAACAGCAATTTAAACACTTAGATCGCTAACTTTTAATTACTTAATTGTTGCTTTATAGATTATCTGGCAAGACCTTGAAATATTTCTAAATTTTAGTCTGGGAATAAAGTCGGGATAAACTAATCAGTTTTTTGTTACATGTTCAGTGTCTCGTCTTTTGATGTCATGGGGTCTGTTAAATGGTCTTATTTTAACATGTTATTGTCACATCTGAGTCACTACATATTTAACTTTAATAGATACTAACCAAATTTGAACAAAACTGTTGTAGAGGCGTTTTGGTGATGTAAAGGTTTAACATGCTGGCATGTACTTGCAGCATGCTAAATGGCTAAATTTAAGGTGACCATCACATATTTAGTTGTTTTACCTCAAAATTTTACATACTGCATCAAATGTCTAAACAATGCATGAAATGTTGACGCGATGGACCTAGTGGACAGTTTAAAGAAAAGTATCAAACTCAGCAGCACTATTACCCACAATGCAATGAATGGAGATTTGGGTGTTTTATGCTAGCAGCGGCTAATGTGGCCTCTAGTTGCGTCAGGCAGAGATGAGAGGCAGGCTACAGAGGTTTGGTAAACTCACTTCTTTCTGACTCTAAATTCACCAATTTACTTTTTTTTTTTTTTTTTTACTCATAGACGTGAGATGCGAACAACACTGACTCAGGTGACATCACCTGAGTAAATTACCACGAGTACACAGCGCCCTCTGGAGCCACAGAAGGATTAAGACCAGAGATTCTCAACTTATTCATGTGAAGAACGCCCCAGGTGGTGCACATTAGACACCAAAACCTACTTTTAGAACACTTTGTCTCGAGAATTCCCCTCTGACTGTTATTTTATTTTTTAGTTTTGAAAATGAAGAAAAGTTATCTTAATTATATAACAAGAAAACATACCAATTACAGTCAATCAAAATGGCCAAACCTATTTACTTTCATGTAGATCCAACTCCCAAAAGTTTGATAAAAGCAAAATTCTTTTCCTTCTCTTGCCGGGGATTCCCTACAACCCGCTCAAGGAAACCTGTTGGTCTCTGTTTCCCACTTTAAAAAAACACTTCTTCAGACAACTTTTTCCACATAAGCAATAGTTCTGCGAAAGACCTGGGCACAGACTTTAATGTGTGAGATCAGCAGAGTTTCTTTTTAAGGGATTCTACTTTAATTGCAAATGAGACAGGTCAACAAATCAAGCTGTCGAAAAAAAAGAAGGTATAACTCATATTTTTCCACTTACATTTTTCAGCCTCCTGTTGGTCTCTTGATGCCTGTGAGAGAAAGAACAAAAAACAGAGGTGTGTGTGTGAGAGAAAATGCCGGGTCTCTGTGTTGGGCAGTGAAAGAGCTGGAAAGTGAGAGCACAATCCAGACTACTGCCAGTCCCTCACTCACCCTCACACACAGCAACACAAAGGCTGAGAGAAAAAACAAACACTCATTTCAGAAAAGAATCATTGCAAGCAATAAAGTCAAGTATTATGTGTGTGAGCGTGTCTTTTTTTCCCCCACTAATCACAAAATCAAGCAGCTGTAAAAACATTTTGTTGAAGTTTGGAGACACAAAAGGGGCTTTTGTTTCTGATTTTTTTTAAATAATGATAAAACTAATAACTGCTGATTTAGCTTTTGAATACCAAACAAGGCTCTACTGTTGGTGCCCCAAGCATGCGACCCAGACCATGCAAAATTTCAGTCATATTTCTGGGGTTTGACAGTTGACCTGGCAGTCAGTAAATCACTTTTCTAAGAAAATCTCAGCTCATTCTTGCTCCTGCGAAAGCACACAAGGCCCACAGTCACAACCTTAAAGCCAGATATTTTTTAGCCTGTAGTCCCTATTTTCAGTATTTAATAGACTTTTTTTCATGACTACAGCATGTACAGTAATCATCATGGTGACAAAGGAAGATACACAGTCTGCTTCCCATCCTCTGTGCATGCTACACATTCCTGCTATCACGTGCTAATACAATAGTCACATAGGCTTTTCCACCCTGGATCCCCTCTTATAGATCCTTGCCAGCATGCAATATAAGCGATGCTCCTGCTGAGAACGTGATGCATGAATGGCTTTGACACCTTTAATGACTGCCTGTCAATCAAACATGCTGTGGTTTTTTAATAGATTCTTTGGGGGGGGTGGGGGGGGACACGACACACAAAGTGAGAAGCTGTAATTATGCACAATATATCAGTTTTTTTTTTTTTTTAAATCAAAGTCTTTGGTCAGGTGGAAACAGCTGGGACAATAGCACTGATTCTCCAATATAAAAATGCAGTCAGTGGTACTGTACTCAAGCAGAATTTTAAAATACATAAGTAAAGTACAAATATATATATATAATTAAAGTACATACTGGAACAACCCTTGAACCCAGTTGTGCATCAAATAGTTAAACAATGAGCCAAAACTCACTGTAAAGCCAAAGGAGCTGCACGTTCAGGTGATAATTGATCACTATGAGTGATCCATTTTACATTCACAAAAAGTGAAGTTTTGAATGCGTAACTTCCTTATGTAATGGAGTATATTTGCTAAGCTGTACTGATACTCTTACTTAAGTAAAGTAAATCTAAGTACTCTCTCTACCACTTACAGCATATATCTGGATGGAAAGCAGCTCAGTTTTCTCACCAGTATGCGTCATATCACACCAGAAGTTTCCAACATTCTAGTTTGCCAATGGTGAGATGGACATTTACCAGTTTGGCATTTTGCAGATTTATTGGCCCAATAAAAGAGGTGGGTGAAAGAATGCCTTCTCTTGTATGGCTTGGAGCACAGGCACAAAGTCAGAGATTAAAGCAGTGGTAGCCAAGTCCAGCCAAAAAAAAAAGAGAAGCTAAATACCAAAACTGAAACCACATGGCTTCTCGTAATGCTCATTTATGGCAAGTGGTGATAACTGAACAGTGGAAAAAAATATATATATGTGGGCTATTTTCAGGCCTGTGCAGCCTCAGGACTTTGCAGTAGTCTGCAAGAATCAGCTGAGTGTTCATATGACTGAGCACAATCATCGACAGAACGTCACACACAAGGTCTTCAAAGAGGGTACGAGCTGGAAATAACTTCTGTGAAGCAGCATTATAAAATAATCACACTAGATTTTGTGGTACTTGAAGTGCCAAGAGGAGAAGGAAGCCATTTGTGTGTGTGTGTATCTTGCACATATGCAAGCAATGAAGGCAATATTCTGAATAACAGTGTTGGGAGTCAAAGATCGCAGATCAAACACAAATAAATACTATCAAGATATGCTGCCCGTGAAAATGATGTAATCAGCGATTCTGCAATACTTGAAACATTCCAAGATAATCTATCAGAACTCATGTGTCCATGTAACTTAAGACAAAATACCCCTAAAAAAAAAGTAAAGCAGAACATTATGTATTTATTCACTGCGTTGTTCACTGTGTTGCATTTTACAGAATACAGCATAGATATATGTACAAAAGCAAGCATAGAGTCTTAGCCTAGTGTCTCTTAAATGCACACATACACTGACAGCCACTTATTCATGTCCACATATGTGATAATTCTAATTTAAAATAAAAAATAGCCATAAACTGGAAAAGTCTGAGCTGCCAGAAAACAGAAAAATTAGAAAATAGGAGATGAAGTTGTAATTCTGCTCAGTGAAACTTGCAGGGGAATCCACGAATACCAGAACACCAGCATGTTTTAATCAATCTGATACGGTGACAGGCCTAGTTTGTTTCTTAGATCACAAGTAAAAAGTTTTAGTTGAGAAGGTGAAACAGTTCAGGTTCCTTAAAACAGCTCATCCCTATCAGACGATGTATACATGTTTTACAGTAAGAGTCTAAAGCTCTGACAGGAAACCCTCCAACTTGACAAATTAACAAAGTCCTCTCATTCCTCCCACCAGCCAGCCATTTCAGCCATAAGCCTCAACCTCTGCATGCCTACACAGACTTTCACATCAACACTCTCTTGCAAAGGTCAGAGGATGAGAAATAGCAGGTCGTCCACTGTCTCAGGACATCCTCCTCTCAATGTCCAGTAAAATGCAAAGATAGAAACCACTCACTGCATGCTGATCAGCAACAGCAACATGATCAGCCTGTATTATTTGCACAACATGTAACTGTTTTATTAATAATTAAAAAAAGATCAAATGAAAATATAACATAGTGACTTAATGACAAAACCAGTTTTTATTTTAGAATAAATTAGAAACCTGACTGAGTTTCCTTCTGGTCAAATTGTGTCAGAACTGTGTGAGACCATTACGCCAAAACATCCAATTAATTTCATTTGACTTGAATGATTCAAAAAGTTTGTTCTGCTAACAGAAACCAGAGACAAAAAGGAAACACAAACAAACGAAGAAACATACGCCACTATTCAAATATTAGGCAAATAACTTGAGCATAAGCCAAAGTAAATGACTCAAGTCAGTGAATCGCTTCCCTGCGTTGCAAAACTATGTTCAGATCTCCGGTGGGACGAGAATCTACAGATGGGAGCTTTGCATGGGCTGATCTGAGACCACGGGATGTGTCTCAGTCCATGCAGAGCCGGCAGCGAGATCAAGGCAGCTCTGCTCCTTAAAGACAATAACAGCCGAAAAAAGACAAACAAACCCAGTCCCGAAGCCTCAAATTAATGGGTGTGCACGTGTGATCAGAAGCATACCTCTGCAATGAAGATCACTTGTTCTGCTGCATTCAACACCACATGTATCATCCTTCATCTGTGCTCTGTCATTCTATTAAAATGCCTCGGATTTAAAAAGACACACCCAGGCTTCTCTCATGCATCAGGAGTCCAGAGAAAAACTTCACATACAAGGAGAGTTTGAACAGAGGAATCAGCTGCTGGTGAGACAGTGTCGGGCATCATTATGCCGTACTCATCGGAGACACTGCAGCCTCTGTGAGCGAGGGAACAGGGTGAGACTGGCATTTCTCTCCCCAAGTCAACTACGGAGCACAAATATAACCCTTGTGTTGGCCTTTTACAGCCAGGGCCGTGTCCATGGTGTAGAAAGTTTATTGGCTTTTCACCATCATCACTCGTTCGGTTTCACAATCAGCCCACAGTTCACACAACACTGCAACGAGGAGTGACGGCGGAGCCAAATACAGTATTAAATCATGAAAGCAGAGCGTGAAGTGCCAGCTCAGTGAACCACACCTGTAATACTAACACAAAGGGCACTGCGTTTGTCTTTTATTGTGTTATACACTTCACATTAACATTTAGACTTGCTGCGGGGGAGCTTCAAACTACATAAACAACAACAACACTTACGAGGCAAGAGGGACAATATATGTTGGTGTTGAATAAATTCTGATAACGAAATGTGTAATCAGTCTGAATTTTCCCTGGAAAACAACAGATTCCTTCAGGCAGTTCAAACATTTGGTTTGACAGACAGCCAGGGATGCCATTGCATAATACAGATCACATAATCACACAACGTAGCCACTCCTCTTTATCTATTGTTTGGGAAAAGTCACGAACATTCCTCAGAGGACAATGAATTTTCATGTACCTGTAAATGTCTCGCACTCTCCTTTTTTTCGGTTTGGCGAGCAGTCAACCCTTGTCAATAATTTGCTTTATCAAAGGGCGGCAAAGGGGAAGACTTTGGACCCCTCTCAGCGGGGGATCTGTTTTGTCAGTTATTGGAGGTCATTAAGCAAAATCTGGACATAAGTTGTATGAGTGGTGAGTTCAGCTAAGGTTGTAGTGCAGAAGCACAATCAGCAAAATTCATTTTACAGCAGGGGAAATAAGTTGTGACCACGACACTGACATGTCATCATCTTGTAACTTGATACTATGAACTTACAGCAATTTCTAATCTTTATACTCACTCTATATGATGACTCATGTGGAGTCATTCCTGTACCCACTTTAGAATTGTAAGTCTAATATTCATTCTCTCTTAGCTCAGTTTTTGGCCTCAACCAACATTTTTCAGTTCAGCAGGAAATGAAAGTTTGACTTTTTAGAGCTATTTTTTGCTGAACAAAGTGAAAAGAACATTGTCAAAAATATCATCAAAACAGTTAAAATGAACAAAACCAGTAAAATTGGGGCTGGACGGCTAAAAAACAAGCTGAAACTTACAATATGCCTCTATCTTAAATTTTCACACTGATATATGTATCACTTTATCTACTGAATAGATGTTCTTATCAAGCACTGAGGTTCATTTCGGCATATCAAAATTTTATACACTCTATTAAGTTATATTACATTGCCAGGTTATTGATGTTAACATGTAGATATTGTTTTAATGATGGATCTGACTGAGGTGGAGCTAATTACACCTTTTTCATAAACTGTTGGGTTGCTTAATCTTAAGCAGTGAAGCTGATTATATGTTTTAAACGTACATTAAATGTAATTTCTGCCACTTGTCATAGCCTGTTCTCCAAAGCATCGCAGTTTTAAAACCTTAACAGCTCAGTTGAGGTTTTAAGATCAGTCATGTTGCAATTTCTCTCTCACTTATTACGATGTCAAGTGTGTATGAAAATGGTAAATCGGAGGTTCATGGATCTTACACGCTAAAATAAGCTGAATAAGCTGAATAAGCATGAGAGCTTCTGCATAGTGTGTAATATTACAGTACGCTGGCTGCACATCCTTGTTTCCACAAACTGCAATTTCCACTTTTTAAGCCAAGTATGCTGTTTAAGTTTAAGTATGCTCTGTGACAAATGGCACTGCATGGCGAAACATTCATAGTGTAAAGTTCTCAGCTGGCACATTTTAGCTTTTTCCTTCATGTCGGCTCAGAGTTGGGGGTTCTAATCCAACCTTGACTCAATGCCGCTGAATTTCCACATGGCAGCTCAGAGTCTAAAGGAAGTGGCTGAAATTAAATCGAGCGTTTTCAGATGCCATGATTCATCTGCTGCAGCACTTGATCTCCCTCATTTCCTGGGCAGCTGTTAGATACTGACAGAGCTGGTCAAAAGTAGCTGGTGAATCACAGCCTCCGATGATGAATCAGATGTGTTCTGGTCTGTATTACATCTCTGGGTGTTAGCAGTGTGGTTGAACTTCAGTTATAATTAATGATACCCAGATGATAAGAAAAGCCTTCAGGACATGTTACTCGGTAGCAGGCTGTCTTCTCCCTATCAGTGCGTTACGACAGTTTGTTTTGCTATTTGACATGTTTGATGTTGAATGTGTTTGTAACTGATAAACGTTTTTTATCAGACGACAGGTTTCACGACATAAGGCAATACGTGCCGCAGATGGTCGTAAGACTGATACCGCAAGAACTGCAAAGCTCAAAGGTCACAACAGACAGCCAATTATCTTTTATGGCCGCGGTGACAATGCAGACTGGCAGGAATTAAACTATGTTCTCAGCACACATTGTTTCAGCAAATCTCTGACCCCAGCTTCAGGCCAAAAGAAGGATACTGGCATTACCAATAATTCTATTTTAAACAAAGACAATCTGTGTGTGAAATACAGAATTTCTTGAGGTGCAGGTCAATAAGAGTAAATGATGTTCAGTCAGCTGGAAGTTTCTTTTTTACTCACAATTGCATTAAATTACTTTAAAATTAATTAATTAAAATATCAATCAATAGCTTTGGCTGTATAGAAACTTACGTACATGTTAGTGCAGAAAATGGCTGCAAATCATTGTTCTGTTAACAAATCAGTAATCTGTTAATTAAGTCTTAGTAATGTCAAAGAAATTAAAGTAAAGAGTAATGCAAGTGCACAAAAATCACATTTTCCCAAAGACTAATGTTACACCATTGAATGTCTAGTTAAGGCAAAACAACAGTAAAATATATGATAGAAATAAGTCTGGCATATTGGCTGAATTAAAGACTGAACAATTTAATTTGTTAAAATAGTTATTGATTCAGTCTTTGCTGATTGACTGATCTATTAGTCATCTGATATCTGTTGCAGCTCTGGTGTAAATACACAACAATGAGGAAACTAATGTGCACACAAAAGTTACTTTCATTTTGTTTGTAAAATTTAACAATAATAACAATATAACACAATATATACATTGAAAAATCAAAACCAAAAGACAGCAAATGAAAGGCAGCTGAGGCTTTTGCCAGGAAACACAGCAGGTGAAAGGAAACACTGACAGGATAACCAACGTATTGCTGCTGAAACAGAACAGGGAAGCTGAGCGAAGCACCTGTCAGACTGGGTTTAAAGGAGTGCAGGCTGGACACACACCAGAGGCACAGACAGCTGATAGAGACAACTTTCTCTGTGTGTGTGTGTGTGTGCTGTGCTCTGTGCGGCTCATTTGCCTGGACTCTGATAAGCAACAGTGAAATAAAAGCATTGGCTGCTCGTCTGCTGTCTTGTTTGGGATTATCTCCTCATGTTCCTCCTCTCTGAGCCTTCTCTCTCTGCAGATGTTTAAAACACTGTGGCTTGAGAACCACAATATTGTGCCCGCAAACACAAATACCTCAACATTTTTACGCTTCTGTACACATTTCTAGCAAAACAAACACATAACTCAATAAAAAACTAAGCTGCATTTTAGAGCAAAAGTCACAGAAGAAAGAAATCAGAGGATATCAGTTAGAAGAGGAAATTCCTTTCATGCATTGCATCAATACTGACTCATGTGCAAATCACTTTAGCTGGAACCGTCAGAGCAGCTCCGGGTTCGTCTTAAAAAGTGAGAACCAGTGAGTGTTGAGTGCAATTGAGGGGAGCGACAGTGTGCTGCAGCAGCAACTCAAGACACTAAAAATATTCATGTCCTTATCTCTGAATGAACAAATTGCCGTGTGGGATAGTGCCAAAATGACGACCGCAACTGCAAGCCACCCTCTCAACTTTCACACATGCACAAACACACACACACACAAACACAGGTGTACTCTCAAGACCTCATGGGGAGAGGGGGGGACTTGATGGGAGGAGACAAAATGCTATTAAAAGCTCTTCTTCTTAGTACTGATACCATTCCAATCAATCCTGCTTGTCAAAGTGACCCTCAGGCCCTAAAAATAGGATAGTGAGCCCCCTCTGACCAAAACCCCCGCACACAGGCGAACGTGGTGCCAAAGAGCTGAGCCACAGTACACTTAGCTCGAACAGAGGAGCAGGGGGGTGGGATTTAATTCAGAGAAAAGAAAAACATAATGTCCCTGCCATATTTCTTTGTAATAATGTTCAGTTGGTAACGAGTCAAGTTCCAAGTCAGCTTTCACAGCATGAAAACAGGCGTCATCTTTCCACATTCTGAGTGTCATTTTTAAAACAACAGTCAATATTATGGGAAAAGGTTATGCAAGAAGGGAAATGAATGATAAGGGGTTCCATAAAAAGACTTATGTCCACATTTACAACATTGAGTCAGACATTCAGTGGATGATATTGCCATATTGCTATCATCTAATGGCAGCCTCTCCTGCTGCGGGAAGAGGGTGTGTCCTGATAAAAGGCAGGCAGATTTGTTTATTTAGAGTTCATATTTCTATGTGAGCAAAGTACATCTGCCTCTGCTCTTGTCTTTATGACGGCTGTGGTTTCGATACCATTGTCGGTGCTACTGTAGGCTGACAGACAGCTCAAGTGAAAAATGTGTCTAGAGGTTGTGGCAACATCACAAAGGAACATTCAGAGTGAGCTGAACTAAACGACAACAGTGGATGACTCAGAGTTGTAGAGAGAACAGAAGCACCACTGGCATACAGTCTGAAAATGCTCACGACTTGATTACATCATCTGTTATTGTTTTGCCTCCTAAAATGACACTCCTAAGGGTCTGTCTTCTTCAAGTGTAACAACGTGCAGGAAGTGCTGCTGAAGCACTTTCCTTTGTGCTGGCACAGCACTGCTGTCCGGCCACAGAGAGTGTGTCCCTTTGGATGGACTGTGCTTTCTGTGCACTTCCTCCTGAAGACACACCTGAGTCAAAAAACTGAACAGGTTGTTCAACATACCGCCTACATCTCTGCCCAGCACGCAACTCATCACAACAGCAATTGTCTGAAACTGAAAAATAATGAACGCTTTCGAAAAAAACCACATGTCTCTATGATGTGCAACCTGTTTCTCACAGCAAACAAGTCCTCTCACGTCTAATGTTTTGAAGCTGAGGTCATAATTTGTTAAAGCCGCACCAGAAGGAAATAAATTAGCTCAAATACTTTTAATTACATCAAAGTTCCTCTTAAATCATCCTGCCAGAACGGTTAAAACACACAGAGTTGTGCTGAAACAGGTGCATTTTAACACAAGAATACATGCACTCTAAAAATAGTGTGGACCTTTTTTTAACTGCGGCTTGAATCATGCCTCACATGAGGAGACATGTGCTCGGAGATACTGCAAAGTGTCAGTGTGTCAATAAAGGCTCATCCTGTTTGTTCACACTAATAAAAAAAAGCATGAATAGAAGCAGAGAGCTGGTTCATTCAAAAGAAGAGTCAAAAAACAGGAGTTGGTCTCAGTTAACAGGTGGAGCTCAACTTTTTGAATGGCAAAGACGCATAACAAAATGTCACAGTTAGTGGTAACACTTAACAAAGCTTCAAAGATCAGAACTTACTTGACTGTAACTCTTGTGGACAAGTCCTGAAGATCTCCCGGGTGAAAGAGCTGTGCTTCTTTTAGTCCGAGCTTCCCGCAGGCTTTGAGGAAGACGTTAAGGTTGTCCTGGACAAAGAACAAAGCAGGGATGAGGGCTGTCCACCTTCAGGGGCAAAGAATAATCACTCAAGAATTCTCTGGCAGGGACACGGCCGACAACTCATTGCTTCCAAAGTTCATATCACTAGAGCACAGAGGCTGGGGAGGAGCGTGTGCGTAGCAAATAAGCAGCGGCCCAGTGCAGAAACACACACACACACACACACACGCAAACGCACATGCAGGGGGGAGAGGCTGCGTGACAGGAGCTGACTGACAGCAGCAAAGCTACCTGTGGGCAGGGTTAGGGTGGGGACGAGCCAAAACCAGGAAGAATGACATCAGAGCTGCACAGAAGTCCCACCCAACCGGCCATGTGAGTGCCAAAGTGACACACACACGCACGCACAGGAACACACACACCCTGAAACTGTCCCCTCCTCTCCCTGCCAAGCCCTTTCCCTCGTGAATACCTGTGAAATTTGAGGGGCGTTGGAGTATTTTGGACACATTTGGTTGCCATGACACGAGTTTGGGTGACAGGAACTGACAAATATTTTTCCAAAGCATGATGACATGGGAGTGAAAGAAAGGCTTCACCTCGTAAACTGCGGTATGTCAGTCACTGTACAATGCATACAGTTTATATGTGTTCACATGCTTTGCAAAGACGTGTGAGTGGAATTCAAGATAGCAAAAACACATTGTGCTTAATAAACACACACACACAAACACACACACACACAAACACACACACACACACACACATTTCATGCATTTGGAACAAATCCCCCCGACCACAAAAACACCATTCCTCTCCGGGGTTATGACTTTTCCAGTTGTTGTAATCCCACAGTCTTTTTTGTAAGTCTGCACTTCCCATTGGGACAGCACTGCTTAAGAGGGTTTCATGTAATGACACATGGCTTCAAAGTGGGCTGAAATAATTAAGGGGTAGCTGCTTCTATATTTAAACAGCAACATGCTTATTAGCAAATGGCAGGAGAGAGCTGACCTCTGTGTGCAGGAATCCCTCGCTAACAGCTTTGCTTGTCCCTTAACAACACTTTGCGGGGCCCTAAAAGTCACTGTGGGCCCCAAGGTCAAGGATCGACCTTACCCATCTTTGTCAGCAGGCACTACAGCCACTGTATTCATTACAACATGTAAAACATTTCTTCTTCTTTGGCTTTACACAAGACAAAGTAATTTTCCTAATTGGTACAGAAAGTATTGAGTAACTGAGTTAATTACATGGGTTTTTGAATAATTAGCTTCAACTCTCATCGTCTGTCTATGCAGACAATTCTGACTGTACAATGAGCGACGCTGTGTCCATCATAAATGAAAGCGAATGTGATCATTTGCTTATCTTTTTTAAAACACATGACTGTATAAGGGATATAACTTATAAGGGCTAAAAACACACCTTTTAACAACTGTTGTCAATAAACACAGTTTGTTTCGTAATGCCTGCATTCTGTTGTTATTTGCGTTTGACACAGTGTCCCAGCTTTTTTTGGAGTCTGGGTGTCAAATTTTTCAGTGACACAAAATTTATGACCTTGTTATGAAAGGCATAATGCATGTACAGTAAGAAACAACCTCACCACACCTCAGCATGTTATCAACAGGGACAATGTGACAGCATTACCAGCGACCGTCAAGTTCAGGTGCTCAGTATGTTTGATGTGATTCCAGCTCGACTGATAGTGTATATTTTGGGCTATTACCGATAACAGCTTTTGTACAATATTATCATGGAAATTTGTCATATATCTCATATATAATAAAAAGGACAAAGAATTGTGACAATAATTTGTGTCGAGCAGAACATGTGAACAATATGTTTATCAGTGCTCTCTGGTGATTTAACTATTCAGCTGTATCATAATGGCTGGCATTCATGTTAAGTAACTTCTTGTAACTCATTCCCTGATATATGCCGATACTGATATAACTACAAGCTACATGATTCTGAAATATCTGCCCAGGCAGTTTATCAGTCTAGATATAGAAATTATTTTTACAATCTGAAAGAATTCAGGCCATAAAAAGCCACTTGAGCTTTATTGCTGCAATCTAGATGAAAATCTCGCCAATGTTCTCTCACTTTAGGCCCTTGTCTTCACCTTGTGAAGCAAAAGCCGACCTTAAGCCAATATAGTTTAGGCCTATAAACAAGGATGATTAACATCACTTAGGCATGAATATCATTTAACCTCACAGAACATTACAAAAACACCAAAAGCCCCCCTAACAATCAGTCCCAGAACATGCAGAGATAATGATGTTGAAGGAATGTAATGCTGACTTGTGCCTGCACATAATCCTGCTAAATATGCTGTACCCATCCAGCAGCCGCTAATCCTCTCATGCAGACTTGAGGACCCTGATTTAAGCATTTCACACCAAGAAACAGGAAAAAGAAAAAGATTTGACTCATAAGGTGTCTGATTCGATATAAAAAAGGATCACTGCCCCCGCTGCTCATATTTTGGTCGGTGCATTCTTTGTCTGAGATGGTCATACGCTGCAATTACCTCCAACTGACCCCTGGCAGTGCTTCAAACACCAAGCAAAGCTATGGTTAAAATATCAGGCTACACATTTTCAAGTCCTGTGACAATAAACTGAGAGGAGATTGAATACTTGAGATGTTGCCTTTCCTGAAACAGGTCCAACAAAAGACCTCCCTGCACCAACAGTCAGATCCAGTCATAACATGCACTCATACAACACAAACACAGAAACAAAACACGGTAAGAAGCCGGTCATTGCATAGATGATTACACAGACATTTAGACATGTAAAGACACACTCAGGGCCATTGTAACTCTCTGTTTATCTCCTCCCACTGCTACCTCAACTCACTGAGGAGTTGGTGCAAGCAGGAACATCCAGCACCATGTCAATTACAGTGTATTTTACGGTGGGCAGAGGCTGATGGAGTCATGTTTAACTACGTCCCTCTGGAGTCAGCCCAGTGGGCCTCAAATCCGCTGCTCCACCGCACAACCGTCGGCTTCCCGCCCAGCCCTGGTTAAAAGCAGAATTAGGTCCGAACCAGGGTGCAGTGACCTAAACCCACAGCTCACTGAGTGCTCAGCAACAGGCAGAGGAGTGAGCCGACATGGGAAACATTCCCTTGGACACAAGTGAAGTCGAGGGATAGGCCTGGGTCTGGAGCCAATGTTGCTAAATATTCCCCAAAACCAGAGATTTCCGTTTTTTCCCTTCTTATCCCTCCTCGGGCTTCTTTATCCCGCCAGAGCTGAAGCCTGGTATTGATTTGAGCCCTGAAATCTTTCAGATAGCAAAACTGTAACGACAGTTAAGGACCATAATGGTGGAATATGTTCATATTTAAGTTGTAATGAGGCATGTTTACAAAGAGCCTTTAATTCAGCAGAGATTAAAGTTAAACTGTGTCTTCATTGCAACCAAACAAAACACAGATGGCATTTCTCTTGTTCTTTGTCCAATGTATTTCTCTCCCACATGCTATTTTGGAGATTAAGAATACTATAAAAACAACAGTTTCCCACCAGTTTTCTTCTTCAGTGTTCAGTGGAGATGGATTAGAAGTGGTAAAATGATGGATGACGTATCTCAACTTTCTTTCTTTATTTCAAGCACTTAATTCCGACACCTAATGAACCAACCAATTACTGTTTACAGGGGATAGAGACAGAAGTGGGAGCAGTTTTTATCAGCCCAACTTGACCTTTTCTGTGGATAAAGTTATTCTCACGGCAGAGTGAGACTGAGTGATGTCTGTTTGGAAAGCTCTCCACCTTTTCTCCATGTGGTTGGCAATAACTGATAGCTGCAGGCCAACCAGGAGCCTCCGCATTTGCTGGAGAATTTATGATCAGGTGGTTTCAAGTATGTGTCCAGGACTCGGAAATACCACTCCGGTGCTACTGATGGAAGAGATCCTTTACCTCATTACCTCAGCAGGTGCCCAGCCAGTTTTATTACCTGCACTCCAAAACAAAACTGGCAGGGAATTTGATTTATGTCATAACACACATCTGATAGCACAGTGTTTAGTACTGCAAACACTGTGTTTACTGTTTACATCCATCCTGAGTGCATGTCTGTTTCTCTTACGGCTAACGTGTCATTGTCTTGCCAAACATGCTGAGTGTTACTGAGCCCACCGACATACACTCAGACTGGGTGAGGGTTGGGGCTCTATATAATTCCTTGAGACAGCTGGACTCAATTACTCCCACAAGAGAGAGCTTTGTGAGGGATGGGTTTAGGTAGGGTTTTCAACCCTCTACTTCGCGAGCACTTGTGTGTAGACACTCCCAAAACATTTATTTCAAATGAGTCAATGTCACCCAAATGGGTCCTACCACAAGCTGCTTCAATTTCAAGACATTGTTTGACCTAAAATGGCAAAACTATTGACAAACACTTATTTAATAACAGGTTATTTTGTGAAGCAAAGTCCGCCCCCTTTTGACCTCCCGTCACTCAGTCAAAAACCTAATTATCGCAGGAGCACAAAGACTTCTTGTCTTGAATGATTTTGATTGAACACAGCCTCAAGCATGGCAGACATCATATTTAGGGTGCACTCAAATGCGGCTGGTGGCCTTTCAAGCAGCTCCACGTTCGCTGAACTTATTAGCGTGGATGGATATGAGGAGCGACAGGTCACTGAGGCAAACACCTCTCTCTCTCTCTCTCTCTCACTCATTGGCAGCCGTGTCTCAGACCTGTCACCAGTCAGCACAACTGCTGCGGCTGCTGCTCCCGCTGCTTCCTCTCACATGTTAACACATACTCACTAAGACAGACGTTACTCCGAAAACAGTAATAACATGAGACGTAACTATGGATGAAGACAGCTAGGATGAGCTGTTGAGGATATGTGTCGAAATATCTTGTAAAAAAAACAAATGTACATTCAACATGTATGTGTCACACGTAATCTGAGTAAAAAGAGAAGAAAACTCACCAGTCCAGCAATAGGTGTGGGCAGCCTGTTAACCCTCTTGATGATACCTGGCTTGATCTTGTTGATCAGACTGTAAGCCAAGGAAAAAGAGGAGACGACATCAGGGAAAGGCAGAGGGTTAAGTGAAAGCACTTGGTCATTGGCTAGACTGGTCTTACAAGCAAGGAGTGAAACAAGAAGTGTTGCAAAGTCTCGCTGTTGTGTGTTTACGACAGTGTTTAATGGTGGCCACCTGGCTTCAGTTTGGTAAATGGCCAGTGCTGCACTCTGATGTAAACACACCAGGTCTTCTGCCTCTAAAACGGGCCCTCTACTACCGCAACTACCCCATACAAAACATGAATCAACTCATGTGAGGAAAAGCTTAGTTTCAGATGGCAGGCAATATGTTTTGTGGGGTTGTTTAGAAAATTTGAAGAGATTCTCAAGTCAGGAAAAAAAAAATAATCTCATTATAGTACAAAGCAGCAGAATTTACTCACTGTTACTGAAACTTAGACTTTGATGGTATCTTTATTTTATACCTTCACACCTTCCTGACATTCCACCATCTTACATGATGGTTAAAAAAAAAAAAAAGTTGAGTTTCACATGATTAAAGTCACTGAAGCATTCATGCCATTGTCTAACATACTGTGCTGTGTGTCTCATGTGCAAAAAGCCTGCTTAGACAAGTCCAACCAGGTTTAAATACTTATGTCCAATAGAATAATGAATAGTTTGGGAAGAGACGCCACTCTGCAATTGATTCTTACTGGAAGAGCTGATAACACTGGTTTGACTTGTTACTGGCTCATCAGGACTAAACCTAAAATATATTCAGATAGAGGCATTTTCTTTTTTTTTATAAATCCCTGTATGTTTTCTCAACAATTGTATTTTCCTTCACAATAAGCTCAGCTGCCTGTTCGTCCAGCAGAGACTGACCTCTCATAGCACCTGCTGTGTAATATATTACACCTCACCTCAATACAGCAGTGTTGTTGTTGTTCAGTTGAGTGTTGTTGTTCTTTTTTATGTTTGTTTCTTTGTTTTTTATGTGTTGAATATCATACCATCAAGATTTCTAAAAAGCACACTTCCACTAACTACTCTTTTCATCGATGATTATTGTTCTGATTATTTCAGTGATAAAATATTTGGTCTATAAAGCACAAAATGCTGGAGGAAAGTAAAAATAAAGTGCCTGTCACAGTTCTCTAGAGCTCAGGACAACATAAAAATGCAATTTACTATCTTGTCAGACAAGAAACAGCAGGCACAACACTTACATGTTTAGCATTCTGACTTGAAAATGAAACAAATTATCATTGTAACTCTAACAAAAAGCATCAAAAGTAGTAGGAAAAGTAATAGTACTTATATGCAGAGTGGTTCCCTTCAGAAATGTATTATATATCCATATAAAGATGTAACATAATTGGATAATTATGACAGATGCACTAAGAAGTAAACAGCATTTAATGAGAGTTAACTTGAACTACTATATATACTGATGGGTAGTTTTTTTTTTTAAAATGAACCACTTGTATGTTTTGTATGTAAAATCCTAATCTTCAAATTAAAACCTGCAAATATCTCACAAACACTATGGAAACTCATCAGACTCATTGACTTGTTAAGATTGTTGTTTTGCAGCAAGAGACTGTCTGAGACGGACAGATTGGGGGGTGGGGGGGCATGAGACTTTGCAAGGGTGACAACAGATGAACAGAGACAATGCAAAAGGCATTTGCGCTTAAGTTATTCATTCAGCGGTGAAACAATAGCAAGCTGTAATGATTTTCATCAGATAACACACACAATAATCCAAGGAGGATATAATCATGTGTGCAACCGACACGAAACATTCCTGTCCAAGCAGTTGTGATAACCACAACACAATGGGAAAGGAGGCTTTGAGGTGAAAGCAATTTAATCTGTCTTCCTCTTCCTCACGCTGAGAAAACACCGACATCTCTCTAAAGGAAAGTGTCTTGGTCGTTCTCAGGGAGTGAGCAAACAGTGGAGTCAGGCTCAAATCAGCAAAATTAGAAGCTTCTTCTTTGAACCAATGCCAGTGGAGGTTTGGAAGATTCTGCATGGGCTGCTGGTAATTACAGCTTCCTGCTGATTCGTGCGAATCACATCACTGTGTCCATTCACCGAAGCTGCCCACATATGTAAAAGGGACATGATGCTAACCCCCTCTCCCTCTCTCTTACAGACACACATCTCACACACACACACACACACACACACACACATTTCTGATCTGATAAAAGCCACAACTCCACAACTCTCAGAAGTGCAGTCAGTGAATCAATGCAAAAGTCAATTCTGCAAGGAAAATTTGTTCCTTTAACTCATCAAAACCCTTGATGAGTCCTGGGCCAATGAGAAAGTAGGCTGCCCTGGCTCTCCGATGTGGTTTTGGCTGAACACTTTCCATTCACTACACAGCTTCTCACAGCTCATATTTAAGTAAGGATGGCACTCCACAGATCTGTAACATCTGTCAAACAGCAGGCAACACGCTCCCCTTTGAAACAGATCACAATACATATTCTCACACAAGAGCACAGAGGGCGGATCTGAAACTGGAAATAACTACATAATACAGCCTCTAATGTGCTGCCTCGAAACACTGGCTCACTTTATGTGGCTGACAAACAAACAGTGACCCCGGCAGGGGGTCTGCCTGGGAATTATCAGTAACACTTACAGTGGAGCGCAGACCTGGAGGAGAGCAGAGGGCTTCCATATGAATGAGTGGCTTAAGAGAGGTGCCTGGGAAAAGCTGGGTACTTACTCACACAACAGAACGCCATTCTCCAGCGCTGATCGGAAGTCGTTGCTCCCAAATTTTTTCTTGGTAACTGCCTGGAAAAAAAAAAAAAAGAATACAAAAACAGTTGAGCAAAACAGCGAGAAGGGTTGGGTGAGGAGAGGAGAGGAGGCAGGGGTCTGTGTGTGTATGTAGAGGGGTGGGGAGGTTTGAGAAGAAAGGTAGGATGTTGAGAACAGTAGCAGAGGAAGTCAGAGGTATTTCCTCCTGAGTTCCTACAGTGTCTCTGGGACAGGGTTGAGTACAGGTTTTCAGGTATCCCTCCGGAGCTCACAAGCGACTCTGCTCTTCTAGCTTAACGCTAAAAGCTACTGGTAAACTGGAGAGTTATGTAAAAAAAATTGTGCTGGAGCCAGGCTGCCCAAGCCACAAGGCTATGAGAGCATCTGGAGCGCTGAGGGAAACACAGTGTGTTATAGCCTCATGCCTTTCCCATGATCTCAAACCACCACTGCAGGAACACCAAGAGTCTTTTATATGCAGGCAATCCTCCACACACACACACACACTGCATGCATGACTTATCTCCTTCCACACTTAAGCGTATGCGCATACACAGAACACACAGGGAACAAAACAACAAGCTTTGATTTTCAAACATGTCTGTACATTCTTTTTTTTTATATCTACAAATAATAGCCTTTCAAATCCACAGTCGGTTTTTCCTCTAACAGGCAATAATAGTAGTCTATATTTTTTTTGTTTTGTTTTCATGTGAAACTGCAGCTCTGTTATGAAACACCAAAATCAAGCTGTTCTGTTCCCACCATCAACAAGTCCGCCCATCAGCGTCTGATTTACAGCAAAACATTAAGAATTAAAAAAGATAAAAGACAAAATCTTCTCAACTCTTCTAATTTGAATCTGGATGTACATAGATTGACAATTACAGGAAAACATGTGTGGATGCATTTAAGTTTTGCATCCTGGTTCTCCCTGGTGGAATGGCCAAACTTTCCAACATATTTCCCTGAAACCAGTTTTTGAGACATCAGCTTAACAGCTTAAAAAACTTTATCAGCTGAGCTTATGACTTCGCTGGCAGCCACATTGTAATCACATTTTGCAGCAGAATCAGCCGGACATGAGTCACTGTGGGCAAATGTGCATTATTGTATTTGGAGGGTGGGGGTGGGATAAAAATATCCTAAATATTGTAGCATTTATGACTGTATGATCATTTTTGGAGGCTGAAGTTTGTTGTTGTATTATACTGGCAGGTTTTTTTTTTTTGCATTATTGGACTATCAAGGAGGGTAAGCTAAACAACAGAAACACCTCTCATGCAGTACAACAGCAATGCAGACGATACTACTGCATGATTGTTGCAGTTGGGTGTTACTAATAAACTAGCAAATGACTGTACGGTATGTAATAAGAACACACTGTGCAGATCTATCCAGCCCACATACCTTCATGTGTTTGATTCCAGGTCTGCGGGGACATTAATTAATTTACTTAACAAATATCTGATGATCATACACACACGGTATTGCACTGTACATGCACAGAGAGCCAAGCCAGCTGTCATTAACCAAACACACATACACGCAGATGGCAAAACAAGTCCAACGGGTCTCGCCAACCAAATTGGTCGGATGTGCCATGTTTCAAGGCTTTTGTCCCCTTTTCCTTTCAGGAGGGAAGGGACAAAAGCTGGGACAAATACTGGCATAGCTAAGTGCAGGCCAACATTTTGAGCAGGGCAGGAGAAACCAGAGTAATTAGACAGTGAATGGTAGACACCATTATTATTTTCAAACAACTAATGTTACACCTCGGACCACACCTTGGGTAACAAAAGTGGCCAAGGCCTCAAATACCCATCATTCCAAGAGTATTAGACCATGTTATAATAGATAAATAAGATGAAACACAGACGCAGCACATGTCTGCAGTCTTTTTGTGTTGGCCCAACGTGATCAAGCTTTTGTTGGCTATTTGTTTGCTAAACATCCAGAGATCTTGTCCTGCTCCTTTATTAGTGACAAAAACACATTGACAGACACTGACAACACAAAACAGGAAGAAACACAAACACACACAAGCGAACACATGCAGCAAACAAACTTTACAGTAGAGTCTATAATCAGCCAGGCGTTGGCATATGAAATCCTGACCCCTACTGTTCTCTTTCTGCATGTGGGGGCAGCAGCTGGGATTCACGTATAAACAAACAATGCAGGTGGAATTAAGATATTATCTTCTTGTTCATGCATGGAAGGTGGGACCCTCCGAGGCTCTGAGCTGGCTGAAACAGAATAGCTTCCCCACTCTCTATCATTAGAGGTTTTAACTCCCCCTTAGATCCAGCCTGCTTTGGCCTTTCTCTCCTGTTGAACCTGCCATGTGGGATAATAACTCTAATCTGCAACAACATACTTCTACTCTGATTTAACAGGGAGATTTAAGGGCAGAGGCAGAGATTTTGAAAACAGCTTACCTTCCTGCAAACCCACCCCTCGCTCCCCTCAAGAATGCGTTGCTGAAAGTGTTGAGGAACTGAGTCTCATGATGACTAAACTCCCCTCCCATGCACACCCCCCCCCCATAACCAAGAACGTACAACCAAGAATGGTGTCGTGAGAGAAGAAAAAATAATCAGAGAATTGAGGAGTCTCGGGGTCCGTGACCACAGCTATTGTTTATTCACACAGGGCACTGAGGCAAATCAGTATTCAAGGTTTGTGGGGATGCAGCCCCCCACCACCACCACCACCACCACTAATTGTTCCTAAAAATTCTTTGTTCCCTCTGCAAAGGAAAGGGGCCTGGGTCATCAGAGGGCAACTGAGACATTATCCAAATAATTCAGAGATCCGACTCAACACAAATAAACCAATGCGGAGGCCATTGTAATCGACACCATCAACATATCAAACTAATAGAGCTACATCAACATCAAGCTGCAAGTGAGTGGCTTCTTGTGTGAGGTCGTGCTTCAAATGAGCACATCTGAATGCCTGCGTCCCAGTTTCTAATTGTTCCTTTTATCAAAACAGTCAAAAAAAACAGACTGCCCTTGATGACTTAACTAATGATCAGCCCCATCACACAGTTCCTGGTTTGATAAAAACAAAGTGGCGTCACAGGTCACAGAGGGATATTCATGACTGCTGGCTGCAAGACCACCATGAGTGACTGAAGAGATAACTGAAGAAAAACAAATAAACAAGCACACACACACATAAACAAGACAATAAAGTAATGAGGTTATGGATGGAAATATTGAAAATTTTAATTTGAATCTTTTTTGTTTTACAACTTTAATCAAATTTGGGAAAAGGCTGGTTCATCCAAATGACAAAAACTGCTTTCTAACCACTGGTATGTAATCATGCAGACAGTTTTATTTTTATTTTGAGGTTTATTTTCTATCCACCGATGAGATTTCAGCCTCTGTCTGTGTATGATGGAAGTAAATCTAATTCTACTGACAGGACTTTTTATCTTCATTTGACAGCAACATCTGTTTCCAGACAGAGTGTCACTGACGTTCAGGATTACTTGGAGAACTCACTGAACGGATTTCACTGCAACTTCTGTTTTTCTAATAAAAAATAGCACTCAGATGTAAAGTCTTAATGTTGTGATTCGCCCATCTCGTTGGAACGGCAGCAGAAGACTCAGCAGAAAAATGCGTCTGTATGGCTGAATAACTGAACTGTGAGGTGACCTCTTTGAAAATAAACCCTATGAGTATTAACAATCAGAAAATTTATTGCTGAAAAGGACAACTTATCAATTAAGTAATCAACAGAAAAATCCATCTAGGACATGGCTAGTGCTCGGAGTGTCTGAAATAGTTCACTGATTTTATCTTACCAGCTACCTGAGACATGAGGTCAAGGGTGACACATGCCTCCATGCATCTGCTGGTCCAGGCTACTATTACCTGAAACTTGGGGGAAGCAGCTGAAGCAGCTGAGCTGCATTCAGCTCAAAACTCAAGCAACATTATTCTAAATGAGGTTTGTATTAAAAGACAAATCTCAGCTTTACACTTCTTTAGGCTTGTAACCGTCTCTAAAGCCTTCTCACTGTCACAAACCACACAAAAACACCCCTTTCCTGGATTGCCATGCAGCGATCTATGATTTCCAGTCCTGAAATCCTGGGTTAGAGTGGAATTTTTTAAGTGTCATTTTCTTAATTTATGATTACCACAACCAAAATCCCATTGGAATGGGGCTACAGCAGAGGACTCACAGACAGATATCTCAACATCTGGGCAAATAACTATCTGTATGTATTAATAACTTAAATGTAGGTTGAACCTTTTAAAATACTCCATATATGACGAGTTTACATCCTAACACTGAACAGTTTCAACATTTGGGCAATTTATCAATTTGCTGTTCAACAGAAAAAACAACCAAAAACAATTTTGATTATAAATTTACTGCCTCAAGCAAAAACACCAAGATGTCCGATTCCAGCTTCTCAAACTAGGAGATTCGCTGCTTTCCTCTGTGTATTTTCACTGTTATTTGATTATCTTCGGTTTTTGGACAGGTGAACAAACAAAACAAACAATTACAAGATCTCATCTCAGGCTCTGGGATATTAAAAACAGGCATTTTCCACCAATTTCCACACACTTTATGGATGAAAACAATCAGTTTTGAGAAAAATAAACAGCAGAAGGAACTGATAACGGAAAATAAATACTAACAGTCTTAAATCCATTTAAAACATGGTTGTAAAAATGTGGAATTGATGTTTCACAAACAAAATCCACCAAAACCTAACGGAGGCTTGGAGTTGGTTCAGTGTTATTCATGACAGCAACAACTGGATAAGTAGCAAAACTCCAAATAATCCACAGGATTATGTTACCTTTGACTGGCCGCTTCGTTCCAGAGTGTGTGAGGAACACAATACGGTCCTTTTCAAACCGGCCACACTCAAACACA
This sequence comes from Acanthurus leucopareius, assembly GCA_029814765.1. Lineage (NCBI taxonomy): Eukaryota > Metazoa > Chordata > Actinopteri > Acanthuriformes > Acanthuridae > Acanthurus > Acanthurus leucopareius. The sequence goes on along the minus strand of JAQMCX010000011.1, from coordinate 6,323,940 downwards.
GGGGAGTCAAATCAAAACTAGAGCTGAAATCTGATACAGACTACAGCCTGAGTTGTTATATGACCTTAAAGCTGGTCGATGGCTGTAGAGAAGCTGTACCTAAAACCTGTTTAAAGAGCTACTCTGAGTATTTTGGGTAACACTTTCCTGAGTGGGGGGCCTCTTAGAGAAAACAAACTCTTCCAAAAAAAATCACAACCTTAACAAATGAGGTAAAACTTGCTCGATGTGTGTGACACTTTCCATGCTGCCCCTGATCCTAACCTGACATTTGCTTCATCGCCATAAGTGGAAACATTATATAGACACTTATTAAATTACATACTGCAAACTAACTTAGCGATTATTCGTTACGGACTGTGTTTGTGTTTACACACAGCCGTATGCTTGATCTCCTGACCTGTAAGTTGCATAAAACACCGTCACTTGTTCTTGATTGTCATAACAGTCGCACTTAGAGCGTCTTTATTGAATTAACAAGGACCTCCATTATTCGAGCGGGCCCTGTGGTTGTAGGACACAGCGCCCTGTGCTGACAGCTGGCCAGCTCTGAGGGGGCTATGTTCACAGCCATGGCAGCTAATGCAGGAATGCGTCCATGTGACAGGCTCCAGACCATTTAGTCTAGTTTTTAACAATACCACCAACCTCGCCACGCACACATGCCTCTGTTTAAAGTGCTGCGAAGCAAAGCAGCTTGTTAATCATTCAGTGGCAGAAACCAATAACCACAAAACTCGCTCTTTGAAGGGAGGCGGCTCGCCCCGTGCCAGAACTTGCTCTCTGATTGCTATTATACCCCCCCCCCCAACGCCAGACTTCTCATACCCATCCGGTTAAAATAACAGTCGCATGGCATATACCTATATCTGCTCAGCTCGTTCAGGTTCCTGCTCATGCTCCCTAATCCTCCTGCCCCTGCCTGAGATCATGCCCCCACCTCAGTCCGTGAGCTAAGCCACTACAATGGGCCAGTGTGCAAGTGTGAGAGACACTGATGTCACATCACAAGCATTCAGATTCACCCCTCATGAAATTAGAACAATATTTGTTTAGTTACAGCCGTGCAGCAGCTCCATGCCATCCCGCTGGGAAGAGAATGTGCGAGATGAGGGAACATAATTTCAGCCGCTTGTAAAGAAAAAAGAAAGAATGAGAGTCTGGCTGGAGGTTGGATGGAAACTGTAGATAATTTGACTTTTTGATAACACAAAAAGGGACTGTTGTGGATTCGTTTTAAAGGGTTGGCGTGCTGCATTACAATTGCTGCACTTGTCGAAACTTCTATTTTCCAGATATTGTCAGTGCATGTGCCATAATGCGACTGCTGTTTTAGTTTTTTTTATTTTATTACTATCACCTTATATAACAATTTCAATAAGAATATTACTTTTCATACCAAGCACCATAAATGAGGTGCAAATCACCGACCCAGTCAATTTATTAATCTAAATAAATCTGTGCTTACAGTGGGTTTAGAGTACAATCACTTGGATCATTCATAAGCGTTTTTTCTTGATTGCTCTGCTGGTTTTTCCCTGCTTTCAACTTTACCCTTAAATATCAAGCTCTTTTCATTACTTTTGTTTAAACATCAAAAACTGTCAAGCACGTCTAGGCAAGACCTGACAAAAGAGGCAGTGAACAAACAAAAAAACTGAACCCAGTCAAGTCCCTGTACCTGTGCTTTTAAGAGAGAGAGAGTGATAAGATTGATGTCAAAGCCACATGATTTCTATGACTGAAATAATAAACTGATTCTACTTTACAGCTACCTCCTCAGCCACCTGAGAGATGAGGTCAAGGGTGAAACATGCCATCATACAGCTGCTGATCCAGGTTACTGTTATATAAAACTAACTGGTAAAAAACATTTAGATCCCTCAATGAGAACATACATCTATATGAGGGATGTATTGGAGGGTCAGCTTCAGCTTTTCACATTTGAATAGTACTGAATGTCCCCTTTATTACCTGACTGTTGAGAATACTTATTTAAAATTAACTTAAAACAGAAAAGTCCACACAAAAACACCACTTTCCTGCATTTTTTCTACGATCTAGGATTTTTCCTGTCAGCACCTCTAAAGAAAGATTTTTAAAAAAAAATGGTTTTACTCACTTCAATCCACCTCTGCGCCTCCAAGTAGGCTTCGTCGCAGCTGACAGCGGACTGCTCACGCCACTCCATCACACGAACTTATTATCCGAGCTGCACCGGCGGGCCAAAATCGGTTCCTGGTGACCCGTCAGTGACATTAATGTGGGCCAGTTCAGACAAGCAGACACAATGATCGCACGTAAGAAAAACTTGTCAGGCAGTGTAGAACTTATAATCACGCTCCTTATTCATGAAATATGCCCGCTATTGTTCATTTGCAACAGCTCATCGGTGAATGAAAGCAAGGTGTGACAGTAACGCAATTCCCCTTTTTGAATGGCCTTGCCGCTGCTTACCTGTGCTCTCATCCGACACACCTGTGTGTGTGTTTTTGTGTGTTTTGGGTTATTTTTCGCACCGCTCGGTTTAACGTCACTCCACCTATGCAGCGATCACGCAGGTCTTCAAAAGTCGACCGAGGCACTGACAGGGGAGAGTCTCTTTTCATCGAGTTTAAGCTGCGTGAGCTGGAGGAGGGTTTTCCAAAATGTGGTCCGAGGACCACCCACGGGTCCCCGAGTGGCTTCCAGGTGAACAAAAAGTTGAGTTGCTGTTTTTTTTTCACCCCCGCTGTCTGGGATTATTCTAATCCCAGGTTTTTCACAGTCACTCGTACAGTGGTGCACAGGAGTGTCCATCTACATCGCATCAGCAGCAGAAACAAAATATTCACAGTACAGTTCCAGGCACAAAGGATGAAGTGGTATTTTTTTTAAGTTGGGGGACTGCTCAACACCAAACAAATCAGTGCCAAAAAGTTTTAAGTCTCTTGAAGAAGTTCGGTTTCCTTTTAAAGATGAATCTCTTTCCTGCAACGCCTCGTAGCGGCGGCAAGTGTGCATTGCAGGGCCTAAAAACTGACCTGGTCTGAAATTAAACTACATCATAAAAATTAAACTGTAAGACATATAGGGGAAAGCCACTCATACAAACTTAAGTTATCTGCTCTTAAATGCAATTTATTCTTATGAAATGAATTCTGTGCATCCATTAATGTTTTAATTAGATTCTTCATTAGTGTCAAAATATTTCTTACAATTCTTTTCAATACACCTGACCATGCTTTTTATATCTGACAACAAACCCTTAAAGTACCATTTACAAAAAAAGTTTAAAAAAAAAATGTACACACAGATTTTTTAAAGATGTTTGTTACCCAGAAAAAAAGATCCACACCAGGAATGGTAAATAAATGTGCCTTTTATTTAACAGTTTTTTAAATTCTTAATACAAAATGTAGGCACCCTCCACATGGCTGCATTTTTCAGTTAGTCTCACTTTCAGAAGACCATTTTATTTTGATAAGCTTTTTATAACACCATGACTGCATACACCAGCATTAACCCTATCTGTTTATTTCAAAGCTATAACTGAAATTAAAACTCTGCAAAACATGTTTCTCATACTGGGTTGGGTAAACCATCAAACACAAAACACTAAATATAGTGTCATTGAACCCAAAGTTTAAAAAAAGTTGAGTTCCTTTAGAGTCGTGGGAAAAGTTCTTAATTGAAAGCAAAACATGCCATGTCAACAAACTATAGTGCAGTGAAGTTAGAGATGTTTCAGCAGTGGAGAACCTGCAGATTTTGATCTGAACAAGAAACACTTCCAGTTGCAAAGCAGCGCTCTAATACCCTTAGAATTTCATCCAACTTGCAATAAGTGATGTTTGACAACAATGGAGCAAAACCTTAGTAAGACATCCCTGACATTTTATTATTTTCCCCACATCACGTGCTAAAGCATTGAAAAAAGCCATAATTTTCTAATTAAGTCAGCACTTGAGAATGTTTGGCAGTCACGTTTTCTTTGTTTCTGCGGTCTTGGGGGGGTGGGGGTGGGGGGGACACCTCAGTCTGAATATTTTGAGAGGGCGATGATGGTGAAACGAACCTCCTGAGGGTCGCGAGCCATGAAGATTTTACAAACCTCCACAGCATCCTGCACGTCAGAAAAAAGGTTAGGTTAGCTCAGCTTGAGAAGACATTTTTATGACGATTTTGCTATTTTACTCTGTGATGTCTTACATCGAGAAAGGTCTCTTCTGAAGTTTTTCCATGGACAATGGGAAAGGGCTTCCGGCCATCTAGATATACAGAAAAGATAGTGTGCCTCAAATTGCTGTTAAAAGTAAAATTAAAGTAATTCCCTTAACCAATGTGACAATTAAGACAAAATGTTTTGAGGATATAAGTATTCTTCAGCGGTGGTTAACTCACCTAGTTCATATAACTGTCCTCCGACATTCACAAAAGCTATAAAATGCAGATTCACTTTCTCGTCTAAACTTGGGGCCTGTGACACACGGGAAATAAAATTGAGTTCTCTAGTGTTTAAAACAGGATTAGTTGAAAACTTAACGGGAGATGATGTCTCTGTCAGAAGCATCCTCAGACAGCACAGATCTTTCCAAACTCAACACAAACCTCAGTCTGTCCCTCCTGAGCACTGGATTCATGTGTAACACGTATACTCTGCAACAGGAAGTCAAAAAAGACAGTCGTTTATGGTATAATACATTTTTAATGCAACATATGACAATTGGCACCTATTGCTATCTAACACAAAACTGTCAACCCTAGAGTTACCAGGAAATAAAAAGGTTTTTTCACAATGTCATTGCTTAGCCAGTAGGATATTATTAGATTGTTGTTATACTAATATATACATGAGACCAAGCATTTAAATTCATCCATGCCCCGACTAATTACAAGAATTAGAAAGTAGCCTTAATTTTACTGTAAAAAACAAAACAAAAACAACACAAAATAAAACAAACAACCCACCCCCCTGAAAATACCTGGTGTGGTTCTGCACTTTTTCTGTGAGCACTTCATCAACATCCTTGAAAAAAAGTCTTTCTTTCATTGTTTCCTTACCTCATCATTTTCCAGGAAGGTGGCCCTTTCCGCTGGGGTCATTTTAGCACTTTTTTCAAGAAATATCTTAAGAGAAGAGTCAGGCTCTGAGGAAAAGAGATATCATGTTTCATTCACAGAAATGGTCTACAAGCAAAGGAGTAACTAGTTTTAATGTCAGGTGATATGTCACCATAGTGATGTTGTGTTAAAAGATTATGTATTGTAAGTTATTGTGTAACTGTAAGCATGCAACCATCAAGAGCTGCTATTTTCAAGTTTCTAGACGTGGAGATCTTTCCTTGTATACCACTGTGTAAGAGACATGAAGAGAAGTACTCACCAAAATCCAGGTGTTTCTGGTTGTTGGCCACTGCATGAATTAATCCTATTGTTCCACAGGCATTTCCAATAGTTTGCTTTATGAAGTACACGTCAGGAGAGACAACCTGTGGGTGTTCCTTGAGTTTCTCTTCTTCTTCTTGCTTGAATGTCTCATACTGGACAGAGATAGCAGAAAGAGGTGTTTGTTAAAAAATATTTCTTATAGCATGGATAGGAGACTGTATAACATGTATGGAATTCTTAAGTTAAAGCATGTGTACTATTGAGAAATTCAGTGTGGTCCATGTACAGGTCCTTTAATTGACTCTAAACCAAAGATGCCACAAAAATAGTAAAAATACCTTCTCTGTCACAGGGAACAGAAGTAGCAGTGCACACACTGGTCTTGGCACCATGCTGAGAAGCTCTGGATCCAATCCATATACATCTCCAAATTGCCAGGTTGGCCTCATTCCCAAACAGAAGACAAACTACACAAAAGCTGAGAGTAAATGTGTTTGTATACAAAGAAATGACACTAACCCAACAAAATAAAGATAAACTTGTAATTTATAGCTGGCTCCTGATTAACATTACAGACAAGTGATTAGAACCAAACATCACTAAAAATTATTACAATTGAAATGTAAATGCTCTTTGTTTATTAACTAGTCATTGCATGTCAGCAAAACTGAATTCTGTAATAAAATCTTGGAAAATTAAAAAGGCTGTCTCCTCCCTAAAATACAAAAAAGGAGTAATACTTTATTTTATAGGTTTAAAGTCGTTTATAAGTATTCAAGTAAGTTTCATGTAAATTATGTGTGCAAGTACTTACTTTAAGAAAAATAGAAATTTCTTATAAGAAAAGTGATAAAATATAGCACAAACACATATATACTCAGTACAGATTAAATAGTGGAAATTTGACATTTCAAGTTTATTATGTTCAGCTTGCCAACCTTGTTCTCCTGAATGTTTGCTGAATCAACAGTTAATCAGAAATGTACCAATAAAACACTGCTTTTATCTTCATAAAGTTAGTAGTTAATTGCATGGTTCATATGTTGTAGTACAACACAGTTTATGGAGTCTGTGTCCTGAAGGGTGCAACAGATGAACCTGATACTGTTTAAGGTAAACATCATTTGGTCTGTTATTTATCTTGGATTACAGAATGTTTACTTTGAAGTCTTAGATTCTTGGAGTTATAAATCTTTCCTGCAGGTCAGAAGCTACAGTGTCAGCTAAGTCTTACATAAAATGTCATGAACAACTGCATGAAACGTGACTAACGTTAACGGTGTAATTTGTTTTTCTGTATAAAGCTTATAAAATGAGGCGAGTCCTCTTTCAAATATGTATTCAGACACACCTTTACAGCATTACAAGAGCACTGAATGCTTTTCATGCGTATGTCGATTTACTCGTGTCCTGCATCCTTTTACTATGATGATCAGACAGAGGTACATTATTTTGTACTTTTATTCTTCAATGATAACGTTTCATTGGATGTAGCATCACTGCTGCGTAGGCCTTGTACCTCTTCAAAGTCGCTTTGCCGCTGATAATTCAGATCCACCTGTTGTAAAATTAAAATATGAGGTAATACTTACCTTTGTCATGACCTGAAAAGAAAAGACAGAAAAACAGACATTATTAAACTGTTCCCTGTTAGATTTAGCTAAGCAGCTACAGCGGCTTTAGCTTTTGTTCCCTCTGCTAGCTACAAGTTAGCTAGCCCTCACATGCTTGTGAATGAATGACTTCAATTAAACCAGTAAACTTTGATAGGAATCAGTAATTCATACTTCTGGGTTTGACTCCAGAGGCAACCAGCGTGGATAATCCATTGTGAAGCTTCGTCAATCGTTATTTTCCTTTCAACCGCACTGATTTACCTAAATGTATTTGACAGCTGGAAAGCTCTTCCGCGTCTGGAGAGTGCACCTTGATATTTAAGTAAAGCTTAGGGGTGCTCGCTTCTTCAAAAACCATAAATACACCGCGGTAAGTACTTCATAATGTTAACAAATACGTTGTATGTACCGAATAAATAATATTAGTTTTTCTCTGCCTTAATTAGTTTGTCATGGCTCTTTATTTTCGAAATTGAGAAGTTTTTAATGTCGCATTCACACCATTAGCACGACAGTGGACCATTCCAAGGCCACGGGCGTGTTTCAGTTAGGGCTGATAATTTCTGTTAATGTTTATTCACTGCAATATGATCTGTATAATCCTAGTGCAAATGTATGCATTTTTTTTCTGTTGTTATCGTGTTTTTTTTCTGTTCATTAAGATATTATTCTGCACTAATAATAGGAAGAATCCGAAACTTCAGCTGAGTAGAAATTGTTCGATTAACAGTATTTGGTATGACCACAACACGGGCGGGGGCGCTGCTGGTCTTTACAAACTCAGGAGATTTTCTCACCTCATATGAACTTTAGGAAAATAATAATATTAATTAAAATGAATAGATAAAGGATAATACAGAACACTCTTTAAGGCCTACTTGTATTTCTACATATACTCTTTGTAAATTTCATCAGAGAGTTCATTGAATACAAAATATATAGGAAACTAAATAATTTTGATTCTCTTTGAGGGCACATTTTATTTTATTGGACAATAATATAAACAAATGATAAAAAAGAAGATCCCATCCAGACAAGTATTGCATAACAATACTTTGCTCTCCAGATAATCTTTTTTCTGTTTCAACAAAAACATTTAATCACCCAATTAAAAAACTTAATTTCATCTACACCCTTACAAAAAAATTGGAAGATATGAAAATGCTTCGATATATATTTTAATGCCAGATGTTTACCAAACTCAGGTCTTTTGAGTGTGTGAGTACTTGTGGGCTTACATTTAAATGTTATTGTTGAGTGCAGTTCATGCACAGTACATATGAATATCAACATGGTGACAGACACAACATGAATAAGAACATAAGAACAAGAATTTAGTTATTTTGTAAAATAACTTAATCACACAGAAAATTATTGAGATGTTGAATGAGACAACAGGTGGGACTGAAGACACAGTAAAAAGATATATTGTGGCTGTCAATGTCAATAAGCTCTGGTAAGAGTTAATGAATATATATATATATATGTGTGTGTGTGTGTGTGTGAGTGTGTGTGTGTGTGTGTGTGTGTGTGTGTGTGTGTGTGTGTGTATAATGGGACACCATTGGCTTTGCATGACAATCTGGCCTCTGTTGGAAATAAAGTAATGTGGGGAGATGGGACAGTGGGAGTTTAAAAGTCTGCCCTCATTGTTGTAAATCTGTTGAATATGTTTTTTTTCCAACACAGGATTTGAGAATTTGTGGTTTCTGACTGGCAAAAGGGATTTGGAGATTCATAAGTACAGATGCTTATAATGAAAATCAAGAGACCATAGTGACTCATTCTCCATTATTCTTACATGAGCCCTCGGGCTGTATGCACTGTAGTTTGCAATGATCGCCTACACATTGCGTTCTCCGCCTGTGGCCTGAAGAGAGTGACAGGGATGAAAAATCAACAAAATGCTCTAAAGTCAAGCTTCCTACAGTGTTTTTCAAATACTTACCCATGTGAGATTTCAAACTGATGTAAAAGGAAGGAGAATCAGTCCATAAAGTGCCGCAATATGTAGGAGGGACATCAGTAGACGTTTCTCCTCACCACCACTGCTGGTGGTTTGAGATTCTTATCTTCATGAGTTCCATCAATAGCGTCATCCACTTCAGATGTTTCTAACACGTCATCTCTGTTTTGTTGCTTCCCAGTGAGATGAGTGGTTTTTGTTTCCGTCATTTTGCTGAGGGGGTTTCTGTAACAGCAGTGTGCACCAGACAAAGGAGAGCTGATGTTCGGTTAAACACAGATACATGGATGCAAAAACAAAGAGGAAGGTACGGCAGCTGGCTGTGCATGAAACAGTCAAAAAAATACAAACACGTTTTTTAAACCTGTCTTAAAACAGCAGTGCCCACTTGAAGACTGGGAAAGTTTTTACCTGCACTTGTTTATGTCATTTAGATGAATCACAGCAAAAGCAAGATTGTGCATGCCTTAAATCCCCTTTGGTGTGTGACAAAAGTTTCAACATAATGCAGCCATCTGTTTTTTTTTCTGGCTTATCAAGGAAAACATGTTTACCTGAGCTTTGGCTGAGGCAACTGTAAGAGTCATGAATAGTAATGGGTTTTTGGATTGACTTATAGCAATTATGTAATTAAAGCTCTACCTAAATGAGCCATTGGTGGTCTCAAACCACCAGTGGTGGTGGTGTGGAGAAAAGTCATACTGATGTCCCTCCTACATATGCATATGCAGATCCTTCTGCATCAATATTAACCCCTCATGGGCGAACTGTTTGGTAAACACTGTAACAAGCTTGTTTTTGGAGGATTTTGTTGATTCTTCCTCTCTGTCACTCCCTGTTGGCCTCAGCCAGACAACAGAATGTGTAGGAGATCACTGCAAACATCAGTACATACAGCCTGAGGGCTCATGTGGGAATTATAGAGAATGAGTCACTCTGGCCTCTTGATTTTCCATCATAGACATCTGTGCTTGTTAGTATTCAAATCTATTTTGTCCCTACTGTTAGACCTCAAGTCTGTGGCTGATTTTACATTATTTGGGCTTGTTGGTTGGTGTGTATAATATTATTTAAGTTATAATATAGATATATTTTTAAATATAAATAGGTTTATTTTAGTTGAAGCCCAAACTATTAACACAAGACTTCAATTTCTGAATAGTCTCAACTTTGTTTGCACTCTGCATTGGATCTACGCCTCTGTTCACTGCTGAGCTGTACATTATTTTAGCAGGGACAGAGCACAGTCATTTTTCCTGTAGATAAAATACAAAGTTGGTCAAGAGTCACCAATCATAAAATCCTGGGTTGTCTTTCCTGTGCTTCACATAAAACTGCATGCAGTGGATTATAAACAACAAAAATGTGAGAGCCCCAGTGATTCTGCTCTCAGTGGTGTAAAATAATAGACTTCACATTGGTGTACAGGTGAAAGTTACCTGCCATTTCCACCTCTCCTTCTTTTAGCTGCAGCGTAATTGTTGGTAATTGCCGCAATTATTGGAGCACAAAGATAATAGAGCCACAAACCATATAAGGCTTCTTTTCCCCTGTACATCTCCTCTACTCTCAGTCAATCTGAGCTATCAGGTAAAAGAGAAAAAATTGATATATTCCACTCCATTCTCACTGACTCTATGTGAGCTGCTGCCTTATCTTTAAAGTATGTTATTCTTCACTTTTATCACATCTACTTGTAAATGTTTACCATGAGATCCATGGCAGTGTAAAAGCACATATTAACAAAACTTTATTTCACTCTGAACTTAATACAACAATCAATAGCCCACTTTTACACGGTTAGATACTTCACATCTGTCTGTTCATATTCCAAACATATGGCTCCCACATTTTTCAATCTTGACTTTGTTACAGGCTTAATTAAAACATGACTGGGCTTGATTTTTGACATGTTTACACTGCTAAAAACATACTGGGTCTTTTACAGTGATTGCAACTTGGTCTCAATTCTCAAAGGTTTTTACTGTTGTATATTGGCACTCACTAGCTATCCCATCTAATAACTGTGCATGGTACAAACTTTCTCGTGTGGTTTCAGCCAGAGACGTAAATTCTTCTTCACAGCCTGCAGTTGTGCATCACCTGTTGGGTGCATGTGAAAAAAATTGCATCAATGTGTCTGAATGTGTTGTGCTGAGGTCTCATGTCTTATGGCATTTTAGTGAGCAATGATGGAAAGTCTTTTAGTGTGAACTCTGTTTTACGTAAAAACCAACACACTTGGTTTTCCCACAAGAGGCTGAGTCAGAAATGAAATTTTTCTGTGGCTTTGTCTGCATCACTCTTGGATTTCAGGAAGAACACAAACACAACCTCCAACTAATCATCAGTAAATGCTCGAGTGTATCTGAGGCCATTTTTGCCTTTGGCTCTGCAGGGTCAATCAAAACAGTAAGTACAAGCTCAAGTGCTACTTTGCTCTTGCGTCAGGTTCTCAGTTCCTACTCTGAGGAAAGTTTAATTTTATTCGGATTTCTCAGACTTCAGCGTATATTGAACAATCTTATCCTTGAATTTCAGTCCTTCTGTTAGATTCTCCAATGATGACAGTGACCAAGAATTGCTTAAGTGTTTAAATGACATCGCTTCCATGACATCAATCATCATTGTCATCATATACAGCACAAACACAAACAAAATCTTAGCTTATAAATTTACAATTAAACAAAATTTGATTTGATGCCAGGGTTACAGTTGCAAGGCATCATTTGTAATTTGTAACTTTACTCTCTTGGTGCCCACAGTGGTGCCCTGATTCTGGGGTGAATCTTTGATTGTAGGATTTTTTTTTGTCCCTGAACTTCTGAGATACACTTTAATTCTTCATGCCACCTGGCTTGTGGACAATGTTGTGCGCATGTGAGGCATCAGACCTTATGACAAGACTATCAGCTCAGAGAAAAACCCACCGGTTGCTTTCAAAGCTAAGGAAAGATGTTCACTTTTCGGGAGTATTTGTGCTACAGTCAGGCCTATACAGCATATCGACTACTTGAATATTTTTGTGTAATTTAGTCTCTTTGTGCCTGAAGGATACTAGAATTATGTCTTCATAACTTGTTGAAAGCTTATTTTTTTATCTGTCAAACACAGTGGACGCTCCTTTAAAGCTGTTCAGTCTGGCATCTCAAGTGTTTTAATACAGTGTTAGATGCTTATTTAGTATTGATGAAGCTTTATAGAGTTAGCTCTTCAACTATGTATTTTGTCATTTATTAGATCTGAACACTGATTTTATTGTTTTCCATGAGTCAGGACTTTGTTTGTAGTAGCTGACACTGTGGAGTTGTAATGCTGCAAACATCACTGAGCATTATTGGCTGAAACATTGGGAGTAAAATCATAGGCAAACCAACAAACACAAGAATGCACAATTCTATATTTCCATGTTGTAAATGTAGCTTCTTGATTTGCATGTATCCTGTCAACTGACATTTTAAAGTTTTAGATGATAACTGGAATAATGATCAACACAAAACACTCCCCTGAATTATGAGTCTCAGCACATTTAGAAAGCTTTGTCTTTGCAGTCTGAAACAAAACAATTGAAAATCATAACAAGGAACTGGCGCAAAGAGAAACTAAATCCAGTGGGAGGCAGTAATTCAATATAAAGAATGCGAACTGCTGCTAAGACCTAAAAGAAAAAAAACCTCCGATACAGCAGGGGGCGATATGCACCTTTTACAGTGGCTGCGATCCGTCAGTAAACACAAGAAGAGTGTTGAAGTAGAGAAGTTATTTGGCCAAGAGGTAGCTTAACTTGTCACTGAGCGGATGTGTTTTTAAAACAAAATACTGCTGTCACAGTCTTTTGTCGCTAAAAGGATCTGAAGAGTTGACAAATCCAACGAGAAATTCGCCACATTAGCAACATTGGTCCTGTGATTGAACCTGCATCCCGATTGTCAGAAGATGCCAGCAGAAGGGGATTCTCATGGTGGGTTTTTTAACTAGCAACATGTTAAGATAATATTAGCGTTTCAGTGTTTTCAGATGTAACGTTAGTTTGGTTGGAGGGACAAATGAGCTCGGCTTTTCACAGTAACATCACAGCTACACCACTCAATCAATACATTGTTTATTCGTTAGTGTTAGCGTTAGCTGAACACCGTTACTTAGCTAGCAGGAGGTGTGTGCAACCGTTTTCCTGGGTTAACATTATATCTGAACCAAACCACAACACAAACCACAACGAGTCGTCACTTAATATGCTTTACCTGACACGAGCCTTTATCTAACCGCTACCAGTTATGTGTCAGGCTTTGCTCCAGTTTCGCATTAAGCTACGTGTGCTTGGTTTCTCTCACTGAAGAGAGGTGACGGCAGATATTGGTGTAGTTACTTATAAGCAACGATCCAAAGGGATTTGCCTCCCCTCCCTGATCTGTCCCATGCTGTCACTCTTTGCAAATGACTTGCAGATATGCAAGTTGCAGAGGTCAAAGTATGCAAAGTGAGTGAATGTTGTGAGTGTCACATCCTGCATTGTTGATGTAAAAGGAGAGTGAGATTTTGTTCAGTGTGGAAAATATCATTACAAAATTTGACTCACCTGCTTAATTTCTCTCCTGTTGCCATAAATTAAGTTATTATTATTATTTTCATTATAGGAGGGAAGTCAGGGTTTGATTAATGTAAAAGTTGCAAAAATATGTGTCACACCTGTTGCCAAAAGTTTCAAATATGTCCAAATGTGTCAGCATGTTAGCTGGTGTTTCTTCATGATTGTTTACAAGCAAGCTGTGCTAATTCGCCTTAGACAGATGTTGTAACATCTGATTTTGGCATGTGTCAAACTTTGAATTGTGTAATATAGTCTGGCACATTTTTGATATTTCTGTTTTGAGTCATTGAAATTTGCAAGTCAGCACTGTCTGAGAAAATGGACAATATCAGCTTTTCTGCAGTCATCAGCTACCTCCTTCTGTGGTGCTCGCATAGGGAGGTGCAGAGGGACATGCATGCAACATTGGAGGAAGATGCCTTTTTTTTCAGCATAATGAAGAAGTGGGATGCTGAGTTCAACTGTTGCAGAAAGAGATGACTGCACGAAGGCTGATGATGATCACTATCTCCGACAGTGCTGACTTGCAGTTTTCAATTACCAGAAAGAGAAATACCACGGAAGATTTTAACTTCAAACTCTCTGCATAATCAATCACAGGGCTGAACTGCATGTGCATGTAATGTGAGCTGCATGACTCCTCTCCTCCTGTCTTAGGCCATGAATTTATCAACCACCCATTGTGGTTTTTGAAAAAAAAGGAGTCTGCGAAGTGCAGCTAAGTTTTTCTTCTGAAAACACAAAAGCGGTTAAATTACACATGTAACCTTTTTTCTTGTAATTTACTTTTTCTTCTAATTAATTAATGGACCCATTTTTTAATGCATTTTTTTTAATTAGATCATGTTTTATGTAACATGTTTTACGAGTTGACCTTGCTTATTAAAAAAAGTTTCTTTGAGTCAAAAAAGATGGTTGATGTTACACTGATATGTGTTCCTGTATTTGTAGTAGTTTTATCTTGAATTGAAAGAAAGGAGAAAACATAGTAATGACACTCACACTCACATAAGCCTGTAACTAGTGATCATTTTAAAACCAGTATTATAATTACAGGTCCAGAAGGGTATTGGGATTTTTGTGATAAATAAAATGTTTCACATCTGTGCTTCAGGTGTCAACAAAGTTGTGGACAACATCTCAAGACTTTCTCCTGATCTGTTGGCTGAAGCAGTAAGTATTATCTCAAAACTATAAATGTACAGGTCAAAAACAAGTCACTTTTTTGCAAAAAGTAAGTGAGCATGCAGCGATTGACACAAACATTTAGAAAGCACCACAGAAGTCACAGATCGTGTTGCTACTTTTGGCCTGTAGTATTTGTTTGAACACTATAGGCACAAAGTGTGTTGCTAAAACTGAAGTTTAACCAAATATACCTTTTCAGACATCATCTTAAAAGATTTGCAACAGCATGAAGTTGTTGTGGAGCAAACCTTGGTTGAATTAACAACCGAATGTTTTATACAGTCTAACTCTGTTCATGCAGGGCTATTAGCAACCAGTTTCTGCACGAGTTGCACAGGATGTGGTGTTGTTGCCATAGAGGTTATACTGTTGTTCTGATAACCAATCTTTTAATCTCCACAGTGTCAGCATATTCTGACTTATCTTCAAGGACACACTAGAGGAGTAGATTCAGCTGAAATTTCTGATGTGAGTCAGTCTTTCCTTAGAATATTTTTTAACTTGAAGTACACATCTTTCAAAGTTCCTCTTTCATTACTCGTTTTTTGTATTGTTGTTGTATTTTTTTTTTTTTTCTGAACAGAGATGTCGAAGAGCTGGAGTCAGACTTGACCATGAAGCTCTCCAGAATATTACCAGATTTCTCTTGTTAACATTCAGGTATGGTTCATCCTATTTTTCAAACTGCATGTGGTCAACAAAAATGTCATAACTGATGGATGTGTCTTCTCTCATGTAGCCTATGTTGATTCCTTGTGTTATATGTTTGTCTGGTTTGATGTATTTATATGTTGATTCCAAACCCATGGCAAAAGATTCATGTAATTAAGCTTTCAAGGATTATATCCTGGGTTTTGGGCCTGGCAAAAGTCTTAATTATACATACAGAAGCACTTTGTTGAATAGTAAGATGTGATAGTTAACATTTGTATCATCAGGTCAGCTGGGAAGAGCAACCTCTCTGCGGATGATCTTGTGTCGAGGCTAGAAAAAGGCAGTAACAAGTGGCCTAAAGCTTCCCTTCAGGTGTTGCACAAGTTGTGGAGTGAACATGGTGCATTAGTCCATGCTCAACAGGAAGTCCAGGCCATGCTCAGCATCAGCCAGGTATGTTGAAATATAATGCAACAAACGTGCACAGTGCAGTTTTTTTACTGGCATAAAAACAAACGAGACAGCTCTTGATATAAGGAATAGGAGTTTGCAAGAGCTTACAAGACTTTCAGAACTTTCCTGTCATAGGCCATGAATTTATTAATCACCTCTTCTGTTTTTTTTAAAAAGGAGTCTGAAAAGTGCACCTAAGTTTTTCTTCTAAAAACACAAAAGCAGTTAAATTAAACATGTAACGTCTTTCTTGTAATTCATTTTTTCTTTTCTAATTAATGAACCCATTCTTTGCATGCATTCCTTGGCATCTTCTCTCCACTTAATAGGTGTACACGTTTTTTCTCTTAACTTAATAAAGTTCTGAGATAAAGCAAAAAAGATTCCGACTTAAGTTTCATTGGGTCAAAAAAGATTGTTGATGTAACACTGATATGTGTTCCCATATTTGTAGTAGTTTGATCTTGAATCAAAAGAAAGGAGAAAACATAGTAATCGGACACTCACATAACCCTTTAACTAGGGGGACTTTCAGATACACTTTACATCCATGTTTACTTTTGTTATATTCATTGGAACTTTGAAGAACAAAATGGGCACATCACCCAAATAACTACATGACCCAAACTATTACTAAAGCACAAAGGCTCATTTTTAAATATGTTCTAAAAATCTGAACACAGACTTGGTCTTTTTTCAAGGCTGATGTCATTTTGCTTTACCTGTCTAGCTGGTGGACATGCAGTGGAAGCTTGGCATGGCGATGAGCTCCGACACCTGCCGATCTCTCAACTCCCCCTATGTCTCTCTGCTGCTGAAGTTTGTTGAGCCCTCTGGACAGATTTGTCAGAGGTCTTTTGAGATGACCATTCCACAGTTCCAGGTCTGTATTCGTTGAGGCAAATGTTTCATTGTTTGTGTAATTTATTATTAGTTTGATTCTGAGACTGTTTTTTTTTTCTCTTGCAGAACTTTCACAAGCAGTTCAAGGAGATGGCAGGTGTTATGGAGACTGTATGATGTTACGATTTCATCCTAGTTTACATTGAACCAACAGAAGATGAGCTTAACATCGGTTTGTGTCTACTGGCTGTCTGCAAATGTGGATACAAACTACTGCAAATGTCAATTGTCAGTATTGCTCTTCTATTTTTCTCATAGATCGGAGACATTCCTAAATTATTTACTTTTAGGACCTCCGGTTGTTAAAACAGGTGTCTTAACTTTGAATATTATACTTAGCTTATCCTGTTAATATGAATTTACTCTGTACTCCATTGCCAGTTTATTAGCTACACCTAACTAAAACTAATGCAGTATAATATTTAAGTCCTGCAGCGAAACCTAAAAGGAAGCTTTTAGCTAAAACCGTTTTTTTTTTTTCATTTTTAAATTTAACTTACTCTTTATTCATAAGTGGGGTGGACAAACAATAGATACACTTGTCCATACAATGCAGTGCTATGCGGCAGTGCCACAAACTTCATCCCACAAAACAATCAACAGAAACGTAACTTTAAGACCATCCTGAAAGCAGCATTTATTGCATGACTGTTGTATGAGACCGCATTAGTTTAAGCATATGTACTTAAAATACTGGCAACTGAGTGTTAATCTATACTGCTAATTAAAAAACCCTGATTTATATTCGAACGAAACCTGATTTCAAATGTCTAACATGGATGTTGGTTAGATTTGTCATAGTTTGCACTAAACTTCAGTTGGCCTCTGGTTTTGCACTTTTAGTTACGTTACGTTTAGTTTAATGAACCTAATGTGTTTCTGCGGTGAACACAGATGTTGCCTGTGTTGCTCTTTTTTTTTTTATCAAAGATAAGATATCGTGATTAGCTTACTATACAATATAAGTGATTATATTCAGTCTTAGTGGCTAAAATTTCCTGTAAACTCTACAGTTTTTTGATAAAGTGACCTTTTTACAGTCCTTGTCCTTTTTGTAAATGATAAAATTATGAAGACCTACTTTTGTTGTTGATGTTTTCCCTGTTAAAGCTGAAATGCCCTTTGTGGGTGCTTTCCCAGCAGGTCTACTTTGGTGCTTCAGCTGGTCCTATTCAGGATTCTCAGCACCTCAGTATGAACTAGTCTTCATTTCCACCAGTTTTGAGCAGTGCCAGTTTAATCGAGAATACTGTACACCATCAATAGAGGGCGCTGCAGAGTGCACAACCCTATAACATTTGACAAGCTCACTTTAGCTCCCAGGGAAAGCCTGCTATTATTGGTTCCAGTTGGGAACAAAATTTTCAGGTTCAGAACAAAATCTTTTGGTCAAAATTCTCCAAATTAGTCAAAACCTGGTGTGCAAACCAGGACAGACCCGACTCAATGTTGGTGGAAAAGGCTGATTTGTGGTTCTGTCTTTTTTCTACTTTGGCCTGTCTTCACTTGGATGAATGAATTAATGCTGCAATAAACAAATAATGAATGTTAACCTTCTTTGCATGGTCACTTGATCACAACCTCACAGCTTGGAGAAATTATACACTAAATCAATTGAATCCTGTAAATTACTGCCGCAGTCTACCATCTAACTACTCTGCTTATGTAGAATCCACTGAGAAATAATCCGGACCATCTTTTGGATAGTTTAATAGTGGCTCTTCATGTGAAGTCATTCTGGATGGGAGTCCCGAGTCCAAAAAGTCTGCAGTGCAAATCAAGGCATGTTTCAGTTTATCCAGTGTGCAGACTGTGTACCATTACGTGGTTAAACCACAGGTTTATTTAATTTCCATTTTCACTGCAATGCATCACAACTCAATTTTTAATTCACTGTCAACAACCAGATACAACCATATGATTTTATTAAACGGGTTCTGGGTACCAGTGTAGATCTGTTTCATGGCTTGCAAGAGATATGTACACACACTCCCCCGCAAAGTGGGGTTTGTTGGGCCGCAGAGCTCTTGTGGTTACTGCCTCAGTGATGGGGTTATATATGGCATAGCTACTATATTTAGGACAGGGGAAGTACTTGGAATGATGGCATTTGAAGGATGGGAACTCCTTCAGAGCAGAAGGTTTATCTGATGTGATAACATCTGTCCAAAGCGAACCAGCGCAGGGTGCTTTGAAGGGTCACTTAAGTGTTGCAGAAGGTTAATGGTGCTGCCAAATATAATATCATTTGCTCGTTTTACCCGGCAAAAGCAGCTGGCAGTTAGAATTACAAACAAAAGATTTATAAGCCCACCCTCGGGACAGCTGCCACGAGGGCTGCAGGCCCTCTCCGTACTGCCATGCAGGACGTTTTTGTAGTTATTGTGCACTGTTTGGAAAGGTGGAGCTTCATCCTGTCACGTTTCGCACAGCGGCTCAGCCCTGCCTACTCCTCCAGCACATGGGATGGTTGGGCGGGTCGTCGACGCGCACAGCCGCTCCACCTCCAAGGCGTTGTGGAAGAAACGAACACAGCAAAGAGGTGGAGGGGAGGGGGTGGGACTGCACTTAAAGGAGATAAACAAGCATCAGTGTGTTTGATTTCTAGACTGCTCAAAAAGAAACAAACGACCGCGCCAGCGAAGCTCTCGTTCAATAGGATTTGAAGGCTTGGACTGTATTAATACGCCGCCTCGCGTTATGCGCTCAGGAGCGACGCACAACGCGTCAAAGAAATCAGATTTCTCAGGGCGACCTGTGTTTACACAGGAGGCATCCGCAGCCACGTTTTGGCAAGCAAGCCTGGCTGGGACGGTACAGTGCAGGACTGTTTAGCGTTTGACTCACTGCCCATGCTAACAGTGAGGGAACAGAGCAAGGAAGAAAGCCTCAAATTTATGACCATATTAGTGAATTTACATGAAATCCTTGAAGATAAGAAACTAAAAATCGGAGATATTTTTTAGAGAGGTTTAGATAGCATGGAGTGCTGCAGCTGATCGACAGGGTGAGCACATGTGCATTGTAGCTAAAAGCCTCGTTGGATGAACTTTCAGCATGGATGTGGACGTGGAAAGTGTTGCAAACTAAACACAACTACGCCTGGCCTCGATCGCAGGGAATGCTACATCGGCGTTGTTATTATTGAAAGTAGTAGTTTAGCCTCACATCGCTGTCAACGAGCCTCGGCCGAAAAAAAAAGTCTGCTGGCTCAACATGGAGAGTCCCGATGAGAAGGAGAACAGCCCGACGAAGTCAGACAAGAGGTTCGCCCTCACTTACATCGGCTGGTCCTCGCTGGACAGGCGGACCACCCTGCCCATGCTGCCGTGGCTGGTGGCTGAGATCCGCAGGAGAGCTGAGAAGGGCGACTGCGGCCCCGTGGTGCAGCCGAGAGAAGTCCAGCTGGTGCTCAACCCTCCCTTCGTCCGCTGCGTCCCATCCAGCAGCAACAACTCCTCAGTTTTCATATTCGAGCACAAAGCGCAGCTCATCTCTCGATTCATCCACAACAGCAATGACCTCACCTATTTCGCCTATCTGCTGCGAGGCCAGCCTGACAACCCCGAGTCCGAGATGTCCTGTCACGTCTTCAGGGCCTGCGACCCCAACCAGGTAAGTCTGCACGAGTGACAAGACAAAAACACCTTGGCTCGTGACACAAAGAATTATACCTGGAACAAGAATAACGACTCTGTGAAGAACAATAGGCTGAGAAAGGCATGTCAGAGGGTAATTACTGTGTAATTACTCAAATAATACACATTATTTTTAGAGTATTGGTAAAGGTACTTGGCAAGACCTGAGGCTTTGTACGCCTACATTACTCAAAGTCTACATTAAACATCTACCTGTGATCAAAAATGTTAAAGTCCTTAACTATTAATCTACTAAGATGAGATGTCAGTATCTAGCTTTAAGTGTAAACACAAAACAAAAGAATCTCTTGCAAAGCCTGAATTAAAATCTTCTTGAGGTGACAACCATGTCATTTAATCGAGGCACACAGGAGATTAGTCACTGGGTCCAAACATGTTTGCTTTGGCATTAAGTATTTAGGCCACCGGTTGGTGGGACAGATAAACAGAGCACCCTGGATTTTTTGGCAAAGTTAATCCATCTCTGTGCTTCCCTCTTCGGGGGATCAGACATCTCTCTGGGGCCTGTCGTGTGACAACAACTGAACTGGCACAATATTGAGTCAGCACATTTACATGCTGATCAGCATGCCACTCTTGAGTAATACACCGAAATGTGGTAAACAGTCCAAAATCAGGAACGTGGGAGTCAGAGTTTAAATCACTGTGCAATCAAGTCTTTTCTGGTCATACTATAGGTCTGTGTGTGAGGCGCTGTGCTCAGGAGCTCACCCCAGCGGCGCTTGCATATGAGTGAAAGTTTGTAGGAGTGACTTAGGTCCCATGCTCTATACATGTTCATGTTTGTGTTTTTTTATACATGAATCATATGGTTTGAGGTTGCGTCCGCATGATTCTTCACCAAAGACAAGCTGACGTTCAGACACTTGTTTCATGCTTTTCCCGTTTCCTCGGTGGCGAAGGAAAGCTTCACAAATAATGTCCTCAAACAGACACCCGCTTACGCTCACGTTTATGCATTGATCTCAAATGTGCCTGCGTTGTATCGTGTTTCCTGAGGTATGTGCAGGGCCTGGGCAGGCTGTTTGTCTGCTGCTGAAAGCTGAGAGCAGAAGAGGCAACAAGTTCCAGGCAGATGCACTTTCAAGGTGTCTGGCCTCTTCACTGGGATCCAGAAAAAGGCATCTCGATCTTACCTTATTCAGCGTTATTATGCAATAAGAACTGGTTTGACAGCCAGCGAGCCTGCAGCATATGCAAGGTGGGCCATGTGGAATGCATGGGCCATTTTACCAGAACGCTGCTACCATGTGCAACACCCTGTTTGCAGTCATTGTTAATAAGTATTTGCCAGGTATTTCCTGTTTATAATACATGCATTCTTAACTGTGTGTCTGTGGATTTTATCTTTGTCCCCAGCTGAGTTTAAAGACATGACAACACTCTGCCTCGTTTCTGAGTGACAGACATGTTTTGTCAAAATCTATTCTTAGCCGTAGACATGACCAGGGTTCGTTGTGTAAAGCATGAAAAAAGACCTTTGGCATCCATTAATAGGATGTGAAAGGGTAAAATGAAATAAAGCTCATTAGAAGATTTTGCAAGCATAGAAATGCTAACAAGGATAGTCCATACATTAACACAGAGTCCCATTTTGTGAGTTCCCTTTTGTTCAAAAATCAAGTTAGACTCCCTTGACTTGAAATACAGCTTCGGTCCTCACGTATATATAATAAAGTTTTGGATCAAGCAGTTTTGCATGAGGCGTTGCAGCATTTCAGACTCACTCAGTCATCTCTGGACTTTTTATTGGTGCGTCCATGGCAGTAGGCTGTACTTAACACTTTGCCAGGATAATATCGAACCCTGAGTTAAACATGCTCTGTCGTTTAGCGTGTAATTATAACATTGTACTTGGCTCAGGATCTCTCAGACTGTCATGGCGGCGTGTACGAGTTTAACTCCGACTCGGCCTCGCTCCGCTGTTATCATGCCAGCTGTAGACAGCCTGAGCCTGCACAGTGTAAAACACAGGCCTGTGTGTTTTCTACCCTCTGCTCTGACTTGGAACTGGACCACAAAAGAAACCGTACACTGGCCGACCCTCTGCTGTCTTGTGGGTGCTGTTCGTCATCCTGTGACATGTGCTGACATTGGGACACACTCACGAGCAAAGTCAGCGCAAGAGTGACATGCTGAGACGTTTAAGGAAGGCTGTCGTAAAACTGAAATGTCCAACTTTATGATTGATCTTATTTCAAATACACGCACTTTATATTTCTCATTATTGAAGAAAAGCAAAAAAAACAAAACAAAACTGACTTTTTCCTTTCAGTGCTATTGACGGGTGTTAACAAGTAGCACCTGTGCTAGCTTTGGTTAAGCAGGGCAGGTGAGGTTGCTTTTAGCATGGTTGCATTTCCTGTAAAATGTCGAACAAAAGACTGTAAATTCTTATCTGGTTGTCATGAGCGATGGTTACGTGTTTAATCTACTCTGCTAATATTGTCTTGGGAACAAACTGGATTTATAAATCACACTGAATTCAATGCAGAGAGAGTGTGCAGAGGAGCATGGGAAGAAAAGACAAAAAACTCACTCTTTCACTGTGGTCCTGACATGCTGTGATTTTCGGTCATGAGCTATATGAGCTTTTTGCCCCACGTTTAGGTGACATAAGAGCCTTTGTTGTGTGTTGGGACGTGAACTTTGTTAGACTGCGGTGCCCAATTTGTCCTCAGGCTGATGGAAAAGCACTGGGAGGACGTCACAGCTGTGCTGAGCTGCAGCCACGTTCGTACACGTGAACAAGCCTTTAGAGCCAATCACCAGAGAGCAAAGACATAGTGTTTAGTACAGCAATAGTTACCATTATTCTATAAGGCAGTTTCTAATTCATATTTTCTTTTCTGTCCTTTTGAGTTGAGCTGCGTGACATTTGAAGTTTTTGGACATATTAAACTTAGCTTTAATTTGATTTTCCGGTCTTGTATATTGAGTCATTTTACAAGCTCATTACTTTTGACTTAAAAGTGTGTAAACTTGCATTTGCTTCTGCTGTGACGTGGGACATTATCTTCCATACATCTGTCTCCGTCTGTTTCCTTCCTTATCTTGTATTTACACAAAACGATGATTCTCTTTTTGTGTAATAGAGATACTCAGACTGAATCGTACATGCTGTGGGGGTGTGTGTCTATGTGTGTGTTGGGTCCTGACTATTTCTCAGCTGTCAGGCTTTAAGGTGCTGATAAGGGCAACAGAACTATGTGCCAGCTACTGTTTGACCAGATATTATTGGGGCCTATTGTAGGGAGATTTGACATTACATGCCCCACGCACAGAGAGAAAGAGCTCAGGACAGAGAGGACAATCCTCCTGTTTGTTTTCTCCTAAGCTCTAAAGCCGTTGGCGTTCAAGTAGACAGGCTTTAGATCACAACCAATGTCACTGATATGGTTTGATAAAGCCAGGCAGTGATGGGTTAAGGTTAGAAATCAAACCCAGCTTGATGAAGCAGGGAGTGGAGTGGGAGGATAAGTTTGAATAGATTGCCAATGGAAAACACAACTTTATTTTTATTTTTTTTAATTTCCCCAACAGCTTTCTGCTTGTCTGTGCCTGTCTCCACCCAAGAAATGAGCACCTATACTTGCTCTGTAATAGGCGGACCACAAATAATTAATCAGATCAAATGGTGCTGAGGCGTCATCTTACTCATGTATAATCCAGCAGTTATCTTTAAAAGTTAAGACAGCGCTGTCATCCCCCCCCCCCCCTCCCTCCGTGGTTAAGAGCTGCTAGATGCAGGCCTGATAGCGTGACTGTGATTCTCAGACATCAAGGCCTCTGAATTGCCTTGACCAGTTAGTGTCAGTGTCGCTGCTGCAGAACTGCTTTTTTTTTTGTGTTTGATTTTTTTCATCTCAGAAAAGATTCTGCGAAAGTCTTTTAAAGATTAAAAAAAATAAAATAAAATAAGAAGCCAGCCGACAGAAAAATCAATCACACAGTTGAGGGCTTTGTTGCAGTGAGGAGACGGCTTCGTTTGTATGAACCACCACCCTCCATCCCTACCAGCTGCCCTCTCCCTCATCTCAATACAGCCCTCTGTCACCAGCTACCCACAGCTCAGCCCCTAGCAAGGCAGGCACTTAGGAATGAGGCTTTAAAATTAGCACA
Source organism: Acanthurus leucopareius (assembly GCA_029814765.1). Classification (NCBI taxonomy): domain Eukaryota; kingdom Metazoa; phylum Chordata; class Actinopteri; order Acanthuriformes; family Acanthuridae; genus Acanthurus; species Acanthurus leucopareius. Next base: position 6,299,421 of record JAQMCX010000011.1, on the reverse strand, counting down.
TGCAGCCACTGCGGCAATATGGCCGACAAGTATTTGATCTCTGCATCTCATATATTAAACTGGCTTCTAGAAATAACAATCGTAAACTTTGTAAGGATGGTTTTTTTTTTTTTTTCCATAAACAATCGTTCTTTTCCTGTTAGCCCGTCCCTTCACTTCTATCCTCTTGTTCTGGTCACACCTCTGATGCATTTCGTTACATAACTACCCCCCCTCCTCCTCGCCGGTCTACATAATAAATATATTTGCTCAACAGTCAGCAAGCAGCTCTTATCACATACGACAGGAGATGTGTGCAGTGTGTGTGTGGAGCCACTGTTTGTTTTAGGGCTCATTGTTGGCTGACCTTGGCTTTCCCACTGTCTCTAAGCACTCTTGCTTTTTTTTTAAAAAAAAGGGCTGTCAGTCCTGTTGTGTCTGCCAAAACGATTGTAATCTGAACTGTAAAAGGGTCTCAAGACTGAGAGATGGATCGGCTTCAAATTCCCATGTATTGCCTAAGAGTGTGCTTTGAAAGACTAATATTTTCTGTCTTGACTTGTTTGGGTTTTTTTTTTTTCCTTAATGCTAGTTGCCAAAGCAGTTCTCCTGTTTTGATGCCACTGGCCTTTCCTGCAGGTGTTAAACAAGGTGCAAGTGCCTAACACAGTGTGGTGCAGAAACAGGCTCAGTGACCTTCAAGTCTCTGATTTCCTCCAGCCCTCTGTTTTGTCATATGTCCTATAGAGGGTGGGTGTTTCCTGGCCACTCGCCTGCTTCTTTTAACAGTATACCTGTAATAGTGTTTGATTTGTCCAGCCTTAGTTAGTTTGGATCTTGTTTTTATAGCATTGAGTTATTTAAGGTCAAAACATGAAGTCCTGTTGTACTATTTGTTAGTCAAAACAAGTTCTTGGCTGAACGGCGACCTTCAGCTAAACATAGTTTGACTTGTTCTGTGTTGACTCCTGTTTATGCTTTGACTCTGCATTTATGTCTAAAACACCTGCAATTACTGCAAGCTGCACGGGTTATTTTAGATTGGATTTTAAGATGCAAATAAGATATTCAATATTATAAACAATCACAACAAGTTGCACTGTGTCTTTTGCAATAATAGTGTTGTTGTAATTGAAGTTACTGTGTCTGTCTCGGCCGTGTTATGATTTTCTCATGTTTTCCAGTTGTAGGAAGAGTTGCAGCCTTGTGTTTGGCTCCACTCTCTTCCCTTTCTCTTTTGTTGTGGTTTTCCTCTTGAATGTCTTCCTGTTCGTGGCATCCCGTCATTCCCCTCTCTTTTCTTACAGGTCCCTGAGGTGATCAGCAGCATTCGCCAAGTGTCCAAATCAGCCCTAAAGGAAGATACCAAACCCAAACAGGAAGCTGATGAGGCCTTCTACAACTCCCAGAAGTTTGAAGTGCTTTACTGTGGAAAGGTAGAGATAAACACACTCAGTAAAAAATAAAGTGTTATTGAGTTGATGAGGCCAAACTGAATTAACGCCATCAACTCTAAAAAAACAATTCCAGGTGACAGTTCTGCACAAAAAAGCTCCATCCACCCTCATCGATGACTGCATCCTTAAGTTTCGTCAGCATGAGGTCGAGCGCAAGCGCAAGCGCCTACTCAACGGTCAGCGTGGGTCTACAGAGAATGCCCCCGTGGAGTTCTTTGTGGGGGGAGACAGCGATCCACTCTCCTCTGTTCTGAATGAGAGCACTGAAGACCCAGAGTACCATGAAGAGGAGGAGCTGAGCGGAGGTGGAGATAAGAGCCTCATGCAGATTGAGGATTAGGATGAATTGTTTTATTGAAATAATGTGTGTGTGCCACAACCTCAGTGAGAGCGAAAGGTAAAAGCAGAATGTGCAAGTAGCTTCAGTCAGACAGTAAAACTCTGGATCAATTCTGCATTTCTTAGTTATTGCTGCTGCACCTGTCGAGCTTTCTGGTCTTGCACAGTGCAAATCTACATTTCACAATAATAACAGTGGCAGATTTTCCACCCAAAAAGTCCTCTATGAATTTGCAATATGTTTTCCCCTCTTTTGATAAAGAACTAAATTTTGAAGGAAAACAACAGCCCTACTAGCGAAATAAGCTAATGACAGCTTCATGAGCTAATTGAAAACACTGACTTAAGTTGTTTAATTCAGTGTTTCCAATTAATAAATAATTTGTTTTGGAAGATAAACGATCTAAAAGGGGTCTTAAAAATGTGATAAATGTCTGCATATATGGCATCTATCAGACTGAGGCTTAACCCACATGTCAGCATCCTCACCAGTTGATCATTTATAAAGGTAAATGCTAAACAAAGAAACAGCATTGTTCTTGTATCGCTAGTATGGGTGATAATATTATCATAGCAAAGTCAGTACCGTATTATATAATATCTTAAGTATAATGATGAAAAGTTGAGCTGATAAGATGTTTAAACGGGATAATCAAACTTGTCAGAAAGGTCATGAAGTGGCTCTGTGCACCAATAATAACAGGGACTTAAAGTATCAGTATGTTCATCTAAATAAAGTCTGGTAACTTTTTGCCACATTAGTTAATACTGTAACAAGCATTAACTAACAGCTAATTAACAGTTAACTAATGTGTTTAGTATTCACATACTTAAAGTGTTAATTTTTACTATCTTATTAATACATTATTTTATTGATTTTATTTATAAAGATACAATTACTGTTGATATATTGATTAATACAGTGATTAATTAACTGTTAGTTAGTACTTATAACTGCATTAACTAATGTTTATTAATGTTCCCTTGTTGTAAAGTGTAACCTTAAATCTTTGCTGTCATGTTTAAGGAAAAGGTCTTTCTGGCAGCACCAGTCAGAGCAGCCTGCGAGGAGCGTTCCCAGAATGCATCCTGGAAGATTCTGGATTCGAGGAGCCCCATGAGTTTCGTACACGCTGCAGCAGCTTGGCTGGGAGCTTGCAGAGGAAGCCGGGGGAAGGTGTCATCATGGGCCCCACGCGCCGCAGACACTCCAGTGCACCAAACCATGTTCAGCCGTCCGATGCAGAAAAGAACCGTACCATGCTCTTTCAGGTGGAGGAATTTTATTAAAGATATGTGAAGCTAATTTCAATGAAAAGTTAAGACGCGCTGTACTTTTCGCTGATGTCTTGAGTTTAGAATGAGCTTAGCAGCTCAGATACTTCTTATCTGCTTGTCCAGCTGACTGTAGATGCCCAGTCGGTTGGTAAAACACAGCACTGAGGAACTTTATCATAACAGTGATGTTCTCTCATTAAAACCTGCAGCTTAGTATGCACTCGAGTGCTTGGCCCGGACCCGGGGCTCTTATTATATCTGAATTAAAGTCATTTGCAATTTAGCTCCTGAGAGGAACGAACACTGTGTGTAATTGTGGTGTACTGTGAATGGAGAACATACAGTGAACAGTTGTTCTGAGTTGCAGGATTATTTTATATTCTTTGGAATTACTCCAGCATTGCAGTGGTTGTTAGGTTTATGGGCAGAACTCTTAAGTGTACTCCCTTTGTCAATGAGATGAATGGATATTTTTTTCTTTTTTTTCCACTCTCTTCTGCCAAGTCACAATTTGTCTTGAAGAACTTGATTCCATCTGTCACACCAGAAGACTGAACGCTGCTCTCTTCGTACTGTTTGTCGTTGTTTGTCACCCCGTGTGCCTCTTGCTACCACAAATCATTTTGATGTGTGCGTAGCTGGCAGTTTTAATGTACCGAGTAGCTCGGCCCCGTGTTACGACTTCAGTTTAAGTGGCCGTAACTCCTAAGTGGAATTTGTGACTGCAGTGCTTCTCCTGTCAAATGCATGGTCAATGCTTTATGAAAAAGCATGCAGGCTGCAGAGCGAGCCAGCTGCCATTCCTCACACACCATGCCCATTTCCTCATGAAGCTAATTTTAAAAACTAGAGCACAACGCTCAATATGATACTCTACGTAGCCGTCAATTATGGGAAAAATCGTTGGTGCGGACTTGTTGACCTTGATTTTAAGAGCGTGTGAGTGTGTTTATGTATGTCATCGGACGGGTATCAGAATAGTCATAGATTTTATCATGAGTCGCTTGATACCGAGATCCTTTTTGGCTCAAGTTATACCCACGAGCTGCACACAGTATGAAGATATTTGTATTATACTGTGTATCTGTGTGTGCTTTTGCATGAATTCATCTGACCAGAATAAATGTCTGTGTTGCACAGGTCGGGCGTTTTGAAGTAAACCTCATTAGTCCAGACAGTAAAACAGTGGTGCTGGAGAAAAACTTCAAAGATATCTCATCCTGCTGTCAGGTTGGTTTATTTTTACATGCTGTATTTACACTAAAAGCCTCTCCTCCATCTCTGCTGCAACCCTTGCCAGAAAATAAGCTCAGACTAATTTTGTGCATATCTTTTCTAAGCATCTTCATACATTACTGCCTGTCTTTATAGTGCAGCAGGCTTCAAAGTTCAGCCCTTAAATAAATGGCAAATTACATCTTATCAGTGATGGAAATATATGCCTTTTTTTTACTGCTTAATGCATTCCTACGTCCCTAAATGGACATATTGTATAAAGATAATGCACTAATGTCTAGTGTGAGCAAAGCGGTCATTTTGTTAAGTGAGTTGAAATGAAGACTGTCAAGTGCTTTTATGCTGTCAGTGATATGTGCTGTCCTTAGCTGCAGTTTTATTATTTGTATTGCCAGACTGAATTCAAAGATCCGAAGGTAATTGTTCCAGTTTCCTGTTTGTTCTGACTTTGACGCAGGGCATCAAGCAGTCTGACCATTTCGGATTCATCTGTCGGGATCAATCAGAGTCTGGTCCCAGTCAGTATATGTGCTACGTTTTCCAGTGTGCCAGCGAGTCCCTGGTGAGTCACACAAAACATGTCGATGGAAATGATTTCACCTTTTGCTCTCAGTCCAATATGTTTAGTTAAGTACATACTAACCAGCTTGTGTTGCCTCTCTCTTTTTGTGTGTGTGTGTGCATGCTTGACTTGCCTCCACGGTCGACTTTATGTGTCAGGTGGATGAGGTGATGCTGACCCTGAAGCAGGCCTTTACTACAGCAGCAGCCTTACAGAGCAACAAGACCCAGATCCAGCTTTGTGAAGCCTGCCCCATGCATGACCTGCACAAGCTCTGTGAGCGGATTGAAGGTAAGCCTCATAAACTCAGTCATATTACAGCACCGGTCTCTGGCTTCAATAAATACATTGATGCATGGGATGTTTCTCAGAGTTAAAGCAACATGAAAGAGCCTTCATTTTTTTTTTTTCTGTTCTGTTTCCAGGTCTCTACCCACCCAGAGCAAAGTTAGCCATCCAAAAATATCTCTCCCAGCTGACTGATAATGAGCAGGTTGAGATTTTTGAGCGAGTTCAGGTAAGGTTTGGCTCTGCTCAGAGACATCAGACTCACTAGATTATTAGCTGTTTTTTTGGTTTTGATTTTAAGGCTATTTTGATAGAGATTTTTTTTATTGTTGTCCCTTTTACAAATGCTGCATTTTCATCAAAGCAGCATTTTTTCCATGTGGTTTTTTGAGTACTTATGTGTGCTTGTCTGCAGAGACTGAAGCCGGGCTCAGACCAAGAGGAGAATGAGCTGGTGATTCTCCATCTGAGACAGCTCTGTGAAACCAAACAAAAATCCCACCTCCACATCGGAGAGGCACCTCAGGTACATACTTTACAGTGGAGATGGTGGGAAAAAAGCAGCCAAAAACAAACATTTCTATGTCCAAGATGGAAGAGGATGGGCTGCCTGTGAAGTGGAGGAGGGCGGGAGGGCGATGGGGGGGGGGGGCAGAACAATAGTACAGAGCATTTGACCATGAGAAAGTAAACGTTTAAAGGAGTCATATTTTGCGAGTCTTTTTTCAAGTATAGTATCAAGTATTTTTTTTCTGGGACGGCGAGGACATGACCCGCCTTGCTCTGCCTCTGATTGGCTAGTACTCGTTGTCTGTCATCGGTCGGATTGGTTAGATTTAGGCATGAGGAGTGAGACTGTTAAGTGTCAGGCTAAGAATATCCAGGTAATATCCTCAGAAAAAAAATATTGCTAGACGGGCTGCAGCCAAGCGGAGCAGGATAGGAAAGGAGAGAAAATAGTGTGACTATAAATGACTCAAAGGAAAGACTCTGCAACCAAACAGGTGCAGATAAACCAGATAACATTAAATGTTTTGTTTATTTAATTTGAAAGTACAATCCTGACCTGCTCTATGTGAGAAATGCCCTTAGAAAACTTCTGTTATGATATGATGCTATATATAATAAACTGACCTGACCTAACTTGACTTTTGGGGGGGGGTTGTTGGTGGTTTAGGCACAAGGGGCCCCCAAAGGCAATGGAAAGGAAAATACTGTAAATAGCACAGAACTGAATGTGTCTCAGTTCTTTGGATCTCAACATGTCAAAGAACTTTTTATTCTAAAGTTGAGGAAAGTTCATAGAAATGTAAAAAAAAATCTTTAATGACCTGAGTGTTCACCCCAAATTCAGCCAGTTTGAGCTGTAAAAAACTGAGACAAAGGAATCAAACTGTTTTTTCTATTGGTAAAGCTTTTTTGTGAGTCATTTTAAGATGGTGTAAATTGCTCTTTTCATTTTTCAGCGTATGCTGTTGTTTTCAGTGTAAAGTTCACTACTTTTCATTTGGATGCATAATGTTCGTTGAAAAGACCAAAGCTGGATATCAGTTGAGTCAGTGCTACATTCTTAAGTTGCTGATAGGAAAATCAAGACACTGAAGTACTAAAAGGGTTTGAATGATCACTTAAGCATGATATATCCTGAGGGAAATTTTTACAGTTTTAAAGCAAAACCCCCAATAACAGACCAAGTGTTACTTTTGACCATGTGCTTTGCTGTTTTTTGCATGGAGTGAAAACCACAGAGACTAATTAATTAGACATCATTTATTTCTGTGATAATATTGTGTTCCTCTGTCCGTTATCATCATCTAACAGAATGCTGCAAACAACTCAGCATCAGGAGACGGCACAGCCACCGGCAGTCGCTTCAAACTTGATATACTCAAGAATAAAGCACGAACCTCCCTCACCAACTCCCTGGAGAACATCTTTGCTCGGGTGGGTCTGAGCAGGGAAGATGTTTTTATAGCACATTTTCTTTTGTGCCTCCGCCTTTATCTTTATTTAATGCCCCGCTGTTATTCTATCCACCGTTTTCTCCTCATCTCTGTCTCTGTTTTTTCCTCCAGCCCAGACAGAATATAGCCACTGTTCTGTGTACCTTTATGTGTCTCTGGGCCCTCTCTTTGTATCAGTCACTGTTTGTGTGCCATTGTCATTCAGGGGATTTGGATTGACCCATATCTGCCAGTGAGACAGCAGAATAATTCCTTAGTAGAATGATCCAGGCAATCTGAAGCCTCTGCTGCCATCTGTTATTGTCTCAGAGACTTAGCTGCACCATGATACAATTACTGTTATCAAGTCAGGAATATTTGTCAGTATTTGTTCTTTTAATTTCTTGTGATTTTATGACTTTCTCAGTCAGTGTTTTATTGATTTTATTGCGCTGATCTGTTTGTTTTTGTGTGTCTGTTTGAATTCATCTCCTCGTTTTTCATTACTTGTTTCAATTTGTATAATCACCTCTGTCACCAGGGTGCCAGCCGGATGCGAGGCCGCTTGGGAAGCATGGGAAGCATTAGCAGTTTTGAAAGGGTAAGTGTTCTGGTGGGGAAATACGAGAATTCCCCCAACTTCACCGGAGGGACTCTGAGAATTCTCACCTTTTACCCAGTGGCTTTTAAAAACAGAATATATGTTCCAGCTCTGTCCTCAGAAAAGGACAAGTGAGGTTCCCATGCTTTCACTTTCATCACTGACGGCAGGCTGCCAACAGTTCTGTGTTCACATGGAGACATGACGAAGCTGCACTGGCTAAAATTGTCAACAGTGTGGCAGCGAGTGTGTTTACGGAGCTATCAGTGAACCATTTGGAGCTGTTCACCGTGGCACCACTGTGAAGAATGTGCTGTATGTGTGTTACGTTGCTCCTCTGACTCCCCCTCAGTGATGATGGAGTTAAAAACAAGCACTCCTCTGATTTGGCTTAGCAACCCCTTTAACATAGTCAGACTTATGATGGACGATTTGAAAGAAAAAGGGATCGAAATCAGTGCAGCACAACCAAAGATCTTGTCTTGTTTATTACACACATACTTCTTCTTTGAGATAACCTTTGGCCAATATTTTCACAATGCAACTCAACTGCCAACTGCCTGATTTATGTGCGCTTATTATTTATTTATTTATTTATGTATTTATTCATGCTCGTATCAGCTAATGTAGTCTTGAATAAGTGGAGATGAAGAGCAGGCTGCAGAGGTCTGGTGTGCTCACTTCTTTCAAACTCCACATCTTCTTTTTTTTTGCTAACTTGCAGTTTTAACCTCCTACCTGTCCTGAATTAAGTGATATCACTTGAGGATATTGTCAGATTTCACCCAGCTACCTCTGGAGCCACAATATGCACTGTACAACTTTTTTCCACATATGCAGTAGTACTTTTTTGGAGACTTGCAGACAGAATTTGAGGTTTAACACTGGTGAGGTTCTCCTTAAAAGATGTGTTACTTATAAGGTTATAATCCCTAAATACTGACTATTGCTGATTCATAACACTCAAATCAATCAGTAGCCACAATGACACAAGAAAACCAACGTAAGAGAAGCCAGTTATGGTATTTTTGTGTCATCAGAACGTCCCTCTGTTTTTTGTTCTGTGCAAAACTGTGTGACACTGACAATGTTTACGTTCTGTACATGCAAAGAGAAGCTTGTATCTTAGCATTCGAGGCCCAACTGCTCCTGCTGCTCTTGGTTACACGCCACTTTGTTGTTGTGGCTTGTTTGTTATGATCTGAATAATATTTTCTGTCCTGTGATTAAACGAGTGAGTAGTCATCTGGGGATTGTCTCTTAGCAAGCAGGAAATTCTAGTCAGGATGTCCAGTTGAATGTCTGCTGAACCATGCCTGTCCCGGCTTCCTCTTCTCAGCGCTGTCGTAGCACGCAGCGCTGCACGAGTGTCTGATTCACACAGGCACTTTATTTTACCATCGTCTGCAAAAAAATCTGCAAAATGCAACCAAGGCATTCAACAGATGGAGATAATTTAGAGTAATTTACATGTGTACAACACACCTTTTACAGCCTGCAATGAGGTGAGCAGTGCAGTGGCTTTTAAGGTAATGAATATGGGTCCATTAGACCCTTTTCTATGCATTTTTAAAAAAGAAGCACAAATATTGCAGAATTTGTCCTGTCATGTCTAATTTGAGAGAGGGAGGTGTTGAAAAACAGGATGGGAGGAGATTGGAGACTTTTCATGTGGAGTTGTGGGCCTCTGTGGTCCATCCCACCAATAGTGTGTGATGCTTTGAGTCACAGGACATTGTCCATTAGAATACAATAGATGTGGGAGTTGTACCATTGGGCATGAGGCAACGGCGAGTCCGAGGTTGTTTGAGTGGAAAGTTGATACTGGAATTAGTCTTGCATTGGTTACATTAACTAGGTGAGTGCAAACCTGTAACTTGAGTAACTGAGGTGGTGTTTTATGTGGTTTTGGACTATGTGTGTGTGTGGAGTGGAGTTACTAGCTATGTGTTTTTTGACTTTCAAAGAAATCAAGCATGTTGATTTGCCCTCTGAATTTCGCCTGCTTATACAATATATATATACCTGCAAAGTCATATGGAACATTTTGGGAATTTTATAGTGGGATTATGTGTTAAGCTTGTCATTATTCACCATTCTCTCATTGTTTTAGTTGTATATACACATATATCAAAGAATCTAACCACAAAACTATAACATCATTAACTACTATGCTAACTACTATAGTTAACTACTACTATTTGAGGTTTGCACTGACATCCTCCTCCCCCCTACATGCTCTCCTCCTCAGCAGGATGAGGAATCTCCTGGTCACTCCCCTCCAGGTTCTCCTCCTGTTTTCCCTGATGACGACCCGGAAACAGGCGTGCAGTTCCGTCGGCGTGCGCACACCTTCAGCCATCCACCTGTGAAGAAACGCATCTCCTTTGAGGGGCAGCAGACCAGCCAGAGCAAACAGGCTCCACTGCGCAGACAACAGTCCGTTAACCCTGAACTGCTGCAGAGCAGGTAACATCTGCTTCACACAGCGGATCTTACACACTGCAGTGTTTTCTTTCTACAGCCTTTTTTTGTTTTGTTGAAGAATGCTAACTTTGCTTTGAGAATCAGAACCTGTTGCTTTTGTTTAACACGGACTAAACATCTAGTTAACCCGTGATTTAGACAATGTAATCTATTTGCAGCCCTTTGATCAGTCCTGTATCTCTCCACCTCCTGCTCTGCTATCCTTGAACAATAGCATCAAAAGTTTCCTGTCAGTGTTTTGATCACTCATGAGTTCCTCAGTGTTTTTCTTTGCTCTGACCAGAAGCCCTTTGTGTAATGTCTCTCTTTTTTTCTTTTTTTTTTCTTTTTTTTTGTTTTTTAATTTGTGGGCATTTCGTGTTTGGCTCGCCCAGTCCCTTGGCTACCTCGAGAACGCGCAGTGTTTCGGAGAGCGAGTCCTCCTTCAGCCTCCCCTCCTCTTTCTCCGCTCCCACTTTCCTGAAAAGCATTTACCAGGGCTCACTGGGTTCCCTCACCTCCCTGGGAGACAGTGGGAACTTCAAGAGGTGAGAGGGGGGATTCAGGACGAACCCCCCCCCCCAGCTTAGGCCCAAACGCATCGGCCAGGGAAAGAAGGGATGGGTGGGAGGGAGGAGCTTTTCTTTGCTGGGATGGCAGTAGCCATGTTCATGTTGGCTGTCCAAACCTTTTAACACCCAGCTTTTTCTGTCCCTGTATTTCCTGTCTATACAAAGCAACAATTTATTTCTGAAAAATACTTTCCAGCTGTTTTTTTCCCCCCATCATCTCTGCAGTCAGACCCGTCCTCCTCCTGTCTTGCTCAAAAGTAGAAGGGGATGCCGATACACCCCTCTCTCGTTGTATTTGCATGATAACTTGAGGCTGTTTTGCACGACAAAGCTCTGTTTAACCTGAAAGTCTTTAATAACTGCACTTCTCACTTGTGCCGTCACCTTTCCTGACACGTGTTGTTCATGATGCCTCAGAGAATCCAAGCATCATGCTGATCCAAGTCAGCGATATTTTTATTTTAAGAGGTTACTGTTGATGTTCAGATGCACTAATCAATCAGCTTAAGCAGTATATTGAAGAACAGATGACGTACCGCGGCGTCTTCTCTGGAAATGTTCCTCTGACTCAGTTTGCTGGATGTCTGGGGTGGCAGAGACGAAAGGTTAACGTTTCCATTATGAATGAGATTCAGTGGAGCAGAGCATTGTAAAGTGGCATTTCCACAGGATGTTTTTTTCCTCTGACAGAATCCAGTCCTCTGAGAACTTGTACTGATACTGCAGCAAAAAGGAGGAAGAAAAGCTTTTTTAGCACACGTTGCCTCTGATGTGGAATAACAGCTGAAGCCTGGACCTGCTGGCTGTTTCAGTCTGAATATGCCAACACGTTCAAAGTCATGCTTTATCTGTGTCACTGTGAGACAACTTAACTTCAGTGCTGGTGCTTTTCTGTCACTTTATCCAAGCAGGATAGCATAACAAGCAACAGGTCAAGTGAAGAATTTTAATCTGTTGGAGAGGCGATTTTAAATGTGCAAAAACAGCTGAGAGGTCAAAACATAGTCTCTTTGACATTTGTCTCAATAAAGGTCACTTCCTGTTTTTCACTGTCCACATGATCAGACAGGAGCTTTTGTGCTGACTAAGCTTATTGACTACTATAGCTAGCTATATGTGATCCTCAAAGAGAAACATAAAAGCTTGTGGCTTCATTGGAGGAGAAATTGCAAATTGGGCTTTAAATGTTGTATCAGTTCATTTATAGAAGCTGGTCGGTGCTTTCAGATTTCAGTTTCACATTCGGCTCTGGTGCATGATGTGTGTATTCGGAGCTTGAAGTGAAAGTGAATGACATTTTTCTCTTGCAAAAGTGGTTGTCTTAGAAACAAACAAAAACAAACAAAAAAACTAGCAAATTATTGATGCCAGGATTCCAGTTTATTTGTACAAATACAATATATGTAATGATAAATATGTAACATGCAGTGTCACTGTTGCTCATAAATGGCAATGCAGAATGCATTAATACATAATGAGGTCCCACCCGTGAATCTGCAGATGACCTGCCATGTCGTCCTTCCTTATGTAGTCATTTATTTTTTTGAGGATATGGCTCAGCAGCTTCCGAGTTCACTTCACTGTTTGAATTTTTGTGTCGACAGCAAGTGGTAACATCCAGGGCTGAAAACTTGAACTGACACCAAGTGCCAAAACCTGCAGTTCTTGAAATGGCCACTTGAGGCTGGCTCCAAAAGTGAGTCATTTCTCACAGATCACTGAACATTACAGCAATGCAGGGGGTGAATTCTTCCATAAGTCACTTATTTAAATTATATTCAGGTTTGAAGTTATATAACGGGGCGTGTGGCAGTTTTAAGTGACGGCAGCCCCCTGCTGTCTGCCAGGTGTCACACAATCATTGAAAGCATTGTATTTTCTCTCCAGCTCCACTTTGCCTCTAAATATGGTCACTTCTGGCTCCAAAAACTAAGGTTGCAACTGCCATAATGCCAAACTTGAGTCTTTACGTTAATGTGCTGTCATTGGTTGGCAGGTGTGAATTTCAAGGCCTGGATGTTACAACTCAATTTATATGAAACATGAGTAATGAGAAGCAGTGAATATCCTGATGTTGAAGAGCGGCAGCTCTGTGATCAAGTTCCTTCTGCACTAACAAAAGCAACTTTTTTTTAACAGAAAACAAGCAAGCTCGCATGCCTCTCAGCTGTGGCTGTTTGTGTGTCTGGTTTTAAATACCAGCTCTGACCTACAGAACTACCTGCTGCTTCATTAACATGAACACTGGATCAATGCTTCAGTATGCTTCACCAGTATGTTTAAAGTTTGCCTCTAACTTTTCAGCTTATTGATGCAACGTCTGTAAAAGGTTTCCTGTGTTGTTTCTGAGTGGAAATTTAAGATGTATGTGCCTTTGTGTAGTATAGGATATACGTGTGTGTGTGTGTGTGTGTGTGTGTGTGTGTGTGTGTGTGTGAGTCAGCAATCGAAAAGTCTGGTGAAAGAGTGATTCTGTAAGATGATACCTGACTCCTTGATCGGGTGTCTGACACTGCTGTCTTCTCTCGTAGCAATGGGGAAGGCAGGAAGAGGACCCTGTCTGGCTGCAGCAGCGACTCAGTGAGTGGAGGTCTCCCTCTGACCCCACGCAGAGTCTCCTGGAGACAGAAGATCTTCCTGAGGGTAGCATCACCCATGAACAAGCCGCCTGCATCCATGCAGCACCAAGGTCTGGTAAAATGAAAGTAGTTAAGGAAAGAGGAATTAGGAATTGTCAGATAAATTAATGAAGGAGTTTGTGAAGATGATCCTCTTACCTGTTCTCATGTAAAGGCTTCTTTACCTTGAACATAGACTTTTTTTTAATCTCACTCAAGTGAGCTGGAAACAGGCTGATAACAGATTATTCCCGAACCAGGACATCAGTAGCTCCTGAAACATTTGTCTTTTTTAGATGCTAAATGCTCCACTTTCTGACTTTATTCACAAGCTAGTTGCTACATTTGTCTGTTCGCTCATCAGTTAAATGCTGGTCAGTAAGCCAGTGACTCGATCGGAGCTTTATTTTGCTGAAACAGCTGCGAGCTGCAGCTGAGAACAGGGTTGATGACAGCAGTGAGACTGAACAATGCTGCAAAAATTCCATAAAGTAAACAAGAAGCTAAATAAGGCTTAAAAGCTGTGTAGAGCTGCACGTCTTAGTTATAATTCTATGCGTACTTGTTGCAACATAAAACCTTTTAACAGTGCACAAAGTCATTTGATTCATTCTTAATATAAAGAAATTGTGACCTAAATTTTTTTTTCTACATACTCTGTCTCTCATGTTTTATTTTTGGATGTTTTTTGGACATTTTTTAGACCATGATGGCAGGGAGCTGTTGCCTCTCTCCCCTCGTGCCTTTGACTCAAGTCTTGACCCCTTGGGGCGCCTGCTGCCTAAGAGGGCGGGGGCTGACTACCGGGCCCTGTGGAAGACTGCCATCCACCAGCAGATCCTGCTGCTGCGCATGGAGAAGGAGAACCAGAGACTGGAGGGTGAGTTGCAGCCGCATAAAGTACGATTATCACTCGAGAATGAATTCTTCTTTTGGTCACATGAATGATAAATATGAAGATCATGATGTCTGCAGTCTCATTGCTGCCAGATCAATTAGTATGCTTTGATGTTAAGTGCATTTGTTTCTTTGCAGACACTGGTTGTATTTATAATTTGTCATGCTGCTGTTCTTGTTCAAATCGCCTCACACTGGGGCTTTTTGTGAAGGTTGTTAGGACATTTACAACCCTAATAGACCGAAAAATGAAAATTCTAGTTGTACATGCAGCTTCATCAAATTCAGCAGATTTTTTGTGATATTTTTCAACTGATTCATTATACCTTGTTTGTAGTCCCCTCTTTGTTCTATATATATTTATCTGTATATACACACACATTAATTTTTGCTTTGTATCCAGTGAGGATCATTCGCCTGTCCTAATATTTTAAAGGCACACTTAATGGCAATTAAGCACAGAGTTAATCTAATAAATTTGTTTGATGTAGTTCACTTCTTCTCTTTTTAATGTTAGTTTTCAATGAATAGTATTTATCTCAGTATCCTGATGTGAACTGGGATTTTTGGTCTTTTGTTCTACTTTGGTTTGCCCTGCTCTTGCCGGCACTCAGGAGAAAAACACAGCTGTGCAAGAGGATCTTCATGTTTTTACAGTAATAATTCCACTGGTTTCCCCACCAGCTACAAATGTTTCACACTCTGCAGCACGTGCTCTAACACACTGAACTTATCAGAATCAGAATCAGAATCAGAAATACTTTATTGATCCCCGTGGGGAAATTGCCTTTAGTTACAGATGCTCCCATTCGGAAGACTCAAGAAGTAAGAAGTATAAATATATCAATATATCAATAAAATTAAAACATAAGTACTCGCAGTTGTCTCTAGACACATCTCTAGCTTTAAGCTCATGCACATTAAGGTGGTGGCCTTGTTGGGTCTTTTTTGTTGAAGGCAAGACTAAGCTGGCACTACAATAGGCGTTTGCATCAGGTTCCACAGATCTATCTAATGATCTATAAAAAAAACATTATCAAACACAGTCTGTGGCTGGCACACAACAAAAGTCAGACCAAATAAAACAGTTCTCTAACTCGTTTTGCATTTTTGCCACGAGATGCTGTTTAAAACAGAAGCTATATTTAACTGATGGGATTCTGTTACTGGAATAGGCTGTTGTTGTGGCCGAGTATGAACAAATATTAAGATAACTGAGACAGGTTCCAGATTGTTTGTGCAAGGTGCTTCAAGGGCATAACAAAACTTTATCTCCTGAGCAGGACACAGATTTTTAGTTGTGTCTTGAAGTGCAGAACCTATGTCTACTCGTTACTTGATAGATCTTCAAAAAATGGTTAACCACAGTGAGTACGGTTAACGCAGAAACATAATAGAGGGAGATGTCTGATCAGGGCTGATGTGGCACAGACAGAGGGTGGAGAACATATACACCACAGTCTGTCTGTATGGGGGCCATATTGGAGAGGTCAGGTTCCACCAGTAAACGAACGCACGTATATTGGGAGATACCCATTTCTCCACAAAAATCAACTGTAACTGACTCAGTTCTATCATGTTCACTCTCTAATGTCCATAAAAAAAGGAAAAAATACCCTTTTCATATAATGATAATAAAAAGATTATAGAAATTGATTCAGGATAAGCAAGTTATATATGTAAAGTGTCTTGAGACAACTTTGTTGTGATTTGATGCTATATAAATAAAATTGAATTGACTTGAATTGAATTGAATTGTTAATTTTTGTAGTGAAATGGGCATCTTTCAATACACAGGGTTAGGTAATGAAGAAAACACTGGGAGAAGGGGTATGCCTCCACATTAACCAGAGATATTGCTCCTCTGCGACTTTTAGAGAGCCATCTGTACCCCAGATGTGGAACTTTTATCAGTGTCTCTGTGTCCTTTTTACTTGGGCTGTGAGTTCCTTTGGCTTTTTATTTCAGTTGTATTTAATTACAACTGTATGCAACTTCTGCCTTCATAAAGAACTGTTTCAAAGAAAGAAAAAGTCCAGATCAAGGACATGAAAAACTGGGCAAAGGAGTCTGTACAGTGCTTGCAGGAGTGTAATGTAAGGGCTGCATTGACAGGCATATGATCATATAATTATATACAATATATATAATATAATTTCTAATGTGAATTTATAGTGGCGTGTGGCAATGATTTGGATGAACTAGTTGATGTCACATGTTCTCATGCTACATTCTGCAGAGACATGATTATACCATGTAAGGGAGTTAAGTTTTACCTTAATGACAAGCCACAGGTCACTTAGTCTGTTATATCCAGCATTCAGGCTAAAAAACATAGCGCAGCCTCTGAGTTGCATTTAGCTACTAAGGAGCTGAAAAAAAATGTAAGAGCAAAACAGATTTATAAATTAAAACTGGGAAACAAAATGGCTACAAACAACCTTTGCTCTGCCTGGCCAAGTATAAAAGCTATTGTAGGATCAGTAATCCAAAAAAACAGCAGCACTGTCATTTTAGATGGCTTTGACTTTGATTTCGCAAGTGCTCTTAATTGTTTTTGTTCTTGATTTGATACCTTTGATTTTAGCAAAGAAATACAAGAATTGAGTCACAAACTTGAAGACAATCAGCACTTGAATTTTGAACAAAAAGACATTAAGAAAGACTTTCTATTCCATGAGAACAAATAAGAGTCATGGACCTCATGGTGTTTATATACTGTTTGTGGAAGCTATGTACATAGTTTTCAGGGAGAGTAGACAAGGTCAGAACAAAATTTTGGAAAAAGCTGGGATCGTCAGTGTTTAGGGGCAGACATATTCACCAAAACCAATTGCCCCTAGATTAGTGCAACAAAGTAATGACACCCAATAATAATAATAATAATAATAGGCCTAATAATAAGATAATAGAGGGTGAATATTCACATTATGTACTGGGTTCTTTAACTTCCACTGATCATTGCAATGCCCTTAAACACTGAAACACGGTAAAATTCAAGCTCAAAAATTGCCTGCAAAGTGGGCATTGAATGTGATCCTTTTTCTCTTTCTTTTATTTTTTCTCTTTCCTTGTTGCTTCCACTGTTTATGTCAGGATAAGTATATATTTGAAAGCAGTCTAATGTGTAGCAACTTAAGTAATGTAGCCATAGGAATCAGACAACACAAATTCAGGCCAATTATCACACAATTTGGTGATGAGACCCTCAGGAAGACAGTGAACTCAACTGCCCAGAGTCCCCCAGGTTTCACACCTAGGTGTGAACTCAAACAATTAAAGCCATCTCTGTCCCCACATCACTCTCTTTTCCCAGCAGCCCTACAGGGCAAAGGGATGCAGTCCTCTCTCTCTTTTTGCTCTTTCTCTTCCTCATGCCCTCAGAGCAGGGATCGGAGGAGCTCTCGTATCCCCCTGGGGCAGGGGCACCACTCAAGACAACTACTCCAGCATTCGTGCTCAATGCAGATTCTTACCCTGCACTCCTTCTTTCCAAGAGCAGCATGCCAAAGGATCAACCAGGAGTGAACAAGTCAGCACTAGCAGCAGGGACACAAGGTCTGCCAGCTGAGACTTAGAGGCAACAGGAGTTACAACAGGAGTTACAATCCAAACTTCGGGAAAAAAGAAGCAACCAGTGATCTTCAGGGACCCAGGGTTCAGAGGGCCAGACCAGCCTGTAACCCATCTGGAAGCCTCACAAACCGCTTATTGGACTCAACTTCATCACAAGCCTGCAGCTTAATGGACTTGGCAAAGCAACACACTTAAAAGGACATCTTTTCCCTCCAAAGACTTGGTAACATAAATGGGCATAGCCTAGCATAAGATAGCACAGCCAAGCACAGAACTATTCAACTTTTGTCATTGTTGCAATGATTTTATTGGATATGTTCTTTGAGCTTTATGTCAAGGCTTGGCTATTGTTAAGTTAGTTCAGCTGGCACCTTTAGCTTACAGGCATTGGCCCTAAACAAAAAAAAACCTTTAACCTCCCCCACTAGCCATATGATGTTGGCTGCAATCTTCAATTTGGCCATCTTTTAGATTTCAGATTTCAGATTTCAGATTGCTTTATTTGCCACGTACATTTCACAACATACACGGAATTGGTTTCCAGTTACATCCCATCCAAGAAACATAAAAAAGACAGTGTCACATAACAGGGGGGACAGGAGCAGGAGAACTGGTGGGTCGCCACAGAGCGGCGCCCCGTTTACTTAGATGAGAAAGGGGAGAACAGGAGGGAGGAAGAGGGAATAAAGGCAACTCCAAACTAGGCTCCTGTAGGAGGGGCACAGTGTGGGATTAGAAAAAAAACACCTCAGCACATCAGCACATTATAAAGACATTACAACAAATCTCAAAGACCTGCACATGTTTGAGAGGGGAAGGAAGTTGGGGAGGGGAGGTGTCACAGCGCAGACACTGGGGGGAGGGCGCAGCCACTGGGCGCATCCACAATCCTCCAATGCTACACCGCGGCGAAGGGAGGGAGGGAGATGGGAGCCAAAGAAGGCGTTGAGTTGAGGGAGGTGTATGTGATCAGATCAGCATGAGAAGCCAAATTTTACACAGGAGAAAATAAACATACTTGACCAGGAGGTCAGGATTGTCATTACAAAATTTATGGTACTATAAGTAGGGTGCTATGCTGCTGCCAACTGTTAGAAGGATCATATAAAACTTTGTATTAAATAGCTGCCAAATACTGGAAACTGGAGTGTACATTTTTTATTTTCCAATCATTAATTTAATGGCCTAAGCTGTTGTGTGTAAAGTACTCAACCTTTTGTGTTGAATTACTCAGTTTCATACTCCATAGCCAGGCAGATTACTAAACCAAATGAATAAATGAAAAGGTTTTTGAATTGTAAACCCTCTAAGTGAAACTTAATTTCAGTTTATCTGTAGTTTACTTCTACTGCTGTCATGGTTATGATTTTTGATCTGATTTCGTTTTGTTATTTTCCTTACTTTCACATTAATTCCTATCTCCATCTCCTTCTCTCAGCCAGGGCTGTGCAGGAAGGTGGGGCCAATCTGCTCGGGAGCAAGGCTCATTCAACCTCACTTGCATGCAATCGGCAATCAGCCGACTTCTTAAGCCGGCTCCAAACATTCTCCTGTGCCAGACGATTCGTTCCTATGACTGCTTCACATGTGTTACTGCTCTGGAGTAGATCTCCCTGCCTCTTGATATGCATGCCTGAAATAGTAGTGTTTTCTTTTTGCGTTAGCTTCTCTAGTGAGTATTTTTCTCCTGGACAATTTCAGTTTTTTATATTAGAGAGTTTTTGCCGCTCGTGGCGATTTTGTGTTAGTGTTTTTTTTTTACTTCCCCGCAAGGTGGTTTTCTGTTATTTTTTAGTGCTTTAATAAACTTTTTCTCAAATGATTCTGCATCTGGGTCCTGGCTCCTTTTGATCGAACCTTAACAACTGCAGCATGACACTTGCCAACTGCCTGATTCATAACCAATTCAACAGACAAGAGTCAGCTTCTTTTTTTTATATGGTTAACTGAACTAAGATTGTTTCGATACAAAAAAAATCATGTTTAAATTATCTATGTAAATGGGATGATGACAAGCATATCTTTATCGACTCACTTCTTGTTCCATTGTCTTGCCTGTCTTAGAGCAGCCTGGTTCACGTTGAGCCGCAAAAATACCAAATTGCAAATATGCCTGGATCTTCTTTTTGTTGGTATGAAAACAGGCCTTAAAGTCTTCTCCAGTGAGATTCTGACTTTTACAGCAACAGCCAGTCCCAATAAACCCTTCACTGTCTCTCAATAATGCAGTGTCTTTGGGAAGCACTAACTGAAAAACCACATTAATAAATCACATGCTTTTACTTACAAGTCTGTTGTGCTGTGATTTTCTCCAGATCTGCTCATTTCATTCGGGAAATAACTTTTTTTTTTTCTGTTCCCGTCTGTGAAATCTCCTTCTCAAAACACACTCGAGGAAATTGTTCCTTGGTTTAAATGTGCTTTTAAGAGGAAGACAGACTGATTTATGCCTTTGAGGATCAACCTTCAAGAGACTTTAGATGTAAGAGCAGGAAGTTTTGAGATTGGAGAAGCTCTGGCACATCCTCTGATAAAAAATTTAAGTGTTGATGTTCAAAGACAAGCCTTGAGAAACACTCTATTCCAATTCATCTGTTAGAAAGAATCAACTCTTACCTTCCATGGAAATGTCGAATTTTACTGTCTTCATTATTCAACAGGGTTTGTGGTGGTGTCTTGCTTGCAGAGTGCCTGAAGGTTTCTGTTTGGTAAAAGTCAGCAGAGGCATAATTTTCTTGCTGTAGTGAGTTAGACACAACTTGCTCTATTCCTCTTATATTTACATGTGCCTAAGTAAAGGTGAAGCTTATTTCTCTCTCTCAGAATGGCTCTGATCTGAGCTGTAAAGCCAGTTAAAGTCCACTAGTTTAGGCTCAATCTGCATTTTGACTTGATGTGATTTTTCAACTCAGTCTTTCTTTCCATCTTACTTTTGTCTGGATTTATTTGGAGAAACATTTCCTAATTTTCTTCTTTTTTCTTAGTGCTTTGTCTTTTCCTTTATTTTATTTTTCATTTTCGTAATTTCTTTGTATGTCTGCTGCTTTCTTCACCACATTTGAACTTCCTATGGTCTGTCTCCACATATAAACAAGAAAACTAGGGAGGCATTACTGAGCTGAAAAAGTTCTTTTCATTCAGCATTGCCCTTGTTTGACCCTCAAACCCCAAGCTGCCTGGATAGGGAAGGTGATTCTTGGCTGAAGGAAGGGAGAAAAAACAGAAACCACCTTTCCTCACAAATTGCTTTGTGATTGCTGCCTCTCAACGCTCCAAATTGTTAATTTAATTTATAGAAGACTGCTGTAGATGAACCCTGTCCTTTTTCAAGTGTTATGCTTTTGTCTTTCACTCAGGATGCTGCTGTGAATGGCTGCCTCTATGTGTTGGGTGCACATTTTTTTGTTAGTTATTTCACTTTTCTGTCACATTTTCTGGAGAAGCCCAGCTGCACATGCCCTAATTTTCTGTGTCTTTCCCCAGTTGACAGAGTGTGATTATCCCACACTGTTGCTTGGCAGTTTAGGATGATTACACTGAAGATACTGTCCTAAAAAAGCTGCCAAGCATCACCAGAGGTCACTGTCATGTCGTACAGAAAAACATTTGTCTTTGTGAACATTTATCTGATTTAGATGAGAATTGTTTTTTGAAAACAAAGGTCAGAAGGAAATAGTTGGATCGTGAAGAGGGAGTTAAAATGGACGAGTGAATTGGTTCAATGGAACATGGGACACAGACATAGAAATCACTGTTCATCTATGTTTTCTACTTGCAGTTAATATAGTTTTCCCTAACCTCTACCAAGCAGTTGTTTTTTTCCAAACAGCCATAAAGTACAACACTTTTGGATGGTTTTACAAAGTGTGTTGTTTTGCTGATGTGATACAAAAATCTTTTTTGCCTGTTAAGAAAATGCACATGTGCCATTCTGTAAGATACTACATTTTATTTTATTGGTTAGTTTACAGTACATTACCTCACCTCAGAGGACTCAAAGACACTCCAGAGAGTTACAACCACTACTGTCAACCTATTAACCACCAACACACTGCACACTGTTTCATTATAAGAAAAGGTTCACTAAATTCTTAACTTTTTCATGTTGTCAGATTGAAGACAGGGAGTGCACTACATTCCTGTAAGACGTAAATGCAGAGTCACAGTGCAATAGCACATGTTCAACTAAAATATTGTTGAGTGTTAAGCAAAAATACCAATTTGAAGGAATTTTGGAGATACCAAATGAGAGATTAAGACTGAACTTTTCAGTCTTCAAGTTGCTCAATTCAGATCAAAAGCAGTCAGCTTCTCTTCTACTGTTTCATAATTATTTAATGGGTTAAGGGGCTAATGACTTCTGCTTTACTGGATGAATGATTGCATTTTTAAAATGAAAGGCCAAATCCAGTGGATGATGAGCTATTAGTGACTGATGGAACAAACAGAATAGAATACTACATTACATAATCAACTTGTAAGTATGTCGAGTAAACTTGTGGAGGCTTTATCCTAGAAATAAGTCCTGTCAGTTTCACCAGCAGAGTGTAAGTGTAAATTTTGGGGACAGATACAATTAAGAAAGCTGATGTATGGTCTTTGCAAATGGGTAATGCATAGCATGTCATGTAAACATGAATGGTATATCCTGCCTATCCTTAAACCAACATATATCGTCATGGTTTGTGTCATTTGATAACATAACTACTTCCCATTAAATAACTAGGTTATGCATTCAGATGAATAATTTGTTCTTGCAAATTACCTTCCCCTTGAGTCCTTACAGCTACTTGTGTCCATGCTATTGAGTATTAAAGAAAAAAACTGGCAATATTTAATCATTTTCATTTTTTTATTTTAAAAATTATCTTGTGCAGGTACTGAGTACTAGGCAGGTGACGTGGGCTAGTACTGAGTGCATCCCACCAACAAGTACTGCATGTATATCCAAAGCCTGATATATAATACATGGCCAAATATCAGTGCAAGCCTCTTGACCATATTTTGCGTCTAAAACAGTTGCCGCTCTTCCTGAAAGTGTGAAATGAAGTGTGTGTCTGGGGGAATTTGTGCCTGTGCAGCAAAAAGATCATTTGTGAGTTTAAGCACTGATGTTGGACGTGAAGATCGGACTTACAGTGGCCTTCATTTAATTTAATTTAATTCAGAGCTCCATCAGAGCCAGTTGAGTTCCTCCACACCAAACTCCTTTTATGGACTTTTCTTACTGCATACGGGCCCAACATTGAGGAACCAAAAGAATTCCCTAAAATATTGCCCCAAAGTTGGAAGTGCCCCTTCGGTTAGAATGTCTTTGCACCCTGTTGCATTAAGATCCTTCACCGGAACTAAGGGCCTTACTCAAACCCTGAAATACAAGCTCAGACCTTATCCTCTCCTCCACCAAACATTATGGTATGCTGAGTGAATTCTAAGAGGTAGTGTTTCCCTGTCAGCTACCAAACCCAGATTTTTGGTTACAAGATTGACAGTATGCAAGCATGATTGATGATGTAAGCATGATTCATCAAAAAACATTTCCACCGCTCTAAATTACAGTTTACAGGGTGCTTTACATCACTACTGCAGATACTTGGTGCTGCACAATGTGATGTGTGGCCTTCATGCAACTGATTGGCTGTGAGAATGCATTAAATGATGCTCTTATTGCACAACTCCTGTGATGATGTTGCTTCTAAAGACTGGTTGGACTGAAGTACCAACTGATGCTGAATTTTTTAGCACCATACACATTAGTACTTGTTGTCTTTGCTCTATAAATTTATCTGGTCTATCACTTTAGGACTGATCTGTAGTTGCTTCTTGGCCCTCTCAACTCACAATAATAGCACTTACAGTTGACTAGAGCAGATTTAGTCGGGCAGAAACTTCACAAACTAACTTGTGGGAAAGGACATGTCTTGTGACAGTGCAGTGTTTAAAGTCAAGCCCAGTTTAGACAAAAGATTTTAAATTAGACATGTTAAAATTTGAAACTACATGCAACCTAATTGATCTGCAACATTCTGAAAAATCCGCCAGTTTGTGGAGATTTGATGGCTATGGGCTGGATTTTAAGCATGATTTCATTTATATGGATTTTATCAATGGATGTGGGCTGATACACTTGAACTCAATAATAATATGGGATCACTTTTGGCCATTGAGTTGATCTTATCTTAAATGAATTTGAGGTGATGTACTGGCACACCTATTGTTCATTTATGGGAACAAATTAAGCAGAGTCAAAGCACAAATTAGCAATATGAGGCAATGAATGGAAAAAGTTTGAGGGCATAGTAAAAGATTTATTATAGAAAAAAGAATTCATTGCATATTTAATGGACTTCTTCATTAAAATGTTTCTCCTCTGCCTTTCAGCTATAATTTACAGTATGTCTGCTCTATTTAAAAAAATCAGAAGTCAAACTTTTACTTCCTAAATCACCATGGAGCAGTGACTTATCTGAAACCGCAGTTGGTTGTGAAGGTTAAAAAAACAGCTTGAGAGAGATAAAGTAACTCTCTGGAGAAACACATGGATGCAACAGGGGCGAATGATTGGGAAGCAGGCTCTCTGTGGCTCCTGAAGGGCATCAGATGATACAGCTTGCACAAAACACTTCAAACAAAGAAAATGCATGTCAGCATTTGTATAAATGTATTGCAGTGTTTCAGATCACATATTTCAGAGCCAAGTGTGTACTCGTGCCAGTACTGAAAGACGAATCCACAGGCCTCCAGCAGCTTGGCTCTAAATCCTCCAGTATTTAGTTTATTTTGCAGTATTTCTGGCACCATTCTAATGTTTGGTTTTAATCCTGGTTGCCTCTGTACTGATATCAGGCTGTGATGCTGTCATCAGTTGTACTGTTTTAGGTTTGTCACATGATAACTCAAAAGTGGAATTTAACTAATTTACTTAAGTCCTTGACTTCTTTTAAGATACTCATTTACAGAAAATGTAAACATCAGGATGATTTAAATTGAATTAAAAATGACTGAAATATTCTTATTGATAAACACTTTCAACACAACTAGTTAGAAGACAATATAAAACTTTGATCAATACACAAGCATTTTAAAAAAGTTTTATTGCTGTAAAATTTGGGAACTTTTAGGTTTTTTCTAATGCATTACTACCTTTACTGCGATAAAGGATCCGACCACTTCATTACACAGCTGATTCTTTGGTTGGACAAAAGGACACTGAAATATGCAGAAGAGATATTAAAATGTAGTTACATCCTGTACAACACATGCTATTTATGACTGTAGTCACTATTTGTCATCCACCTTAAAAAAATAGGATGGATATAGAGTTGCAATTTAACCATATATATACTCTAAAGAATCAAGCAAGGGGGTAGTAAATTCAGCTTAAATAAATACGCAATTTCGATATAAACATTTAAGTTTGCAACATATATTTGTTTAACTGAGTAACCAACTTGATTCATCTAGGTAAACCAACTTGAAAATAAAAAAACATCCAGACTCATTTTCTTGTGTAATTTGATTGCATAAAAGTGCATCAGCTCAACATGTCTCAAATATTAAGTTGGTTCAGCTGAAATAATTTTTTAAAACCTAAAATTTAGAAGAGAGTGGGTGTGGCTACTCAAGCAGCAGACGGGAGACTCCAGGTGCAGCAAGTTTGGAAAGTCGAGGCACTGTCTGCTTTGGAATTTCGTCTTTTGCACTTTGGAACAGCTGACAAGTCCTCTGTCGGGTCTTAATTATTTATTTATTTATTTATTTATTTATTTATTTATTTATTTATTAAATACAAATCTTTATTTAACATCAGGAAAAATACAGACAATCAGGATGTAGCTAGTAATAATGAGTAGAATATATATACAGTATTAAAAAAAAATTAAAAATTAAAATGAAGTAATTATTATTTTGAGTTCAAATCAAATTATAAATAAAATAAATAATAAGGCACATAAGGCACAAGGCACTTCATTTTCATCTTATCCCGGGGTTACTGAAAATGACTCCTTAAGATGTAGCAGTGTGTGTTCACTTTTCTTATTTGACATCCAAAGTGGCCATATAAAAATTCAACTCTACAGTAAAGATATTGAAGTTAGGTAGGGACTTGGAAAACTTCATCTTGTGGATGTGAAACTTACCCATCAGTAGCATAAGATTTGTTATAAAGCATACAGGTTTGTCATTACATTCAAATTTCGAGACATAACCATGCTCTACTCCAGTTTATTCAGAGCAACTTTGAATCCCAAAAAAACATTCCCCTGGGCCAAATCTTATGATGTCCCTGTAATATTTTCCTTACATGTCTGTTTGTACATTTTCTATCTATTATGTCAATCCCATCGATGTTTAAGGAAGGTGTCTGAACATTAACATTTTGATAACTTAAGTGACATTTTATTAACTCAATCATACCAGTGGGAATAGCCTTTACAATAGAAACAAACTCTCTGTATTTGACTGGAAAGGTTTTAGCTTTTAGGAAGTCTTCATAACTGTAAAGACTTCCATTATTGTCAAACAAGGCCGTCACAAAGATTATGTCCCTCTCAATCCAGCTCTCTTTATATACACTTTTGTTGTTAATAGTAATATGACCATTGTTCCAAAGTATTTCCTTGTGTGGAGAAAAGTTGTGAACATAACAATTTCCAAGAAAGTAAAGCCTGTTGATAAAACTTTGAGAGTTTCAGTGGTAATTTAGAAACCGTGAAGTTGCAGCTCATTAGAAATCTTAAGCCTCCTACTTTCTTTAATATATTGTGTGGAATAAAATTCCATAGTGACTCTGGTAGTTCCAAAGATTTTTTAAGCCATTTAACTGTAAAGGTAGAATATAAGTGAAAAAAAATCAAAACTTCCAAACCTCCTTCTGCTCTCCCTGAATTAGGAATTTCTTTCTTGAGATGGTGGTGTCTATTTTTTCAAATAAAATTGATAAATAATCTATTGATTTCTTTACAGAGTGCATCGTTGAGAAAAAGTGACATAGCTGGATAAATAAACCTTGACACACCTTCAGCTTTTTATAATAACACTCTTCCAAATAAGGAGAGGTCTCTCTGCAGCCACATATTAAGAATTGACTTAGTTTTCTTTATTTTTGGGAAGAAATTAAGTTGCTGCCTGAGATCCAAATCTTTTGTAATGTGAATTCCCAGATATTTAACAGTTTGTTTGACAGAAATATTAAACATAAGTTGTTCATCAGTCTCATGTAAACATAAAATTTCACTCTCATTGATATTAAGCTTCAGACCTGAGGCTTCTGAAAATTCACCAGTTACTTGTGGTGCAATTTGTATCTGCGATTTATCCTTGAGAAATAAAACCGTGTCATCAGCCAGCTGTGAAATCTTTGCCTCTCGATTGAATATTACTAAACCTTGAATATTTGGGTTGCATGAAATATTTAAGAATAGAAGTTCAGCCACAACCAAAAACAAAAAACAGGAAATAGGGCACCCTTGGCGTACACCTCTTGAAACAGACAACCAGAAAACATTATAGGATATAAAATCACTGACCTATTTATGTCTTTATAGAACATGGTAATATTATTAATAAATTTATCACTCATCATTGAATCAAATGCTTTGTAGAAATCGAGGAATACCATCAATGCTTTGGAATTTATATAATCAGAGGAGTCAATTAGATCCAATATTAATCTGATATTAGAGCTAATATGATGTTTTGCCATAAAGCCATTTTGTTTTTCACTTATTATCTCTTCTATATTTTTTTTTTTAGTCGTTTAGCGTAAGCTTGTGCTAAGATTTTATAGTCTATATTTAAAAGTGAAACAGGTATCCAGTTTTCTATTAATAAAGGATCTTTTCCTGGCTTAGTGTTATGATGAAGATTGTGGTGTTGATCCTCAAAGAAGAGATGACACAGGATGAAAAGTAACAATGTTTAATTGCAGATCTGGGTTCTCCAATATCAGCGCATGCAGTATAAGTCAGAGAGAAGAGAACAAAAACACTGTGAAGATATAGGAGTATATAGGGGCAGACACATATGGGACCACTTAAAAAGCCAAACATTGCATCAACTGGCCAGGTCCTATATTCCAGACTTTCTGGCACCTGTTCAAAGCTGGACCTGTCAATCACTCATCATACATTAACATTCCATGTTACCCTATAGCTATCCATATGTTCCTAATTTTCCATCCTAACAGACCCCATATTCAGAGGTCAACATTTCCTGTGTAAAAATCCTAAAACAATAAATGAACATCATCAACAGTGATGGTGATACAGTTCTGATTAATACTTGTCTGATTTACCTGTGCAGGTGTATCCAGTGATTGGCTTCCCAGACCCTGCAGTGATGCAGGCTTCACAGCGCCTTATCAGTGAACACCAGAACAGATTCTCTCAGACATCACGTATTCTCCAGCAGGTAAGGTTTTGATATTAAATAAATTTCTTGCAACGGCAGTGGTAGAGATATTCAGATGTTTTACTGAAAGTAAACATCATTAAGCTGTACAGGTGGGGATTATTTCTGCTACTTTATATACTGCTGGGAAGCTTAACTGATAATGATAGATATAATTTATTAGTTAATTTTTTTGTGTTAATAATCCGAATGTGCAAAGTACCTATTAACTAAAGCTTTCAAATAAATGAAAATGAAAAGATTTATTGCCTCCAAAATGTAATGGATTGAGAGGATAAAGTAGCATGAAGTGAAGAAGAAGTGTGTTAAAATGTATTGAAGTACAGTCCTTATGTACAGTGTGCATTTTACCATTAGTTAATTTAATATAGCAGATCAAATTGTAGTTCTGTATTTGTGTAACATGCTCATATGTACTTTCTTTGTCTGCAGCGTCAAACCATAGAGCTGATCCCTGTCACCAAGGTGACCTACACGTGGAAAGGGAAAACAAACCTTTACTTTGTTTACGGCAATGAGTTTAAAGTTAGTGCAGATAACTATCCAGCTACCTGTTGCTGCACTGTAATGTAATTGAGATGTTTGTGCATTAGGGTTTTTCATTTACACATCATTGGATATCTCAAGAAGTCAGCTACTTACAAGTCAGTTGTACTGATTTGGAGTTTAACCTATGAACTCCCCACATCAGTATAACTGATGAAGCTTCTTGAACAAGTAATCTTCGAGACTAAAAAGAAATTCAGTTCATCTTTGGTTACCAAATACAAAAAAAAAACAAAAAACCCAACTTATCTTTACGAAATCACTTTTATTAATAAGTGGCATTTGTATGCATGTGCAGCAGAAATAAATTAACTACTGATGCAATATAAACTATAATCATACTGTACTCCCTGACTCATGAAATTTTATGCTTTTATATGGCAGCAGCAGTTTTTTTTATGTCAGTGGTAACAAACATGTATTTGCTACAGATCATTATTTTTGCACAGATAATACGTTTACAAATATGTATATGAACATAATCTGTTTTTTGCATATCAAAATTAATTGTTTATGTGACTGTAAATCTTTTTAAACTGCGGATGACCTTGTGAATCTTAAATGTGTAACACTTGCCTTGCAATGATTCATCTTTTTCAATAAACGCTATTTTGCAATGTTTTGCTTTTGAATCGTTTCGTCATTAACGGTGGACCGTCGCATGTCAGATGACGTGAGGAACGTGTTCGCCATAATGATAATAAACCGTGAACACAAAGCTTCAATAAAGCAAAACAAGCTTTGGCTGTGAAACGGTGATTGATACGCAGACGTTAACCTGGAAGTAACCAAGTTTGGGCTGATATCGGTGGGTACACGTCTCAGAAAATCTGGTGAAACAGAAGAAGAACTGAGCGGCACAACGAGGTAAAGTTAGCATGCTAGCTAGCTAGCCAGGCAGGTTTACCTGTAATACTGCTAGCAAAGACCTCTATGGTAGGTTACATGTACAGGCAGGCTTGGTCGGTTCGAGTATGTGATTACGCCTTGTCTGTGTGGAAAGCTCAAGCTTTATGCAAACGTAAACATTTGAATTCATAAGTGTCTACTTTGAACGTCACTAGCAAGCTAAATAGTCCAGCTTCCTTGTTTAGCCACAGTCTTGCTAACGTTAGCCAAATATCGCAACAGGCTGTGTCCTGAGTTTGGTACAGTAATTATCGGCTATGAGTAAACATGTGAGAACACACAAAGTGTCTGAGCTGAGACTGCAGTTCCTAATCGAATCACAAATAAATGCTTAAATGAAGACATGTTTTTGCTAAGTTGAAAAGTAATAGCCATGTTTGACAGTTGTAGTCCCTGGAGGGCAGCTGCACCTGCAAACACTACGTGACGTATGTTAAGCAACGAAGCGAATCTGCTTCTTGGCTCTTTGTTGTGCCATTCTGAGCGATATTTACAGACTGATGAGACACTGAAGAAAAGTCACCATTAAGAGTCAAACTAACTGATGCAGTCTGAACAGTATTTGCGTTCATTCTGCAAGTTCATGAAACTTTGCTGAAGATATTTAACCCAATTAACCCACAAAACATTCCCTCACGTGTTGTTCTGAGGACGTTGATGGAGAGCGATGTCGAATATGTAGGCCCAAAATTTCCCGTATATGTTCAGTTTGGTTTAGATTTGTTGACTGCAAAAGGTAGAACATAATGGTTCATATAATTTATATAATAATAAAAACATTTGATTACCCATAGTGCACTATGGATGAGGTCACTGTCTGTCTGGAAGAGACTATATCCATCTGAATAGAAATGTTTTGGGCCCAAGTGGTCCCAAACTAGTTACCCCAGCTCCATCAGCATCAGATCAAACAGTTCAGGCCTGAACTGTTCATCTGACCTTGACTTATTTGGCTGTTTAACTTTTGTCCACATATCTGTAGATTAGGGTTTATGGTTTTTGCACCACTCATCTCTTGAATATGCATTCATGTTTGAAGTGAGGGATTTTTACTCAGTAACCCTGCTGTTATATCTGTCTTTGAAGTTGCTGATAGACTGTTCTCACCAACAGTGTGATCATTTCCTGCATTGACATTCTCAGTCACCTGAAAAATAGTTGCTCTTTTGTTTTTCCTTTCCCTCGCACTAATGCACAAGCATCACAGTCATCAAATGTGCGCTGTCAGTGTCAACAACAATTTCCGACCCTATTTACCAATCTTTCCCATAGATCTAAATGCAAATGTCAGTCTAGCCACTGCTCATACTGAGACACTAGCAGGCTGAGCAGTCTTTGTGACGGGCCCTCCTCTCGTCCGTGCCCCAGCACGAAACCCTCTTTTAAGGTCACTGAAATCTTTTTCTCTGGCCATCTTGATACAAAATCAGAATCAACTGGGCACGATCAGCTTTTTATACATAGCACAGAGCAGGATTGGATGTTGTAAATTGCTTTATGGTACCATGCAGTGCACCTCTGTGGAAGCATCTGCATTCTCCACGCTTTTATTCAAGATTTTACTTAAATTTTTCCACCCGTCTTTGTGAGTAACTACAGTCAAGCCTCCC
Source organism: Acanthurus leucopareius (assembly GCA_029814765.1). Classification (NCBI taxonomy): domain Eukaryota; kingdom Metazoa; phylum Chordata; class Actinopteri; order Acanthuriformes; family Acanthuridae; genus Acanthurus; species Acanthurus leucopareius. The sequence continues at coordinate 6,268,131 of JAQMCX010000011.1, read as the reverse complement.
TGTGTTTGGTAGTATTTTTGTTGTCCTTTAATAATAGAGTCATTACAGTCAAGCGATATACTTTGTTACACTATACATATAATACATCTTAAAATCATGCCATTCCAACAGGCTGGGCTATGGCGTCGGCATCTGCCAGTGTGGACTCCAAGGCAGAGCTGACTGCTCTACTAGAACAGTGGGAGAGGGAGCAGCAAGGCAGCACTCAGGAGCTGGTGAACATCCTCACCAAGTCAGTGGTCAAACTCTTTATGTGCTTAAAGTTTCAATGATAAGTTAGTTTCACAAGCTCGATTTTGGTGAGTGTGACTTAAAGGAGGTTAAAGTGTTGATGTGCTCTAACTTTCAGAATCTCAGAGCTTGTTGAGAAAGAGACAGAGGAGTACCACAAAGCTGACCCAGACCCCTTTGATGATCGACATCCTGGTATGAGGAGCAAAAAAAAAAGAACAGAGCACATGCCGTCAAGATTACTGGAGATTTGAATATTGTGTACTAATGTTTTTGACATTTCCATTTTGGCCACTAGGGAGAGCTGATCCAGAATGCGTCTTAGGACACCTGCTCAAGATCCTGTTCAAGAATGATGACTTTATGAACACGGTAAGAAAGAATGGACTGAATACTTATATGTAAAATAGTTTGCAGTGCAAATTTCAGCACCTGAATCAGAAGGTGATCCATGTTTTGTTTTTCTTCCCTTTGTAGCTGGTGAACAGCTATGTGATGACCAGCAGAGAATTTTCCCTCAATGCAGCAGCTTGTCGCCTGCTTCAGAACATAATGCCTGGACTGGAGACAGCTGTGGTTTTTCAGGAAAAGGTGGGTTATTACTGAGTTTTTGATAAGATAACGGTCCCTTTTTCTGTTCTCATGTACAAAAAAATTAGTTTCATTTATTTCAGTTACTCTGTGATATTCTTGAAGTTTACCAGATGCACATCCAGTAAGCTGCATTTAGTGGGAAAAGTACATAAAGTAATATAAATGTTTAAACACCTTCTGCTGGTGAAATTATGCATTCTTAAATAAACAATAAAGTCAACCAAAACAATAAAGAAGAAGCTGCATAAGAAGATAAGAAAATGTCTGTAGTGTCACTCAGGCATGGCGCAGGCTGTCTTTTACTGTTGAAGCCAAACATCAATGGAATAGGGGCAGAAAGGAAGATATCGCTGAGTCAATAGTACTAACAACACAATCACATTTAGATCACCAGAGACAACATCAGTTGTCGGCTAAAGTTGTCATTTTGTTTGCAGAGTCACAGTCCAACTTGCAGGTTAGTTACACTTTGACCATTGTATGTGACAGTTGACGTGAGGACATAGATAAAACGTCACATGACTGGTTTTTTTTTGTTACAGAGTCTTTTGAAGCTTCAGTTGAGCAAGTTATTCCACACTTAATAAAACCTACAGTATCAATACCTTTATTTAGAACTTCACATGTGGTTTGAGCCATCAGCAGTTCTCATTTGACAAAAAAATGAGAACATATTGCATTAAGTACAGTGCTCAACAATTTACTTTTTTTCTTTTTTTTCCAGCATTTTTACTTCTTTCTCTTCATTTGACCATTTCCCTTGTGGTTGTTACTCTCAGGAGGGCATTGTGGAAAGGCTGTTTAAGTGGGCTCAGGAGGCCGAGCAGCCACTTCGAATCTATGCCACTGGCTTGTTGGCCGGCGCTATGGAGAACCAGGACATTGCAGCCAACTACAGGGAGGAAAACTCTGTTTTGGTTAGTAGGAGATGCCTGCAGTCCTAAAAGTCAGTTTTAGGTCAAACAGTAATGTGAAAGTATATAGTGATACACAAGATAAAACAGCAAATGATAAGAAGATGTTATCTCAAAAAGAATCACAGCAGTTTTCTCATCACCAGTAAATGGTGTGAAGTAGCAACTTTCCATCAACTTGTCTGTAATTCTTTACTCTGACAGGTGCCTTTGATGCTGCATCGGTTGCGTGAGCTTCAGGATAAAGATGCTGAGAACAAAAGGGAAATCAAACGGCCCAGCCCCAGGAAGACTTTGAGTGAGCCTTTGCTGCCTTTGGATGAGGAGACTGTTGACGGGGGCTTTGAAGAGAGGCCCTTCACACCGGGCAGAAACAGAGGTGAAAGAGAGGGGACGGGGCCAGAAGAGGATGGCGAAATCCCCCTCTCAACCATCGAGCCTGAAAACGAGCTTTCATTCCGCCTCAACTCCCCTCATAAGACAAGCAGCCGTGCCAACTCGGCTGTAAAAACCATGATGAAGCCCATGTCTGCCCCGGGTTCTCTGACACACCAAAGCGTGTCTGATGGCAGCAGTTACCTTAGAAGGAAGGCAGAGAGGGAGAGCGGCAGAACCTCAAAACACAAGCTGAATTTCTCTTTGCCAGAGCCAGAGAGGAACTTCAGCGAGCTCTCCAACAGTAGCTGGTCTGAGATGAGCCCCTGGGTGATTGGCAACAACTATCATCTTTACCCTCTGACCCCGGAGATCGAGCAGAGGCTCATCCTGCAGTATCTCACACCTCTGGGAGAGTATCAGGAGGTTTGTCCGTCACCATCAGCCTAAAGAGTACTTTGTTTGCCACTGTGTACAAGTTATGCATTTCCTTTGTCTTGACACAGACTCTCCAGCAGATGTCAGTCTTCTGTAATTTTAATTAAAAAAATACTCTGCTCTGATAATATGACACAATGTTTTTGAAGGGACTGGACTAACAAACCTTTTTTTGTGTTTTAACATTCTAACAAACAGCCATTTGCAGGGTTTCATAATCAAGCAGAATGACAAAATTGTTGTGATATCGATGTTAATTCCTCCTCCTGCCTGCAGCTGCTGGCAGTCTTCATGCAGATGGGAGCTCGTGAGCTGCTCATGCATTATATGGATCTAAAACAGACCAATGACGTGCAGCTCACCTTTGAGGCTCTGAAGGTAAAAACTGATCTCCAGTATTTTACCCTCCATGGTGCTGAAACACAAGGTCAAACCCTTTAGACCAATTTATCTACTTCTCCTTCTTTCTACAGTACCTGGCTTCTCTGCTGCTGCACAAAAAGTTTGCCGCAGAGTTTGTTGCTCACGGGGGAGTTCAGAAGTTGCTGGAAATCCCCAGGCCATCCATGGCTGCTACTGGAGTGTCTCTGTGCCTCTACTACCTTGCCTATAACCAGGATGCCATGGAAAGGGTACAAAACAGACACACGTCATGCAAATGCCCAATAAAAGCTGTTATAAGGGAAGAATTGCGCTGCCAGTAATTTAAGCTTTTTGGGTCAGTGTATTACCATCATATTGCACTGTGATATTAAATATTGTCTGGAATTGGAATGGCAGTAATAATGGTGATATTTTGAAAGAGGTATTTGTAGCAATTTGGGCTCCGTCTTTGCAGAAAAACATTGTAAAATGTCACAATATGGTCATTAACAAAGTTATTTTGACAATAATAATACTGATAAATGTGACTTTATCACTGTTACATGGCTCCAGTTGCAGTGCACATTTGTATTCACCAGTGTGTTCTCTCCTGTCAAGGTGTGTATGTTGCCCCACTCCATCCTGTCAGATGTGGTTGGTTACACGCTGTGGCTGCTGGAATGCTCACATGCATCCGGCTGCTGCCACGCCACCATGTTCTTCTCCATCTCCTTTTCCTTCCGTGCCGTCCTGGAGCTCTTCGACAAGCAGGATGGGCTCCGACGCCTTGTCAATCTGGTAGGACAAACCACATGTGATCCTCACCGTGTAAACTCAACCATCTGTATCAGCCACAGAAAATGCAACATACAATGATTTTACATGATGTACAACATCATAAGATAGCATAAAAGACGCCATGTATACTAATGTGTCATGTGTACTGACTGTTCCCAGATTAGTACGCTGGAGATCCTGAACCCTGAGGACCAGGGAGCGCTGCTGAGTGATGATGAGATTTTCTCCAGCAGGCAAACGGCCAAGCACACCTGCATGGCCCTACGCAGATACTTTGAGGCCCATCTGGCAATCAAGGTGGAGCAGGTGAAGCAGTCCTTGCAGCGCACAGAGGGTGGTGCCCCAATTCACTCCCAACCCTACTATAAGGTATGCAGAGAACAAAGAATAAGTGACACTGACACCATGTAAACATTTTTTAATGTATTGAATAATGTATTGAACAGATATTATGTCTCAAGGCTTTGTTGATGCTTTAGTTATAATCACTTGTGTCCCCATCTTGTTCCCCCAGGCGGTTAGCTACAGCCGTGAGCAGGTGGTGGAAATGATGGAGTTTCTGATAGAGTATGGTCCACTCCGACTGTACTGGGAACCAGCAGAAGTATTTCACAAGCTGTCTTGTGTCCAGCTCCTCCTGCAGCTCATTTCCATCGCCTGCGACTGGAGGACCTACTATGGCAGGTACAAACCAGACAGCAACCCACATTTATTGCCTTTTACATAAGGAGCAATTTCCATTTCCAGTTATTAAATAACTTGTGATGCTGTCGTTGTTTTTCTTTCCTGTAGGAGCGATACAGTGCGTTATGCCCTTGACATCCTGAGCATCCTCACAGTTGTTCCAAAAACCCAGCTGTTGTTGTCTGAGGCTGTCGCTGTGCTCGATGAGGGAGGATCATCTGTTTCCACTGTCGGTAGGTCTTATCAGTGCTGTTGAGATCCATCAATCAAACGTTGTGTTTGTGCTATCAGACACTTTTAAAAAGTCAGCTTAGAATGCACTTACATTAAAGTGCTTTCTATTTTGCACAAAGCAACAACATAAAAATCCTCACATGTAAGCCCACTTTTACTAACACATTCAAACAACTATTACTGTAAATGTGTCCATTGTGCACTGATTGAGTGCTTTTTGTTAAAACGGTGCAATGAAAATGAAAATTACCTTCCACAGAATGTAATAACGTGCCGTGGCTTTGTATTTTTGTGTTTTGTTCATATCATAAAACCCGTTCCCAGTCCTGCTGAGAGATGGCACAACTCCTGGTATTATTTTTCTGCAAGGTTTTTCATTTAATTGTTTGTTGTTGCTGTATTTTTTTTTTTCTCTCAGGTATGAGTATCGTCCTGGCAGTGGCAGAGGGAGAGGTATTTGTAAATGATGCCGAGATTCAGAAGTCAGCACTGCAGGTTGTCATCAACTGTGTGTGTGCTCCGGACAAACGCATGTCCAGCATTGGCAAGTTCATCGCAGGCACCCCCCGTCGCCGCCTGCCTCAGCAGACCAAAGCCAGCGAGAGTGTTCTCACTAAGATGTGGAATGTGGTGCAGTCTAACAATGGCATCAAGGTAGAGTGATATTTTACCAAAGCCTTTGACATTTAATATTTTTAAGGCTGTTCTTGACATTTTCTTACAGCATTGACAAAAGGTTAGCTCAGAGTCTCAAATTTCAAGACATATTTGTGTATTGTAACAGTTGTGGCTGGACTTTATTTATATAGTCCCTTTATCTTGGGAACACTGCACACTTTTTTTGAAACACTTCTTAAAGCCTCACAGACTCACACACATCCAGACACTTGAATGCAGTGAAACCACCAAGCGAAGTGCAGACCTCTAATGCAGGAGATTTGAGATTTAGTCTTGTCACTTGAAGTTTCGTCGATATGCCGTCGGGACATTGCGGAAAAAAACTGGTCAGGTGTTATGACAGAAATCATGCAAAGTCACATGCAGCAATAAAACTTTGTTGTTGAGCATCATGTAAACCCACACACCTTGAACAACAAAAGAGTTCCTCCATCTTTCATAGTATTTATATACATTCACTTGCCATGCCATTAAAAGACCCTTTGACTAAGTAATGTAAAAGATAAAACATAATATAAACAGAGATCTTATAATTTAATGTTCAGTTGTTTCTTTAAGTCACATGTTTTATCATTAAGGCCAAAACTTTGTATGAAAGTTTGACTGGACAGATGGAAAAAATTTGATCGGGGATTTCATTTTTATGAGTTTTGTGCTGCCTGAGCAAAGATTGATGGGCCAGCAGCTTCTCTTAGGGTCTTTCAGGGAATAAATAAGCTAGCAAAGGGGGAACTGAAGCAAATTTCTTTAGCATTTAGAGATTTCGCTTGCCTCTTATCATGGCTGCCACAAGGTCTGTTACTCAGTTAACAGCCTTACATATGAAAAAAAAAACTTCTCAACTTGCCTACAATTTTGTCAGCCGGTGCTTTTTTAACTTACATTCTGCTTCTGTCCTGTAGGTGCTGCTGTCCCTGCTGACGGTAAAGATGCCCATTACAGATGCAGATCAGATCCGAGCTCTGGCCTGTAAGGCTCTGGTGGGTCTGTCTCGCTCCAGCACCGTCAGACAGATCATCAGCAAGCTGCCTTTGTTCAGCAGCGGACACATCCAGCAGCTCATGAAGGAGCCCGTGCTCCAGGACAAACGCAGCGAACACGTCAAGTTCTGCAAGTTTGCGGCTGAGCTGATAGAGAGGATCTCTGGGAAACCGTTGCTCATCGGTACGGACGTGTCTCTGGCGTGGCTACAGAGGGCCAGTGTGGTCGCTCAGTCCAGGATCTCCTTCCCTGAGAAAGAGCTGCTGCTGCTTATTAGGAACCACCTTGTGGCTAAAGGCCTTCATGATACGGCCACCACACTCACCAAGGAGGCAGATCTCCCAATGGCCTGTCTTTCTCACTCTTCACATTCACCATCTGCTTTTCCCCCTGTCGCTCCTCCTCTACCTGCCCCATCTGTTGCTACTCTGCCCCGCACCCCACGGCTGGCCAATGGTGTTGGGTCAAGACATGCAAACCATCCCTGTCATTCATCCACCCAAGGACCCAGCAATCAGCAAACACGTCCCTCTACATCACAACCTGCTGGGTCTTCTTCTGCTGCTTTCCCCTCTACATCTGTCCCTCACTGCAGCAACGGCTCCCCTCTGATTGGACGAATCGTTTTCTCTCGCGAGCGTCAAACTGGTTGTGGTGCAGCGAGCTGCAAGAAACCTCGGGTGCTGAGGCAGAAGTCTGACCATGGGGCCTTCAGTCAGAGTCCAGCCATGAAGAAGCAGTTTGACAGGCACCTGCCCTCCCCCCCTGCACTAGACAGCATCATCACAGAGTACCTGAGGGAACAGCATGCACGCTGCAAAAACCCTGTGGCGACATGCCCTCCTTTCTCTCTTTTCACCCCCCATCAATGCCCAGAGCCCAAACAGAGACGCCAAGCACCCATCAACTTTACATCCCGACACACACGAAGAGTTATTTATCCTAAATACGGAGGAGTGGATGGAGGCTGCTTCGACCGACATCTCATCTTTAGCAGGTAGGTGTCTTTGTTTCCTTCTTTGAATACAGAGTGCCATCACTCATCCACCAACCACGATCAATTCCCTGCATTCTGCATTTTTCCCATTTTCCCAGGTTTCGTCCCATCTCCGTGTTTAGAGAGGCGGATGAGGACGAGAGCGGATTCATGTGTTGTGCCTTCTCAGCTCGTGAGCGGTTCCTGATGCTGGGGACATGCACAGGACAGCTCAAACTCTACAACGTGTTTACAGGCCAGGAGGAAGCCAGCTACAGCTGTCACAGTTCAGCCATCACTCACCTGGAGCCCTCGCGGGTCTGTAGAGAAAGCAACTAGTGTACCTGCAACTGTATGTCATGTCTTGTTGTTGTTGCTGAATGTAATCTCAAGGGTCCCGGCAGGTGTAAGATATTTAAAGTCTACTCTAAACTTTACTTGGATTTCTAAGTATAAGATGTGTCCGTACAAACAGGATTTTATTAGGAGTTTAGAAGCCCATCATGCTCCAATATGCAGGTTGTGAAAATGACGCCTGCAGTCCAAATACACTGAAAATAAACCTCTTACAGCACTTAGGAAATGAAAATATAAACAGTACATATATTTATTTAAAAAAATGTAGGAGAAACTATAATTTTAGAATCCATAAACAAGGTAATTCAATTTCCTTGTAGAAAACCATTACAGACACAAACCTTTATTCCCAGAGGTTGTTTATATATCTTAGCACATGAATGGAAGGAATCTTAAACCTTTTTTTTTTTTTTTTTGCATTTCTAGGATGGCTCTCTCCTCTTAACATCTGCGTCTTGGAGTTACCCTGTGTCTGCGCTGTGGGGCATGAAATCAGTCTTCATCATGAAGTAAGTGATGTTTGCACAAGAGACTGAACCCACAGTTTCACCAGTTGCATGCAAAATTTGAAATACTGGAACATTTGAGCTGCCAAATTGCCAGAAAGCATGTATGACATGACTTTCTTCTGACCAGAAACTGTAGATCAGGAACTCATTAAGGCAGTCTGTGATCTCACTGCTACATGTTTATGGTCCTTTCTCCCCAATGATAAAGCAGCTTTATGCTGTCAGAAGAGAGAGCTGCCAAAAGGAGCTGACATTCTCTTTAATTATGCACGCTAACAGCCTGAGGGCTGCAGTCTTCAGTTCATGGGACACAAGCACTTGGCTTCATTCATCCACACAGTTTAACTAAGGCCATGCTGGGACTCTGTTGATGGATTCAGATTTGTTCTATGATGTCTTTAAGCAATTCTAAGTTTTAAACTACTCAGCCTTTGGACTCCCACTGCCTCCATGTTTTTGATCAAATGCTTAAATGTTGCTCTTGTTGTCTTTAGGCATTCTTTTCTTGGTGACCATTATGTGGAGTTCAGTAAGCTCTCACAAGATCGAGTCATCGGTACTAAGGAACATATAGCCCGAGTACGTATGTCAGCATATTTTGAATGCGATAGTGTGAAACAATAAATACAGAAAACCCAACAATGGTGATCGCTTACGCTCAGCTCCTCTCTTTGCCAGATTTATGACATCCAAACAGGCCAGGTAACTCTGACTCTAAACAACCCAGACCTGGCAAACAACTACAAGAGGAACTGCGCCACCTTCAACCCGACAGATGACCTGGTGCTGAATGATGGCGTGCTGTGGGATGTGCGCACGGCTCAGGCCATCCACAAGTTCGACAAGTTTAACATGAACATCAGCGGCGTGTTCCATCCAAACGGCCTGGAGGTCATCATAAACACAGAAATTGTATCCTTGAGACTTCAGCGCTTAGACATTTGATTAGAGTACAGCACTGTTAGCTTAACTGTTTCTGTTTTTTGTTGATGACAGGACACCTATTGCCCGGAGTAGAATGAAAAGTGTAAATTAATTTCTAATATCTTCAAAACAAGAAATACCCTGAAGCTGTACTGGCAGCTATATGAGGCTGTATTTAGGTATTGTGAGATAAGTGCTGACATCAGCATGCTATTATTATCACAATGACATTGCCAACCTGCTGAGGTTTGGTAGGTTTAGTTTGTACTACAGTCACCATCTTAGTTTAGCAACATTTGTTGATAATTGCGGATCAAAGCTGATGCTGATGGGAGCATCAGTAGTTTTTTCACTTATGTGGTCATAAGGCAAATTAAAAGTTTGACCTGATGAAGGCTCAAGATGAAAAGGTGTAAACAAAAGTTAAACAGTTTGTCAATGGGAACATTAATGTTTGTCAAAACTTTTCCTTTTGAAAACACAAATGTGAACCTCATGGTAGTGCTAGTGGAAATGTGAAGAGATTATCAAATAGGAAGGATTTGTCTTTTTGAAACCATGAATGGGTGCACAAAATTTAAAGCCAATCCATCCGATGATTCTTTGGTTACATATCACAGTATGAACCAAAGTAATGAACTGACAGGCATTGTTATTCCTGTGAAATTAGTACAGCTAAAAATGTAATTCTTGACCATTTTCCTTTTTTCTGTGACAGTAAAATTAGTGCTTATATTAAGTAAAATAGGTGATTTAAAAAGTTGTAAATTAAACAGTTGCAGTTCTTTTTTTAGTCCTTCAAATATACAGTTTGTGGCTGCTAAAATATCTGTTTGAGAGAGGGAGCAAATGACTGTCTGGTTATTTTAATAGGTTTGTTTTTTTAAAAAAAACGCAGCATCTTAGAGACTTAACACAAAGTTTTTGAAATTAATTGCTCAAATTGCCAGCTTGAAGTGTTTGCATTATTTCAGTTCAAAAGTGTTTGGTTAATATTATGTAATAATAATAAGTTATGATTATTCATTAGAGCATTTTATAAATCTGACCAAGAAAAAAAAAACAAAAACCTGATTATACCAGTGTTTAAATTTGTAGTTGCTCTAACGATGGGATGACTATTGAGCTTTTTATTTCACTGCTAAACATTAAATATTTATTGCACTAAAAATTGATTGTCCTACCCCGGGGATGGTTTTAATCGCAGTGTAATTAAATCCATAGCAGATTTAGTTGATACAAATGAAAAAGAGTGTAATGGTCCTTAATTTGAGATTTTAGTGGGATCTGAGGACTTTCCACCTCCTACACACAGTTCCCGCTCTGGACCAGTGCAGAATAGTCTTCAACAACAACGGCACGGTCATCTATGGAGGTAAATACAGAAGCTGCTGCATGATGGGTAAAGTTGAGCATCTGGCATCTGGCCTACAACTCACTCCACAGTCGGTGCAAGTGTGTGAAAGGTGTGTTTGAGTGAGAGGCTGGTAATTATGAAGCAAAGTGAGCATGTGTGTATTTGAAGAGAGGTGTGAACAGAGCTTGTAGAGGTGTGTGTATGTGTGTGTATGTGTGTGTGTGTGTATTTGATACCATAGTCACTCAGAGCCATATGGGCAGAAGGCTCAGTGTTGGACTGGCAACAGAGAAAACCAGCTGGTTCACGCCACCCCACAGGAAGAGCCATGGGCGCTTGGTAATGGCTCTGCCCAAACAACAACCAATTGAACCTCACAGGAGCCTGAACCAACGGCTTAGCAGCTCAGTTTGCTCATTTTTATATACTCCTTCACTTATATTGTGGCTCTTTGCTATTTGCAGCGATGTTGCAGGCAGATGATGAAGACGACATGATGGAGATGCAGATGAAAAGTCCATTTGGTTCCTCATTCAGAACATTTAATGCCACAGACTACAAACCTATTGGTAAGTCGCCCTGCTCACTGATCTTTTCTGTAGAGTTTTGCCTTTTTTTAACCCACTAAATGTTCATTGTTGTAATATTTTATCACATTTTTTTCATAGAATGGCTTTTAATGGCTTTTCTTTAATCTTTTCTCAGCCACAATTGATGTCAAGAGAAACATATTTGACCTTTGCACTGATACCAAAGACTGCTACCTGGCTGTGATTGAGGTAAACTCATGTCTAAATGTGAAGTCTTTAGAGTGCACTTATTTTTTTACTAAAGGTTGTAATAATTTATGTATCTCTTAACTCATGAAAAAAAATTAATTTCCTTTTTTTCTCCTGCTCGTCCAGAACCAAGACTCTGTAAACACGGACACAGTGTGCAGGCTTTATGAAGTTGGCCGGCAGAGACTTGCAGAGGAAGAGGAGGAGGATGAGGAAGATCAGGTCCTTTAGATTAGGACATATTCTAGTGCCTCACTGGTTACTTTAGTCAGAAATAAAAAATTTATTTCAATTACATTTTTTTGTCATCCGTTTACCAGGAGGATGATGATCAGGAGGAAGATGACGATGATGATGAGGATTCAGACGATGATGTCGATACAGATCCCCTTATTGCTGAGCTGGAGAATGAGAACGGTGGAGAGGATGAGGATGATGAAGAGGAGGATGATGGAAATGAAGAGTTCTCTCCCTCTGATGAAGAGGTGGCACGACTTCTTGAAGAAGATGTTGATGTTGGGGATGACGATGACGACGATGACAATGACGACGATGACTCTGATAATGACGATGTTGATCTGGATGGCGACAATGGTGGGTAACATTTTTCAAAGACTTTCTGAGGGTTTTGTAAGTCTTGCAATGTCCTAAATGAGTATGTTTTGTTCTTAAACAACCAAGTTAGTTTGATTTCACTACAAGGGATCTGAGTTCTTCAAGCTGACTTGAATTTTTCTGTAGATGTTGAAAGAGCAACATGTCCTAAGCACAAAACCTGCTGATAACCTTTTTATCAGTGCTTCATTTTCTCAATGAAGATGTATACATACATGATAAATTACACAACAAAATAAATTAGGTACCTTTAAAAGGAAAGATAGAAACTGAAAGACTGGGTTGAGTGTTGACAAATTGACATTTAGATTTGACATTATGATGAGATTCAGCAATAAAATATCTAAATTGTGCTTATAAAATTCAGACTGTAAAAGATTAAAAGAGTCAATTTTTTAACAGGAATAAGTTTGTAAATCCGTTTATGACAAAGGTAAATTAACACCCTTTAACACTCACAGTAGAACTGTGTACACTCATAATAACAGTTTGCATAACAATAGTTGAAACGTTTTGTAGGGCACATGTAGAAGAAATTATGCCAGAACACTCATGAAAAAGCTTACGTCCTTGAATCTGTTGCCTTAATGCATGCTGGGGGGACTCCCATAATATAATCATATGATCCAAATGAAGATCTCCCTGAGTTTAAGGAATCTATTACTTAGGAATACTTAGGAGAATGAGAATCAAGAAGACGTTTAGCTTGATAACAGCATTTAAGCCTGGATAAGTTAAGCTACATTTGAAGAATGGAGCCCTGATCTTTAGGCTTATTAAAAAGTGATTAAATTTTTGCTGATGTTTGGCCCAGTTTCTTTGTTTCCATGCCTGTCTGGTCACTGTGAAGATGTTGTCTCCCCCAGTGGAGTTCAAAAACTGCCGTCTTGCTTTATTCCAGACGCTGAGAGAATAACAGAGGAAGCATGAATTTGTTTTTGCCATTTTGGCAGTTTTACTCCTTACCCACTGACCTATGCAGCGCCGAGTCTCTGTATCCCCCCATTTCTAAATTTGTATTTGTCTATCGCACACACAGACAGCTCCGACAACTCTGACCTTGAGGATGACATCATCTTATCCCTGAATGAGTGAGGAGCCATCGGCATCTGGGAGCGAGGAACCGGACAGCATGTCAAGACTTCTGTCTCATGGACGTTTGAGCTGCAGAACAGGAGGCAAGAAAGGAGGATAATATCAGCAAATAAGGCGGGAGATAACAAGGAGCACTGCCAGTTTGAAACAGAGACTCTGAGTGACAGGACCAAGGAAAAACAATCTCACAGAGACGGAGGGGGAACCAGTGCACACAAATTGACTTACTGGTGGGCAAAAATGATTGTATTTGATATAATTTTTTAAAACAAGTGGGCATGATGATGAGCAAAATGGCTAGCGTAGATGCATTGGAGAAAAGTTTTATATTTTAGCACATTTCTAGCTCTTTAAATGAGCCTCTTCATTTGATATTGATTCTCTCACTTTGTAAGCCTCTGTTTGGTCACAGATTAGTGTTTGTAGGGGGAGAGGCGTACATTGCAGGGCTGTGCGTCTGCATTTGTCTGGCAAAGGATACAGTGCTCTCTCAAGCTTGTAATTTGCCAGACCGCCAAGTATAATCACCAAAAAGTACTCAAATATTGAATTAGGCAGCTAATGTAATGCACAAACATGTTGTCAGTGGTTCATTAAGCAACAAACCCACCTTCAGGTTTTTCTTTGACCACAAACTTATGACTGAAACACCACACACAGCAGTGCCATTTGTGAACATCGCCCTCTGATGTCATTATGTAAATAAGGAAATTAAATCAGTTTTGTGCTCTTAAATTGCTGAAGATCCCATAACTAGTGTGGACACTGTAACAAAACAATTCACACCCACTCACTTCAGCACATGATGTATAGAGGCTTCGACAACTCTCAACCATTGTGTTATTTTATGAACCCTTTACTGTGCCAAGCAAGGATTTGGGTTTAGTCAGATGTTTTTAAAAAAAAGATAACAGGGTTTTGTGCTGTTGATAAAGGCATAATTTCAATCACACAGTGACAACTTAAACTTAATTTAATGTTAGAAAACAGTGAGTTTGGTTCAGGACTGATGTCACAAACCTCATCCACCGGAATAAAATCTGATTTTGCTAAATCTTGAAAGAATGTAGAAACGTAAGAAGAAAAAAGGGTGGAAAAATTTAGTAAAATGAATTTCATTTCAAATTAAAGTTTGCTCTGAAAAAGTAACAGGAGGCCTCAAATGGCCAACATTGTTAAAACAATTGCCTTGTACTTGCACATTTTTTGAAAGCAGTGCAAACATTTCATGATTTTTTTCATGTTTTTGCCTTCTATCTATTCATTTTGCCTGTTTCATTACCATAAGGAGACTTTTATGTTGACTTTCTTGAGACAGTTTATGTACAGCTTGTATGTATCTAAAGTATTTTTACTATAAATAAAACAGCAAAATTAGTTTTGTGTGTGTCTTCAATGAGGTTTGAGTAATGCTTACGAGTACTATACATATAATAAGCCTTAATAGCAGAGGTGTCGTGTACGTTTTTTCTCTTGAAACCAAGAAATCCACAGAGGCTGCCGAGATCTTAATATAAATTTCTAACTAAAGGACTTGATCGTTATAACCTGAAAGAATGGAGCTTATGAGGGAAATCTTTTAGTAAATCTTTGAACAGTGAGGAACTAACCCTTGGTTTGATAGATTACAGGTGACCTTACACCAGAGGTGCCATTAGATTTTGGGCTTTGTCTATTGTTATTACTATATATTATTATTCAAACACATGTACTATCTGTTTTTATGCAGATGACAGTTTAATATATACAAAATCCCTCTGCAAAACATAACATGTCTGTATTCCTTTAATGTTATTTAGAAATCTTTGCATAATCTGAAACTTCTACTGAAATTTAAATTGTTCAATCTTAAAAGTATCTGGGAATCTGGTCAGATATCCATCTTTTTTTCATCAAACCTCATGATGGCACAGAATCTGAAGATAAAAACTGTTTTCTTAAATCAGGGTAAAGAGTTTTTTCTCTTTCAAGGACAAGGAAACCATTGGCGCTCAACCATCATGTCTGTGTTTGGCTATGGAGATGTCCTCTACTTTCATGCTGCTCGTTCCATCTGACTAGCAACAAGGGAATTACTCACTACTACTATTGTTTGTAAATGTATTCTGCTAAAGCTGCCTGTGTGTATCACATCTCCTCTGTTCATCAGACCAGATCCGGGGACTGGCTAGTATATACTCTACGAGTAAATACTGAACCGGAGCTCCATTCTGCTACTTTGCACTGTATAAATCGAATGAACTACAAAGGAATTTAACACTTGAACGTTTGGTCTAGTTTAAGAGAATTTAAACCTCATAATTTGGACGTTTTTAGAGATGTCTGAAATTGTTTCTTTTACTGTTGATATGCACTTGTGTGTGTGACCGTGTGCATTTGTGTTGTGCCATGTCTTATCTCTTTTTTGGTTTCTCCTGTTTTACTCAGGTCTCTTTGGCAAAATAGATCTACCTCGTCAAATGAAGATTATGATTATATGTTAATTCTATCAACAATAAGGTAAAAATCACAATCATCTTATCAGTAAAGTTAATTTTGGTAAATTTATTCTCATCTCTAGTGAAATGAGATTCCGGGCTGCTTTTAAGCAGGAGAAACTATGCAGGTTGTAGAGCTAATAGACAACCTGCAAGGCAAAATGTGCATTTGCATACAGTATATGAGCAGCAAACAAGTTAGAATATATAAAGTTTATTAGTTGCATATCATGGTTTACATTTCTTGCATTAGCAAAATTACATCTTTATTGGTTACAGTTAAAAAAAGGACATCACTTAGGCCTCTTGGTTGTTGAACTGTGCAATCTAGGATTTGGATTTGCTACAATATATTCCTGTGAAAATTTAACAAATTGATAAAATAATACATTTAAATAGTGACCCTAACCACATAATGAAGGACCAAACAAGTCCTCTGATTTGTGTGTGCTTGTGTGTGTGTGTGCGTGTGTGTGTGTGTGTGTGTGTGTGTGTGTGTATGTGCGTGCTGCCTGCCTGTACAGACACGTGTATGTCCATGTGTACAAACAGTGATTATGTATACAGGTAGCAAAGAGTGCATGAGAAGTTTGATCCTGAGGAGTGTAAAGAAACAAGAATGTGTGTGTTGGTGTGAAGGCAGGTGATGGATGAGTTGCTACGACACGCTTCTTATTACCTCCTCTGCTGGCTCTTATTGTCTGCTGGCTTTGGGAGTGTTGAAACAGATAGCAGCTCTCACTGTATTAGGCAATCCCTGTTTGCAGTGGACCTGTTTCTTATCCTCACAGTGCTGCTGCATCAGAGCTAAATGTAGCCACTGCTCTTCCCAAGCTGCACAGGCAAAGTAAAGGCAGAAAAAATGATAAGTGCATGAAGCATTTCCAAAATCTTTTATGGTATAAAATTCCCTTTGTGCTGGGTTTTACAATTTGCATGCAGTAGTATCACTCTAGCACATTTTCAGCCAGTATTATTGAAGCTTAGAGTTTGTTAATTTTGATTTTTTCTCAAATGTTTATTAGCTGGGATGCATATTTAGCTTGTAAAACGCCCCACACTCCTCCTGCTTTATGTATGTGATTGGAACACCGCCCACAGTGTTCCACTTGAAGTAATAGACAGATGGGAGTCAGTCACAGCGTTGCTATGATGGAGAGAAATTACCATGCTGAATACTGCCCTCCCTCCCACACTACATCAAACTCACTGGACGTTCAATATTCACCAAATCACTCTATTTTTCTATTCATGATTTCCTTGTCTATAGGACAAGACAGCTTAGTGCACTGAAATGGCCAGACGTGCATTGATAAAAGGGTGAGATAGTGTATGACAGAGCTTTTTTGGGACCAATTCTGTAAATACATCTGGTCTAAAACATCTACTTGTCAGTGTGTGGTGTCTTCCCACAGCATGCTGATGTTTAAATGTTTAAATCAAGGTCTTAGTGAGGCAGCTTCAGAGCATTTTAAATGCAAAACATTGAGGTGTCCTGAAATGTTCTTAAGTGTAAGTCTGTGCTGAAATAATAAGGAGGTCATATAAGTGGATTCATGGAGACTGTTGACGCCACAGGTTTGAAGCTCCACGGCAAAGTAAGTTAATGATGATCATCATTACCCCACAGACAATTTTAACAGCAGTGACTCACTTTATGTTAAAACAGCAGGCTATAAACTCAATCCACATGTCGGTACTTTGGGCATAAGTCTTAACTAAGTCCAGTGCACCACATTTACAAATTCACAACTCAACTCATTCAGCTTGCAGTTAAACCGTTTCCTTTGCATACACTGTGTGTTTTAAGCTAATGAAAATATTTTATTTAACTGGTTATATTAGAAGGAACTTTTTTAGCACATGGAATGATTAGGGAAATGGTTTTTTATGTGTGGAAATGAAGTATTTACACAAGATAATTGAACAAACTAAAATATGTAGGCTACATAATAAGGGCCTAAACTCACCACTTGACTTCAGTCACATCTATAGATGTTTTTTTTTGGTCAGAAAATGCAGCAGTGGTTAAAACGAAATGTTTTTCTACTGACAAGTCCAAAGTGAAATCCATGCCTCTGGTTTACATTTATCCACAACATGAAGCTGTGATTAAGCGCCAGTCACAGGTGAATAAATAACAACACTAAACCTCGGATTCCATCATTCATTGTATGTGAACGACATCCATAAATCAGCCACCGGTTGTGTGATGTAGGTCTGATGGGAAATCCACAGTTTGCCAAACCCATCAATCAAACTCAAAGGGGAAATTGGCTGTTAGGAATTAGTTGCATCTCATCTGTGTGGGAGCATGACTGCACTATGACAAAGCATCGCCGGTAGTGGGTCTGTTTCTTTGAAATGACTCAACCAGGAGGTGCTTCCCCACATGGTCTGAGCTGATCTGTAACACCGGGAGCTACTTTATGGCCAAAAGCCCCCAAAGCGACACATTCAATCAAAAAAGGCAGACTGCCAGCCAGCATCCAGCATCCTAGTAGGGAGAAAATGCAGTTTGTGTTTGTGATGGATGCAACTGCCATGCAGAGAGGAGAGAGAGAGAGAGAGAGAGAGAGAGAGAGAGAGAGAAGGAGAGGGGGCGCATGTATTTGCAAATGCTTGACACATCAGTGTTGACAAAACGAGTCATGTGACGACCATGAAGATTGCGCAATTATACTATAGTGCAGTTACTCTCTGTATTTTCTAACACCAGATTGACAGTTTTGACCGCTGAACAATACCGCGACCTATTCCCTACTAATTACGGAGCGAATTTTATGAGCAGCCTTTTGTGTATCAGCCACACTTGAGCGCCATTGGCTTAAAGAAAGAAAGAAAAAAAAAAAGAAAAAGAGAGGGAAAAAAACAGAGAAATTAAATAAATAAGCTTCGAGGAAAAAAAGGAAATCTTTCCGTTCCACTTGAAATGCGGCTGCGGTAACACCTTTTGTGGAGAGCAGAAAAACCGCTCACCGTGTGCGTGCGAGCGTGCGCGCCTGCCTGCGTGTGTGTGCGTTAGGCTACATTAGGTGGACACGGAGACTGCATCAGACTGGAGACACACGCCGGGACATAATAGAGCGGAGATACCGAGGCTTTGATGGTCCTTCCTTCCCCCCCTTGCACACATACAAACGTCAGGATACTGATTCCGGTCGAGACATGTAGTCCCATGTATGAGCAGCCAGGATCTTTTGTAGCCTTCAGCTCTCATTTTTTAGCATCATCATCTCACGATATCGACATAATGTGGCTTGCTCTACCGGAGGGAAAATAACCAATTATGTGGATACCTACAGAAGAGGAGAAAATCGGAGTTGGTAAGTCAAATGCGCCCATTATTGTTAATTTACGTCGTTTGGTTCTGAGCTTTTAATTGACTTTAATCATGCAGCGTTGTTATGGCAGTTTTTTTTTTTTTGCACGAGAAACACCCATTTTTTTTTTTTTTTATCATCGACACACCGCATGAGCTATCCAGTCCGTTTCCCTCTTGTTATGCCCATTACACCCAGTGAAAAAAAACACATACACTTATAATGGCTGATATACAAGGCCAGTGACTGCATAGGAAGGGAAATTGCGTGGGATGATACAGCCTACAACCCACCACCTTAAAGATGCTATCGCAGTCAGCACACAACCGCAGGCGCCGCTTCAAACCGGCTTCCTGCTCTTAATTTGTAAAAAATAAAAATGCGTCAATGTAGCATTTTAGCCTTTTCTTCTTACGAGCATATCTGGAGGGGGGAGAGAGAGAGAGGGGGAGAGAAGAGGGAAAAAAAAGACGCGATTCGTGTTGAAACCACGAGGGGGCATCGTGACTGCGTCCCTCCAACAGGTGTAGGCTGGGGTGAAGCTGGAATCTACCTGTAGACTGAAAACTGCCCTGATGCTGATGCTGCTGCTGCTGCTGCTGCTGCTGCTGCTGCTGCAACGACAGGGACCGCACTGTACCCACACTGTGCGTTTCCTGCCCGCATGTGTGCACTTTTGACCCCGAGAGGGGGGTCAAAGTGCCCAATGCAAGATCAGCAGTTCTCCTCTCAGATGAGTCTCTAATGGAAAAAAGATGAAATGTGTGCAGTCCACTAACTATAAGAGGGAAAAATAAAGCCACGGGGCACCGTATGGTCAGTGTAAAGTGGTTGCTGAACCCTACAGCCACGGCAAAAGTGTCTAGAGCGTATGGTTAAACTATAGAGGGTTTTCATTAGGGGGAATGAGTCATGTCCAGATGCTCTACAGCTTACTTGCAGGGCTACTGATGGTGGCTCGCACACTCTCTCTCCACCCCCCCCCCCCCTTCCACATACACACGCCCACACATATACACTTTGTTTAGAGGCATTGCATTTGTCATGATCGTTTCATAAAGACTGCAGGATGAGAGAGCCCCGACGGCAATCCACCATATCTCAGCACTTCTAGTGGCAGTACAGTAATCTTATCGCATTTAATCGCTTCGAAATCCATCCATCCATCCATTTATCCATCACAGAATCACCGCAGGTCCTTTTCTTTTCCCCCACCCCAAGCGCAAAGATAATATTGTAACAGGGGAAGGAGGGAGGTAGTTAGTTTTGTGTTTGGGGAAGCAACAGTTCGGCGCAGCCTCCGCATCAGCCGGTGCGGAGTGACCTGGCGCTGTCCACGGTGCTGAAATGCGGGGAAGCAGAGCCGCTGTGTACCTACACAGTACATACTGTACCGTATAAAGGCAGCTCAAATTACTCAATTTCCCCCCCTGCGCCTCACGTAACGTGTTTACATGCGAGGTTCAATATTTCTCCAACATCCTTAGATGAGACCTATGCTGCTCCCTGCTTCATTAACTGTCAGTGCAGCCCCACACATGGCCTGTCATCTTGTTATCTCCTGCTTTATTCGTGCCATGTTACTGGTAATATTTTGCATATTGCCTTATCTTTCTTGCCTAATTTGTCTCTCTTCAGTATCACCATACACCACCATAAAACCGAGCAGGCCTTTCTTTTCTCCAGTGTTGTCTTAATGGGCCTCATCTAACAGGAAACAGTTGGAGACCACCTCATGAAACCTTAATGTCTTTCTTAGAATCGCTGCCTATTCATTATGTTGCTCTTGGTTGTGTTTATGCAGGATATAATATTAGTTTGTAAATCACTTGTAGCGTGGCAGCAGAGGCCCAGATTGAATGCACCGTGTTTCTGCCGAGCTCTTTCCAACTCTAGAACAGCAACTGATGATTATTTTAATTACAAATTAATCTATAATTACTTGTTTTGTTCTTCAATTATTACTTATTTTGTAAAATGCCAAGTGTGCCCCAAAGATAATACTCAATATGCAATAAAAAGCAAAATAAAAGCTATTTGTGAAGGTTTAATATTTTTTTTGGAATTTAATCTAGTAAATTATTAAAAAAAACTATTTATTTTTAAAACAATCTTCCTACCGTCCAATCTTTTTGAAGTGGTTTGATTCTTCATGTTGAACCCTCTTTTTCATTCTCTTATTTGCAAAAATGACTCACAGATAGATTTTGCTCATGTAAGCAGCAATATTGAGAGAATTTATTTACACTTTGTTGGAGAGAGCTCTGACTGTAAGTCATTACCTTCCCACATGAGGGAGAGAGTGAAATGAATCAGCTGGCTTTATCTGTGGCCACATGGACGTGGCTCAAACACAAAACTACTGTAGCAGCACACACAATAATCAAGGAGACAAGGCCACCATTATCTGAAATGGACAGCTCCAGGATCAAACGTGTTCATGACAGAACAAAAGATAGAGCTAATGTTCAGCTGAGAGTGGGATCAGAGAGATTAATGTAGCCCAAAGTAGCATATCTCCGTGGTTTTAGGCGTGATTTTGACTCTTAATCTCATCCGCGGTGGAAAGTTGCCCAGCCTCATTTTGGTTCTTGGATTCTTTAGACTCTCGATCCCAAGTTCATTAGTATTGTAGTTTCTCGTACCTTAATAAACATGTACCATAAATATATGTACTATTGCATGTGTGATAGTCATGTTCATGGGCATCAAAGGTACTTCATAATAAGGCCATCATCTTGTGGCTGCATAGACCCCTGCAGTTGGGGAGCACGCCTCGATTCCCATGACACTGATTTGGAATCAGATACGGTGAAACGCTCCTCTCTCCCTTTGTGGCAGAAATCCCTAGGTTAGCAAGACTTCAGCACAGTAATGTCTCTGAGTAAGTGGGTGTGCATTCAAGTCGTGCTAAACAACATGACTCAGTGGGCGAAGCCCAGAGCGTTGTGTAATTTTTAACTTAGCTAGATCTGGGACGGGACTACTCAAGCCATGAAAGCAGGACCTTCATGGTCTGCATACTTACATTATCATTACTGGAATGGTTTAAGCAGTTCAGATTCAGATCCATGTTTGAGACTGGAACCAAAAGAAAATCCAAGAAAGTGAGAGCATTTCAGTGCTGCCATTTAGATGAACGCAGTGTTCTTTTTTGATAAATTGTTTCTCAGTACAGCAGTGCCATTAGCACTCAGTTGTTTTGAAAAAAATAACTGATAATTTATAAGCCGTAATAGTGTTTACTGTTGTACTGGCAGGTTTTTGATGACATCTCTGCTTTCTCTGCAGAATATTTCTCCCTCGGGGGCCGTTGTACAGTTCTGTACTGTATGTGTCTCTCACTGTTTCTAAAGCAAGGTCATCAGGCCACGCATGATGTGTTTCAAGCTTTACTGTATAACATGTTGAGGAAAAACATTTTAAAGACGTGGCAGCATGCAATAATGTATACACTGAAAGATAATACTTGTCTCACTCCATCTATTGTATAAGAACATCAAGGAAGAAAAGGGTAAACAAGGAAAATAGGTTAAAGGTCATCCACAAACACTTAGTGTTATAAGAATCTGAAACTGGCTTTCTACTGAGTGTTACTGTATGTAGTGAACACATTCTGTCTGAACATTTGCATATTTTATTTGTTGTGAAGCTGTTAGTGCAGGAAATATTGAAGACAACAAAGACTTTGTAACGTGACTTGAACACATTCAAAACTTCCAAAAGTATCACTGTTAATGTGATCAAGGGCGTGCCTGTGATACAAGACAGACCTCCAAACAGACAAGATGTTTTGTGGTGCTACAACTCTCCTATTTAACACTGTGGAGAAGCTCTGCCGTGCCACATTATTATTATTTAATCCTTATTACGTGCTGTTATGGAAAACCAACTCAAGCTTCTGTTCTCACTTCACGCCAACACAGAAAGCTGGACTCTTAAAAGAGAGAGAGAGAGAAAAAAAACCCTTTGTAGATTTCTAAAGAATAAAAGAAGCAAAGGAAATAGAGGATGTCGTGTGCTTTGAGTTAAATAGTGAAAATCGACACTATTTGTACACATGTGCAACAACATATATACATTTAATATAAAATGAAAATAACAATTACAGAAGAAGGCAACATGACTGATCAATAAGGTGGATTCAAGGGATTGTAACAACAGACTGACAGTCATATTAGGTAATACGAAAGAAAAATGTGGTTGAGTTTGAAGAACCTTTTTAGTTAAACAAGTCAAAAACAGAAAACAGATTTTTACAGAGGTTGTTTTTGGTAAGATCAGCTGACGATGATCACAGAGGAAACTTTGATCTTAAAACTCAGTGTACACGTAGTTCTGCATTGAAGCAGATTTGTATTTCAGTGCGTGGAGTCAAACTGTGAAATTCACTGAGGAATAATGTTGAATAATGTTTTCAACTATTAGTCAGTTTAAGAAAATGTGTACTGAACAAATAATTGAATGCAGAGAGTTTGATGAGTAATATCTGTGTTTAGTCTTCTGTCATCTTCTGTGTGTCGAGGCCCACACATACACAAATGGCAGATAATATGTGGTAGAACCTTTAATTTTTATTGTTCTGAGCAGATGCAGATAATATAATATTTTTTTCATCCCCCTACCCTTTTCTGATCATGGGATGTGAATTTTGTTGTTTCAGACCGTAGTTTTATTTGTGTTTGAAGTGTACACTGAAGTGATTGAAAAAAACAATTAAGGAAATGAAAGTTAAATATCCTTTAATATCCTCCTTGGAAGAATGATTCAACTGTTTGCTCTGCCTTATTTTGGCTCTTTATTCATTTGCTTTTGCCGATAATCATCTCTTTGCTGCCATCAACATTTTTCATTTTGCTTTAACTGCAACCAAAAGTCACAAAGTCACAGATTACTCTGAAAAGTCCCATTCCCATCGTGTTTCTGTAAAGTTGCCACTTTGAGGAAACTTCTTATCTGTACTGTCAGAGCTGAAGCTCCTCAGACCTTTGATGAGTTCAAGTCTTGTATTGTGTGGTGCCATATTGGAGAAATATAAACTCTGATGACAGAGGGCCCCAAACTGTGTGGATCCCCCCTACAGAGTCTGAACCAAAGTGTATTGTGTGCTCTGTTTATTTAGTTTTTCACTCTGACTTGATACTGAAATGCTCAGAGACAAGGATTGGATTAAACCCACCAAACCATGAACAAATAAAACAGCCTTAAAAAATAATACTTCAACTGTGTCATTTTGTGAAAGTGGCCAAAAGATTGTTGTATGTTAATGTCTTTGTTTATCTTTTAGCGCCACTTTGCCTTTAAAATGTTTCAATCACTGATGTGTATAATGAGTAACTGAATGAAGGTGGATTTTGACTCACGTTATGGATGAGAAGGATATACAGTGAATGTGTCCTTTGTGGAACAATGGTGGTGTGGTGAGTTGAGAGGCGAGTGGAGCACAGCAGGAGTCTCTTCATGCGCTCAAGCACCATAATTCCTTTCAGTGAGTTCCTGATTACGGAAGAGAGGTCATAAAATGCCATGTGGACTTTTAATGCAACTAAATAGAAGGAGAGTCTGGACTGATATACTGTTGCTGAGTAGAAATGTTTGCTTTTGCCAACATTTTCGACTGCCTGTCCCGTCAGTCCTTCCAACATCCTACGTTCAACATGTTGAAGTCTAAAGATGAATTTTGTTGGATATGCTAATGCTCTGCAGCTCTCAGGCACAATGAAAGTGTGTTTACACAGCTTGGAGGTTTTGTGAGGGAGGACTATGAAAATATGAGCCAGTGTGATGCTCCTGTCTCTCTCACTTGAACATGACAACCTCATCTCATTCTGACGTGGCCTCGCTAAAGAGTTTTCAAATGGTGTGAGTGCAGGTTTTGCAATTCAAATGAAATAGAGGCCATTAAAGAATAGGACTCTCAAATAGGAAATACTTAGCCCTGGCTGGAAAAGGGCCCGAGGCAGACTGAAAAAAGGTGACAAGGAGGCTCTTTAAGTCTATCCATCTCTCTCCTTCTAATAAACGCCCAGTATGCTTGACTTGAACCCCAGTGCCATGCAGCATCCATAAGCTTGCCATTTTAAAATGCCCACATCCCCGCAGCAGTTACAGTGAAGAAAGAAAGCCCTCCAGTTTGTAGATGATCTGTTGCCATAGTTACCCGAGAACAGGAACTAAGCACTTGTTACCCTCAAACAGGCGGCAGAGCCGAGCCCAGGTCCCTCCTTCGCTTCCTCCCCCTCACTGGGTCCCCTGGCTAGTTCATTAGCATAATGATTCACACCAACTCTCCTCGAAGGGCCACCATTTGTAGGTTTTTTAAAAAATCGTCAGTGGAGTCTTGTCATCATTAAACAACTTGTCTTTGGCGAAGGCTTGTGCACTGTATGTTACATGACTCGTGTTGCAGTGCTGCACAGATAAAGATAGCAAGGATTTTCTGCGTACGGTCAAAGACGGCATGATGCTGCAAAAGCAGTTGGAATAGAAGATTTATGTTAATACCAACTCATGATAAACCAGCGTTTAATAATACAGCTTATCAGTTTGTGTGGGCTCTATTTTGGGATTCAGCTTAATTAACTTAACATTGCACAAAAATCAGCCGCTTAAGAATTAATTGCCTATTAACATGACTACCCACTTCAGGGTGGGAGCTTGTTTACAGTTTGTTAAGCAAAGGTTCCTGTGTGACACTGTGTTTAGATGTTTGCATTAAACAGCTTATTAAAAGCGCTGCTACAACCCCAAAACACTTGCTGTGTGGAGACACAACAATGTAGGGGAGGCACCTTTGCTTAATCAGAGGTCAGAAAGACCAAACCAAGCGTGATCCTTATGCATAATATAAATTCCCTTGACAGTCAGCAATTGTATGCATCCACTGTAAGGTCAAATATTTTCGGTCTTGTTTCCTCATGATTTTCTGTCTCTGTTTTTCCACAGTGATCTGCAACTTCCGGTCACCAATATGTCAGGCCCTGGTCCTGGAGATTGGGGAAACTGTACAAATTCTGGAGAAGAGTGAAGGTAAAAGAAAATTAGATCTTCACCTTTTTGTATTTGAATGTAAATACAAGCAGTTCTTTACTGCAGGAAGGTGTCTTGTAGGTAAGATGGACATTACTGTTGTGATGTGGTTATTTTCAAAGATACTCTCATGATCCACTTCAGTGTTTCATCTAAGAATTTAGGGGATTTCAACAGGGGTTCAGTTTTCCACTTGAATTTAGACAATATATAAGAAAAAAACCTTCACCTTATTTTACAAGACCATAATATGTTGATAAATTTCAGAGCAACATTTCTGTTAAGATCTACACATACTGGTGTTAATTACAAAGCCATGTCCTGAAACATTTTTTTGGTTTAGGGTTTAGCTGGTTGAGTTTATAAGTAGTTTTTGATTTTCAGAGGAATTTTTCTGCAAATACGGACCAATTTCAATAAAACATATTGATGCAAAATATAATATGAAAAATCCAAATTAATAGTTTTGGGTATCTGGTAGGGATTTGCCAGTCATGTCCTTGGCATTTCTAAGATTATGGTTAAAACTGTTTACCGCCTCGTTAACCATGGGTGCAGAGTACTCTGCACTTAATGGCACAATTGATCAAATCGAGGTAGGCTTGAAATTCTCACTTTAAATAATACCAGTGGGCCTTCTAGTATTTGCATAAATCCTACTTAGCTCATTTTGAGTTACATTTGTTTCAATGTAACAACATTCCTTTTTTTTTTTAAAGACCCCGACTTTATTTTTATTCATAATACTTGTATAGCGATCTGGCCAAGCTAACTAACGTTAGGCCTATAAGCTAACCGAAACCCTGGCTAGCACAACCGCTACCACAGAACTGTACCTATTTGAGGCCGGTACATTAACCGACTAAAAAGTTTTTAAAGCATCAGTAAAATGTTATTTTTTCCTTTTAATTGTCCAAAAGACAGGCAAGCATTTTTAACCATGAAGTTTTAGCTTTTTTTGGGAATCATACTGATATTCGACCCTCTAAAGCTAGCCTAGGCCATTAAAAGCTAATGTTTGTTTGATGGGTAATGTTAGATAGCTTGAGGAGGCATGTGAAAATGAAATTTTTAATTTCGAAAAAAAATCAAATTTGCAACTTTTTGTAATCCCCTAAAGCTTTCTGTTCAAAATTAGCATAGCAAAATGCTCTAATTTCATCTAACTTAATGTGTACACACAGTTGTGTTTCATTGTAAGGTAGACTGAGGTTTTCTAATGTACACTTTGCTTTTCCTTTAGGTTGGTACAGAGGCTTTTCCACCAAGAAGCCTTCTATCAAGGTAATTATAACAGTATTCACAGATAACTGGTTTGAAATTGTGCTTTTTCCTGCAGGCTAGACATGGTATTCTGCATTTAGATGAACTGATAGTGAATTAAAAGCACTGACTCTGGATTCATATGTAAAGTACAAGGCAAAAAGACAAAAAAATTGAACTGTAAATATAACCTCTGCTGTATGCTCTTGTTAATAATACAGCAATTTTAAAAGACTGACCAGTTAAAATGAGCTTAACTAAGATTTTAACTAACAAATGAGAAGTCACCATAACATCTTTAAAAGAAGTTGCTTTGTAGAAGCAAAGTAGTCTCTACATCAAAGTTTAATCAAAGACAAGTGCATTTTTGTGAATGATAATGCAATGTGAGAGATGTACATCCCAGAAATAACTTTGTCTAGACAACAAAGGCCCTAATGACTGATTAACTTATTGAATAGAGCTTTGATTTGATAAAAATAGAAATCCCCTGACCTTTGTTTCCAGAGGTGATTCGACAAAGACGCCATTTTAACCAAGTTCTTACTTAACAGCACAAAAGCTGTAAAATGTGGTGCCATCTTCAAGATGTTATTTACAAATATACACAGATAATTTAATGTCAGGAAAAAAATAGAGGTACACTGCTTTTGAAGTACATATGTATAATTCACACCTGGAAATAAAACACATGCCAGCTTTATCATTTCTTTTAAGTAGTAGTATGGAACAGATTATAGAAGCACCATGGACCCACCACACTGTATGCACGCTCCAGTACTACTGCACTATTTTCTTTCCTGTGCAGAATTATTTGGAAAATCCACATTTTGTTTTTCTTTCAGCCAGCAGATGGTGCAATTAGTAATTTCAAAAAACTGTCATTAAACCAAAACAAGCTTTTTAAAAAATAAAATGACCATTTAATGCTAGTCTGTATCACTAAAAAAGATCTTCATCTGCAGTGTCTTCTGCGGGACAGATCCAGCACACACTTGTTGTGGTGTGATATCATAGATGAATACAGAGAGAAAGTTAGTGTGGAAGGCTGGCTGGAGTGATTAAATCCAAACCTCTCAGTTCTCAGTTCAGAGTCTGTTCTTCAGCATCATTATGATAAACCCTCTCCATAATGCTCAGTAAGAAGAGACCATAGCTGCAGAATAATACAACCATCACCGCTGACAAAGATCAATACTCTGCACTGCAGTAAGTGGTTATTATATATGACAGACACATCTGCTTCCCATAGGATTGATTGTTACATAAAGGATGTATAATAAAGTCCATCCTTAATAACGTTTAGCAGAGCTGGAGAGTCTTTCTGCAAACTTTGAGAACATGAATGTTAAATTTGCACATCCAAAACCCAAACAGCGGTATCATCGGAAACACAAATACCTGATATATTATTAGAAACATGAGAGCAGCAGGTGATTTTTGCTTTTTCATTTGTCCACTCTGCTTTAACTGAAATGTCAGAAGCTGAAGTGTTATGTGATGCTGCTGGGATGTTTTAAAGAAAGCACAAAAGCTGTCCAGTCCTGGTAAATGTAGGTGTTAGTGGCTACATTCTGTCCTTCTCTACTCTCATCAGCTATTTACAGTTCTTACTAACACCCCTCCATTTTGTTATGTACTCCGCTGCCCACATTCGTTCGCCCCCATACTCTCTCTGTGCTGAGAGAATTAGTTGTGCTCACTGTGGCCATTTCTTCACATCTGGCAGATTAGAATAAGAGAGATGAAGTGCAAGGGTTGCAGTTGGCACCACTCAGTCTTTCATGCCCTTCCCCTGCTAAGCCAAGCCACAATAGGGCTCCTGCACGTTGCTCTGCCTCCCGTTGCTGTAGTGTGTGTGTGCAAACAGTCTTCTTTTTTTTTACTTTGCAAGGCAGGAAATGTAAGCAAAGAGCAAAGCAGCAATGGTCAGAATACATTAAAAGGAAGTGTGATGTTGCTTTTACTTTTAAATTTAATGAGATTGCAGCAGAATTGTAAAAATCTGTTTTTTAGAGTTGTAGGGCTCAACAGAGTTTAGTGCATTCTACCCAATAACACAAACGTGATATAATACTGCAAAGTTTGATTACGCGTTGCAGAAGAATCAAAAACAAAATCCTGTCACACTTGGTAACATCTCTGCTCTTTCACTGTCCACAGGGTATTTTCCCAGTCAGCTATGTCCACTTGAAGAAATCCACAGTGACCAACAGAGGGTAAGTTGTATGATGACGTATTGTTTTTTGAGCTTGTGCAGCATCATTTCTAAGGATGTGTTCATTATTTCTAGAACATGTATGTAGCCTTCCTTTCAGAGAAAGATAAGAGTTGCTAGAGTTGCTAATTATTGCATTTTACTGCCCAGATATGCTGCATCTCCACAATGCAATGGCCATAGATGAAATTCTCTGCACTTTTTCCAAGTCTGGTGACGTGCAATGAGTTTTACTCAAAAGAAAAGAAAATTACAGATCAAACTGAATGTAAATTGCCCATAATATCCTCAAAATAAAGCCTGGAAACTATATCATAGAGCCACATCAAGGCTAGGAGGTAGATTTCCATTTTTTCAGAACATTCCTTTTAGCTATAATCACACAAAACGTTAAAGCCCACTGGGTCTCGTGTCTGATCCAACATTTTTTCTCTTGATGCCAATACTGATACATTATCTAAGGCTATACAACAAGTGCCGTTCTGATACCAGAGATGTCTTTTCCCCAAATATAAATTCGGCATCTTTCACTGTGTGAAAGTCATTGGCATCATGGAATCAGGCTTATCTGTGGTTTCATATCTGAGTCTGCAGCCAACTGTGACTGATTGAATGTAACTGATAGCAGAAACAGATAATCTAATAATGAAGCTTGCAAAGATCTGTGTGTGCAACAAGCTCTCGTCTAAAGCTGGTAAAAATCAATGCCATTTGGCACACCTCATGGTGTCCTATGCAGACATACACAATCCTATTATGTTGCTAGCTAACCCTTGCTTATGATTTGTTATAACTCTAAGGTTAGCAAGCTTGTAACTTAGTGCCTCTCCCTGTCTATGTTGCGTTCAATGTGTGAATGCAACCTAATCCTCTCTGCATGTGGAGGGGTGTGTGTAAGTTGACGATTCACCAGCTAAGTTAGGTCATGGTTTTTCTTCCAAATGAGCACCATCTTAGTAAAAGAGCTTGGTCAGTTTCCCTCAAGAGCCGTGGTCGTCTGTCAGGTTGGCCAGCCTGGTTCTGGTCATTGTTGTTTTGTTTAAAAAGGATGAATTTTTACAAGTTGTGGTCAAAGCACATGTCAGTGACGAGGTCTGAATATAAATACATCCAAAAAGGGACTTGAGACTGTGTTTGTGGACCAATTTTGGGTTAACAATTTGGTAAAATTTCTTTAATTATGTCCAAGTGTGTTAAGACACTAAGGCCATGTTGCACACCAATGGACTTCTTTATGACAAGGTTGGATTTCCATAATTTATATCAATGTGTTGAACCACCCTCTTTTGTCAGGTATTTAATTCATTCCAAAAACCAGTTTGTGCCACTGATTAGAAACATACTCTTGTGCTACCTTTACCTTACCAATCCTATCAAGATATAGTTGAATAAAGCAAAATGAAAGTACACATGCCATAACAGAAGAGTTTATCCACTTCAATCAATCTTACCCTCACTGTCAGTCAAACCCAACATCCACACTAAGATTAGAGTGAAGTAACACCTTGTATTTATATTAGAGGCATTACATCATCTGCTTTAATGTGTTTATTATGAAGTAGACAGATATAGTAAAAAAAAAAGCCAGTTAAATTTATTGCATTTTGTGTAGGAGGGGATTACAGCTTAAAATACTGAAGACCTGTTGTGCACAACATCAGCGGTGTTTTTTTTTCTCTACAGATGATTGTCTACCAGACCTTTATTGAGACAGTTTGCAGGATGATATGAGCATGACGATAAGAACAATTGTGTCTATTCTGTTTTGTTTATTCTGTTTAGTAAGATAGTCACCATCAGACAGCTGCTGACTTGAATCCACATACTCTCTCTCACACACACACACACACACACACACACACACACACACACACACACACACAGACATGTACACATATCATCATCACTTCCCCTCACAATGGCCGGTCATGGCTGTAGAGGCCAGAATAAAGGCGAAGACAAAAACAGGCTGCAGAGCTCTTTATCAGGCTGAACTCATGGATGTTAAATCTGGAGGCTTGGATCTGTGGCTCAGTGTGGACTGGGAGTTTGCTGTTATATCACCGCCCTCCAGTTGAGCTACCACATAGCAGGAGGACTCTCGTTTGCACTCCAACAATTAAAAGTGCAGACTTGGAAATTGACTTTATTATACTTCCTCACTCCAGGAGTTGCACTTTGGGAAATCTGCTTTGCTGTCTCATGGAGTTAATGAGGTGACACACCTACTGCATATCTGTAGTTCTCCCAAAGCATCCCTGCCACAGACAATCACCCTGACTCATTGTGTAACAGATGGAGATGCTTCCCTTGTTGCAAAAACTATGATATGGTATTAAAGATAATTCTTTTCAGCATAGGGCAGAGCTTAGCAAGCAAAGTGCAAAGTGTCACAAGAGATCTAACCTTTAGTTTAATGTTTTCAGTAAATGTGATCTCGCAGGAAGGATGAGTATTGTGGTTTCTATTGAATGTTGAATCCCCTGAATTGAATCCTAAATGCAGTCAGAGGAAATCTCAATAATCTTCTTGATATTACCTCTTTGAATTTCATGGCCGTTCTTCAAAAAGATGGCTTGAAGCAGCGACAGATATGGTGTGGTTGCTGTACTTGTGTTTACTGCAGTTACTCAACACAGCTCAATCAGAGCTGCCTTTTTTAAACACCTAGAAAGCCTCCGCTCCCACATGTTATATTCTCTCTATTTTTACAGGCAGAATTAGTGGGATTTGTGGTTGAGGTTCGTAAACACATCGAAAGTCAGACCCCTCTCCTAGGCTCAGCGTCTCCGGATGAGTGCTTACGGTCTGCCACCTGGTTGCTACATTTACAAAGGCTGCCCTCACACCCTGAGTGCTCTTATTGGCTGGGGGCTACACACTCACTGCCCAAAGGTTAACATCCAAAAACATCCTGAACAGAGCGAAAATAAGAACATACAGGCAGAGGGCAGGGTCTATGCAGACGTTGACACTGCCATGCACTTCTAGTGGGTCTTTCGTGAATGTGTGAGAGATTATTTGTAAGTCCATGTATCGGTTTTTAGGAAAATTCTGCCTTTATTGTATGTAGAAACACCACGCCAGATGTTGCAGTTTGGAGATATTAACTGACCTGTTACCTGAAGTATGATAGTCTGTTCAACTGTAAACTGAATCAGGTAATTTCTTAAAAAATGAAAAACTCCAAAAAACAGCTATCAGGCTCAGTTGTCTGGTACTAAGTTCTTTTTCAATTATTTCAAATGTTACATACTAATTATAACAACAGCCACTTATACAATGTAGTAACTTCCACGCAGCAGCGCCCCCTTTGGGCACATGCAATTATGGTCACAGAATATAACATGCTTTGGACCAGTCTGTCCACTGCACACACGCTGCCCACACTGATACTTACTTTCATCGCTGACATTTATGAGGGTTTCCTTGCGTGCTCTACATTCATGTATGTTTTTTTCCCTTAGGCTGTGTGAGACCGTGGTGCCCCTCGAGGACCCTATCATCACAGAGACCACCTCAACACTGCAGGAATGGGGTGTCTTGTGGAAGCAGCTCTATGTGGTCAGTAGCACTATATTACAGTATGTCTCACTCATATGAGCACAAAACACTAAGCAATAAATGTGAGACTGGATCTAACACAACACAGATTTCCAAGGGAGTTGAGAGTAAAACAGCTTTTGCAAAAAGGAAATTGCATCCATTGTTTTTTTCTTTTTTTGCATCCTCCTCGGGGGGTTGGATGGAAGAGGCTTTTCCAGTATGTTTTTCTTCGTGTGCCTAATTCAACACCTGGTATAACTAGGTCTGCCAGCAAGAATGGTGAATAGCCTGAGATACATCCCAAGCATACAGTGACAGCTCCTTTAGATATTTTCCCATTGCATGTCGTTCTGACTGTCACCCTACATTTTCATATACTATCTTCGTAGGAACAGAAATGGTGGTCGGACACAGATAATGGCCTACAGACCTGTCGTATGCAATTTCATGCTGTGTCATTCAGCCATTGATTGATCTCAGCCTGCCTCTCGTGGATTCTGCATCATCTTAAGATCCAGTACTGCTTACCACCTTCAGTCAGCCTTTACTTGCCAGGCAAAAGTGATTACTGGAAACCTAATGCATCCTTAATCCTACTACATGTTGAGGGGGCAGGCAGAAGTGGTTGGTAGGGTTTTGAGTTTGGAGCTGAGTGGATACGTTGCGGAGCTGGCAGCGAGTTTTTACATAACCTCTCACTGAGGACTGCTCACGCTCTGAGCAACTAAGGAGCCTGAGGCATTGGTATGGTGATGTAACTTCCTCTGAAGCTCAACTAATGTGAAGCGCTGATTTAACAGTGCTAGTTTTGGTGCTCACCCCCTGTGTGATATGGGCCATGTTGCCACAGTTGCATCCATAATAAAAGGATGTAGCACTGGCTAGATGTTGATACACTTCACCTTATTGTTGCCAATTACGATTCATGGTATTACTTTGGGGAGCAATGGCCTAAACATTACTGTGTATTTGCTATAATGCACATAATTAGCCCAGCAGAATAGATTTCTGAAAGGGCTCATCAACCCTGACAAAAATCTTTGTTTTCAGCAGCCACCAGCCTTTGAGAACATGCAGTGTTTATCCTCATTAAATTTACATGGGGACTGTGATGGTGTTTAATCTTTGCATTTATGTAAACAAACCTGGGTGGTAATGTGGACTTGTCATGGCATTAGGGAGAACAGAAGATGCCTGAATTAAAAATGTTGTCCTTGATCTCAGAGAAATGGTGAAGAGGAGGTCAAAGCAGACTTACAAGGGAATTTTATTTTTTTGTAGCATCAACAAAACCAGTGGACATTTAAACTCAGTAGCAACTCATATGTGGCTAAAAGTGAAGTTAGATGCTTTTTAAAGGCCTCACATGTTTTTTCCATGTTCATCATTTTACTTACAGATTATAACTATACAATTAATAGAACAGATGATATTTCAGATATATTCTGGGAAGTGTTTCATTAGAATCTTTAATGCTGCAGTGGGAGTTCAATCTTAAGTAAGTCCTTTTTGGCTGCTTCAATAGAAACACAAGGTGGATCTGTTCCATAAGCTGCGTCATGTGATGAATGAGCTCATCGACCTGCGTCGGCAGCTGATCCAGGGTCATCTCGCCCAGGACCAGACTCGTGAGATCAAGCGGCACATCACCGTACGGCTTGACTGGGGCAATGAGTGAGTTTCTCTCGTACAAAGTGCATTATGGAGAGAGTGGGCATGCTCTACAGCAAATGTTTGTTTTTAACTGTGGCTACCAAAGAATACCATATTTCTTTGGCAGCTAAGGGATCTGCAATACTGGATGAGTGGGTGTGTAATAGCATCCTCTATGATGTAATTTCATGGTCATTTAGCAGATGAGTGAATCTCAAGCGGCTTAAAGTCAATGCACATCTCCCTGGAGGAACTGTAAAGCCATAGACTTTCTGTTGCCAGTTTCAAACTCCATCCAACTGAGCTGTGACAGGGATCCATAACAGAGATAAAGATGCGAAGGCTCCAGCTCAGCTAAGGAGGAGCTTTACGTGGGGGGCCATCTGTCAGTTTAATACAAGATTCATTGCAAAATTGCAAATAAACGAACACAGATATTCACTTTGAACTGGATTGGTCATATATGACGTGTGTTAATGTAAAAGACAGCCAGAAGTGGAGCCTGAAATTTTACACCATGCATTCTGAGGTCAGTGCTCTGCAGTGCACACTGACCTGAGAGCTGTAGTGATCTAATTTCATGGTCAAAAGATCTCAGCAGCAGTGATAGTACTCCATGATTTGAGGCCGCAGAGTTTTGCTTTTGTGAAGAGTTACAGTGCGATTTACAACAGCATGAACCAGAGCTGTAAGTCAACAAAGTGCAGTATGTTTACCTCAGTACTGTACTTAACCTGTTAAATCCCATTGACCCTTTTTAGGTGTCTTTTTAATGCAAATTCATGTTTAGCAGTTTATTATCGTTCAAACCCAAAAGTCCCCATTCCACTTCAAGATCCCAGTGTTTCCAAAGATGCCAATCATGTCTTACAGAGTTATCACAATAATGTGATGCACAAGACTAATCTAAAATAATGCAATTTAGCCATGTTTGAATATTATCTATTACTGTAGTTGCAAGTCTGAAACAAAAACTGGTACAGGATATGGTTTATATGAACAGAAGCTTAAGTGGCTAAGCACAGTCTCATTTCTTGACTATTACAACTTTTGTTATGTTATATTTTGACTCCACTCCATTTCTGAGAGAAAAGTTATCAGCCTTCTGATATGGTCTACTTTATATCCTATTACAACCATCTGACAGCTAGCGGTTTATTGTTTTCTAACTCAAGGTTTTCGACAGTGAGAACTTTTGATGATAGTGCTCTTCATTAATGGTCTCTCTCATAAAGATATATTATATGTACTACATAACTGATAATTAAAATGATATATATATATGAAATACCATTATTTCAATGTTTAAGCTAGTTGAGGTAGAGCTAAATTGAACAACTTTGTGTTCTTTTATGTAGCTACTTTACATGTTTCAGATAATTATATTTGACAAAGTTATCATCCGGTTTGTTAAAGCAAAAGTTAAACATTTTTTGAAATATGCAACCATTAATTACCACTGTTTCTTGGCCCTGAGTAGTTGCCAAATGAAGGATCCAGGAAGTGACTGTGCTTAGCCAGAAGATAGTCTGGCACATAACCGCCCCCAGTAACACAGCAAACTGTCTTTTTTACACTTCAGATTTTGTAACAGGTTAAAAAAACAAGATATAGAGTATCATGTTAATTATTGAGCTTAGAGGTACTGGGATTTTTCTACCTTCAGGCAGAGCTATGCTAGCTGTTTCATCCTGTGTCCAATATTTCTGCTAAGCTAAGCTAACTGGCTGTAGTTTTAATATTTACCACGCAAATATGAAAGTACTGTCAATCTTTCACAGTCTTTTTCTGTGCTAGTAATTGTTTGCCAGAATTAAAAACAAACATATTTTTTAACTTTAATATGCAAAGTAGTAACCAAATATGCCAAATAAACGTAGCAGATTAAAAAAAAAACACACTGTTTTCTTTGAAACAAAATGTTATGAATTACAAAGTTATCAGAAATACTTATAATTAATCACAGTATTTGGTTAAATGTAAATGTAAAAAGCTGTGTTATAAAGGAATGTTGAAGGATTTTATTTTGGATACACTACAAAGTTGAATGAGGTATTTAAACAGTTGTGGTTACCTTTAAAAACTGACTTAAAGTGAAAAACAGCACCGAAGGCTCAACATTTTGAACACTTTGACTAAAAGCTGAAATGTGATTTTCATTGACTCAGAAAATGATGTTTTAACACAAACTCAGACTTTTTTCTGCACTGCTTTTTTTGTCTTGTTTGTTACACAACCTTCACACCTCTTTCACCAGACACCTTGGCCTAGACCTTGTTCCCAGAAAAGAGTTTGAAATGGTGGATCCAGATCAGATCAGCATATCAGAGTTATACAAACTGGTAAGTTGGTTGATATTATTCTTGATACATTGCATGCTGTACAAATCCAATTCATAAATTATACAACACAATTAATTGATAAAACAAATGTACATATTATCAAAAGGATCGAAATGCAGATATATACATTCCTGCAGCTCGCACAAACTATCTGTTGCAATGACTCAAATGAAGCTGTCCTTACACACTGTGAGCTTTTTTACTCTCTGTGTTCCTCTATTTTTCATAGCACAGCCTGGTTTTGCATATAAGAATGTGTTGTTGGATGTGTAGGGATGTGTGAATGTACCGATTATCAAATCATCCATAAGAAGGTGACTCACAAGAGAGAGAGCACAATTCAGCAGTTGGAGCTGCCTCACGTGACCTATCTTTATGCTTATCTTACTGCCATATTGAGTGTGTCCCTTTCCTGGCATGCACGTGATTCTTACAAGCGTGTTTGCTAGCTAGCAATGCAGACATAATTCAAAGCGACAGAGCCAGGTGAGGTTATGGAAAAATGCATGCAAATTAATTTTTTAGTGTTGTTTTTTAAAATAAATGACATATTTCTTTCTTGGTTACTGTAAACCACCAACGGGACTAGAGACTTATTTCCATAAATAAATAATGTCTCAAATGTATTTTAGTGTTGTGGGACTCTCAAACCCATACACACACACACACACACACACACACACACATAAGGACGAGAAATAATGTGATTACAGCACAGATGTTATGAAATCTGCTAGTGAAAATTGTTATCTAGGAAGGAGATCCTTTTTGGTGAGTAGCTGAAGCTCCATATGCTGATCAAAACACTCTCCTACTGCCCTGCAGCCTCCCATTATCCCATTGCCATGTTTCTCAGCTTTGCACGCAGAATGTTTGTGCACTAAATGCTCTGTCCAGAAACAACAGCGTGGCTCTTCCTTGCCAAAAAGCCTCCTGACTCTGTCGATGAAAGTGAGCTTGTTTTTGGCAGGGCACGAGGCCTTGGCACCTCTTCAGGTAGGGGAGCAGAGGAGTTCTTTCAGGCTGCTGAACAGAGAGGTGTGTGTGGGCGATACTGGCTTTGTCCTCTCCTCTCCCACACACTCACGTTTTGCCTCATGTGGGCTTCTATTAGCGCTGCAGGAGAAGTAGTGTAGCCACTTGGCAACATACGTAGGTGCAATTTTTGTCAGATTTAAAGCATTGACCGAGGCATTGCTCAGGTAGTGTGTGTGTCTGAAGCTGCTATAAGGTATACAAGTTCAATGTTGCGTGGGAAGGGGAAAGAATTGATTGACTGATTTGACATTTTTCCTTTGAATTTCTCTCTTTTTAGCATGTATCCAGCAGACACTGTGGTCAGCAAAGCACAAACCAGGTAAACTCTTTTCAAAGCAGGTGCTCTACAAAATCACCAGAAACTTTAATGTTGTGGTTGTCTCTTCAACTCTCATTTTATGCTTCTTTTCCAAAAGACTTCGTATCAAGTGAGAGCACTCTATCTTTGACACTGTAACTAGCACATTTAGACTTTTTACGACTGGTTGCCTAAAGTTCTGGTGATCCAGGAATTTGTCTAGTTGCCCCGAGGATAAGAGCTCGTAGGGTTAAAAAGCCTTGATACAAAATTTAAACTACAAAGTGGCACAGCCATGTTTCATAAAACCTTCACACCATCACTGCCAGAGTGGGTCTGTTCCCACTGGGACTACATATGCCCCAAGATAGATGCACAAATGGTACTGAGGGGCGTTTTAGATAGTTTCTCTCTCTAAATATCATTCATGTGGAAACATCAGTTTAAAAACTTGTTGAATTTTGACTCTATTAATGGATGCAGTATTTTTAATATGTAATTTCTGGCTTAGATTTTCATTTAGACCCCAGATGAACTTCCACATAGGCCGATTCTTTACTGAGAGAGGGGGTATTCTGTTATTATTTGACATTTAGAGAAAGTCTCTTGTTGTTTTCATTGAGTTTGATGAGAAAACCATTACCACTCTCCTGTCTGTTCACTACATATGAAGTTACCACCAGCTACCTTAGCACAAAGACTGCAAACAGGCAAACAGCTACCTTGGCTTGGTTTAAGGGTGACAAAATCAAAAAAGCGTACTAATTAGCCTCCTGTAAAACCACGACACATTTGTACACTTTTATACAGTAAAAAAATAAACTATAATATCAATTACATAGCATCTAGCACATGGAAGTAGATACTACTGGACTGAGCAAAGCTACTTGATTTCTTCTGTTTCCAGTCTTTGTGCTAAGCTAAGCTAACTTGCTGCTAGTGGTAGCCTCATATTTACAGGTCAGTTGTAGATATTCTGATCTAAGTCTCTGCAAAAAATTTAAAAAATATAAAACATTATGTCCAGAGCTGCAGTGTCCCGTCATTCATTTTTCATTTCCCAGTTTAGAAGGCAACCCTTATGTCTGCTGAGTTTACTATAAGTAGCATGCACTTAAAACAGGATGAAATACACTACAGAGCTTGTTGTATACAAATGAATTATTCACCACTCACAGTACCCACACTGACCTGTTAAATAAGCTCATATACAGAGTGGCAGGTACTTGGCCTGGCTTGCATTAAGGACCCGTCTTGTTAGCGGTCACTTTTGTCTTCATTCCCAGGGTGACAGCACGAGACAGCGCCATGGTGACGGTTGCCGTGTCCCCGTGTCGCACCACCTCTTCATCAATCTGAAGAGCTTTACTTACAACAGCATCAGTGAGGATGCAGATGTCTTCTTCTTTCTGTACGACACACGCGAGGCCAAACAGATCAGGTGCGCAAAGGAATCTCAGTGCACACACACCAAATGATCCTGCAAGACTAGAGGGACGCATGCACACTCTCTCACACACACACACACACACACACACACACACACACACACACACACACACACACACACACAAACACACACAAATGACTACACGCTATCTCTGTCCAGCAGATTGACTGAGGCATTCTGTGGTTAACAGACACTCTGAAACTGTGAACTGGCTTCTTTTGTAGTGAGAAGTTCATGGTGAAATTGAACAAAAATGGTGGACCAAAGAATCCCGAAAAAGTTGATCGTCTGTGTGCTCTCTTCACGGTAACACATTTTCCTTTCCAGATTGAATACAAAAATTATGTAATTCAACTCTCTAAGGAGTTTGACTTGTTTTATCCCTTTTCTCTTCAGGACCTAAGCAGTAAAGACTTGAAGAGAGACCTGTACATTGTTGCACATGTCATAAGAACTGGTAAATAAAACTCAGTGTGCACAACCATCTCTTCCATGTTAAATGACTAAGATGTCTGGTTTGTGGGTGCTGCTTCTTAGAGAATTCCTGTCTGTATTTGTTTTCAGGACGTATGCTGCTAAACGACTCAAAGAAAGGCCCACCTCATGTGCAATACAGACGACCTTATGGCTGTGCTGTTCTTGCAATGAGTGATGTTTTCCACACCATCACGGACCTCAAAGAGGAGAAGGACTTTGTGCTCAAAGTTTATACGTAAGTCTTCATATGAAGCTCGTCTTCCTCTTCTTCTTAGTAATAAACACAATTCAAAAAAATCACTCTTAAAGTATGAAACAGTGTCCTATTATTAAAATGGCTCGCATGCACTTCAGTCTTTTCATACCAGTCGGTTGCATGACTTCTGTACTTTTTGAAATAGAGTTAAAGAGTTTGCTCAGTGAGGCGGGAACGTGTGAATTTTCTGCAGATGTCTTGCATGACAACCTAGCGCTTTAGTGTTGATGCCTGGCGTGTTTTGACCAGAATGATAATGAAGTGTCCTCTGGAAAATCAATAGCTGCTCACCCCGGGCCTGAGACAGGGCTCTTGGCGTGTTGTGAATCTGGCTGCTCCTGTTAGACTTTGCCACAGAGAGCCACTCCTGTACGCCAGCCAACCCAGCGAAGGAGGAGTAGGGGAGACACAGAGAAGGGGAAGGGAAGAGACTGAGAGAGATGACACTTAGATAATTAAGCAAGTTGGAGGACAAAGAAAAATACCACCAAGCTCAGCATTTTCTCTTGTCACTCAACAGCTAAAATGTCTCCTCTGTCCTCCTCAGTGTCCGCTCGGGGTCAGAGGTCATTCGTACACTTTACCATCCTGTTGTTTTCCACTTTTCTTGTGTGAAATTTTCAGGATAACTATACAGCTTTAAAGATTTTTGAAACAGAAAGCTGTCGTTTTTATTGGATTTCTTTGCTGAGATGAAGAGCTCCTTTTTTAAAAAGCAAGCAGTGATTCAGTGCTGAGCTGCCTCGAAACTGTCGGCTCCTATAACGCTCCAGTCTGTGCATTTCCCCATGCCATCCCAGGGGCCTACGGGCCCACAGTAATGAAAAAGGCTGGTAGAGAGCTGGCTGTCAGGTTTGCTTAGTGAGCTGTGCATTTGGGCTAATGTGCTGCTTGATAGCACCTCCCCCTGCTGCTACCTTTTCTCCAGGAGGAAATCGTCTCTGGGACACATGCTGTTTCTGTAGTCCCCATGCGCACAATCCTGATCCCTCCATCTGGACCCACTAATGGGTGCGTTGTAACAGCCCTACCCAACTGTCTTTCTCTCCAGATGCAACAATGAGAACGAGTGGTACCAGATACAAGAGAACATCATCCGCAAGTCCAACACCAAGTACTCAGCTCCCAGCACCAACTATGGTAAATATGTTGCCTCTGCAGATCTGTTACCTGTTTCTGCAGGGTTAAGTTTGCACCTTTTTTTTCTATTTTTGTTAGACTTTAAAGAGAAAAAAGTCAGGGGCAGTCAAGTTTCGTTGCTAATGTTTTCATCCAAAGCAGCTCTCGGTGAGTGAGCAGATAAGGGGTCTAGGTCTTGGCCAAGGACATTTACCAACAGGTCCTCTGACTGCTGATAGATCATAGACAGAATATAAAAAAGTAGACAGATCCACCATGACATCACCCGTTGGTTAGTGATCTAATTTAAATCCGTGTGTGTCACTATCTTTGTTTTTATGGAACAAGAAGAGATCCATCCTGATTAAGGTCACCTTGATAGTGATTTATTAATCACAAAGTAGCCTTGTCTCAAAGCATATCAGGCTTTATCATCTATTTTACTTTAATTGGGACCTATTTTACAAAATGAACATCATGCTGTATTGGAGAAGACTTGAAACTGGTGTTTTCAGAGCATAAACTCATTAGGGACATTTTTACTAAGGTAATAAATCAGGAGAGAAGAAAGGTCATTTTTTTCAAAAGTGTACATGCTATCAAATTTCTAGTTGAAACCAGTGGATTTGTCCCCCACTGGTCATTTGTAAGAATGCAGGTTTAAGGCACTTTGTATTTAAGGTAGTTTTGGATTTTAAGGATTTTTACATCAGTGTGATAAGAACCTTGTTTTTCAGATGTTTACTGATGAAAGATAAAAAAATATACCTACCAGCATGGCTAAAGCCTGTTTGGTCTTTAAAATGTTGGAAAATAGTTCCAAGAGCCCTATTTGATGTATTCAGTTCACCTGTTTCATTGAAATCTGACAAACTGATCAGAACTCAAAAATATTAAGTTTGGCATAGAAGGCAATGACAAACATTCTTATATTTACATTTCAGAAGCTGGAACCAGTAAATTTTATCATTTTAACTTTAACTGTACTGAAAGCAAGTAAGCATTTTTCCCAAAATGTGGAACTATTTGCTGACGCACACGGATGAGTCAAAATCAGACTTTCTCATATTTTAACTATAAAATGTTTCAAAATTTAGGGTCTGAAAAGTGCATTATTTTATCAAATGAAATGAGATTTACTTTAGTAGCAGAAGACTGAACTGTATACGGCTCACTTCTGTCACTATGATAATAATCAGTACAGAGAGAAAACACATGGTAATGCAGGTTCCTTTGTGTCTTTGGCATTAATGGTTTGACTGTTTGGATTT
Organism: Acanthurus leucopareius; assembly: GCA_029814765.1. Lineage (NCBI taxonomy): Eukaryota > Metazoa > Chordata > Actinopteri > Acanthuriformes > Acanthuridae > Acanthurus > Acanthurus leucopareius. The sequence continues at coordinate 6,225,469 of JAQMCX010000011.1, read as the reverse complement.
TCAAAATGGCTTCACTGTAAGCATGAATGCTCCTCATTCAGTGTTACTTCTCCTTTTATGAGCATCTCACGCTTTGATATATGACTCTTGCTTCACAACAATCTGTCACCAGATTTGTGCGGTGCCCATATTTTTCCCTGCTTGTTTTCATAATTTCAAATCATGGTTTTTCCTCCCTCCCCTTTGTTCTCCCTGACTCTGATCATGTCTCACCATCTACTCCTCTGTCTGTCTTCTCCTCCCCCACATTCTGACTAATGTCCTTTAAATACTCCTCTGTCCCTCCCTTCTCCCATCTCCTTTCTATTTGTCCCTTCGCTTTCTTTCTTTCAATTCCACTTTCCTCCCACAACCACACACCTCTTCATTTGCCCTTTCCCCCCCCATTTACACACACACATATGGCCACCCCCCCTCCTGCCCCCAGGCCTCATCATTTCCCTGCAGCTGCTGCGGGGTGAGCTGGAGCAGATCAGACGGGAGAACCAGGCTGTGTTCAACAGGGCCCTGGCACTCACACGCAAACTGGGTTTCCCAGATGTCATCCTGCCAGGTAAGGAGGCAAAGAGCAGGAGGCAGTAATGGGGACAGAGAGCTTCGTGGAGGAGTTGGAGACCAAAGGCCAGATGGCTTGGAGGGATGGAAAGAGGGGAAGGTCACAGTTCAGGGTACAGACGATGCAGATGAAGGAGCAGAGGGATGGGAAAAGAAGGATGCAGAGAAGCCAAGATGGGGGAGAAAGAGCGAATAGAAGAAAACAGCAGGAAATAATGTTAGAAAGATGTAGGAGAGAGAAGAGTGATGAGGAAATAGTGATACACAAATTGGTTTTCACATCCCTTGGAGTACATTTACAATTGTACCCAAGTACAATTTTGAGGTACTTGAGTATTTCCATACAAAAATACTTTGTATTTTTATGCTATTAGACTTCAGAGGATAATATTGTAGCTCTGACTGCACTACATTTATCTGACAGTAACACTTGTTTCTTTCCGGTTCGGATTTTACATCAATAACATTGAATAAGATTTTTGAAAAATACAGTGATTTCGTGTAACAATTCAGATGTTTATGAGTCGTTTCCACCAAAGAGACATTCCTCTTCTTAGCTTCTCAGATAAAACCAGAGGTGAAATTATTCACAATTTTACAAAAACAGCAAAGATTAGAGAGAAATCCAAAAAACTGAGTCTTCAGGAGACTTTTCTTTTTCTTTTTTCTGTCCTTCTGGATCATCTCAGGAACCAATCTTTATTGGTATATTTATCATGTGACGCTGTCAGGCAGCTCGACCCCATGGGTTGGTAACATTAAACTAACATACTGTATATCGAGCAGTTATAAGTAAATAAAACATTAACTGCTAGAGCAATAAAATACCACTTACACATTGATGCATCAGAGTAAACAATCTATTAATTAAATATTGATGTACAGTAACACTAACAGGGGCCACTCAAAGGACATGTAGCTGATACTACTTTTGTACTTTACCTTACATAATGTTTTAAATGCAGGACTTTGACTTGCAATTGAGTATTCCGAAATGGTTGTCTTGTTACTTTTAGGAAAGAGTAGCTCTTGCACCATTGGTGTTTTGGAGAGTCTTAGTCTGTCACTTTATGCTTAAGGGTGATTAGCATTTAGGTCAGGTGCTGAGCAAATTATGAAGAGCAGAGGTCTTCAAAGATAACTTAGAAAGAGAGAGAGGAAGAGGTGTGTGTGTGTTTATTTCGGTATATTTCATCACACAACACTGCATTGCTTTGTGTCTGCTGAGAATGTATGATGCTCTCCTCTCCTCTCTTCTATCCTCTCCTGTCTTGTCTTCTCCTCTCCTCTCCTCTTTTCTGTTCTCCCTCCCTCCTCTCCTTTCCTCTCCTCTCCTCTCTCCTCTCCTCTCCTCTAACCTCCCCTCCTCTCTCCTCTCTCTCTCTCCTCTCCAGCTCCTTTCCAGTCAGCCTGAAATACCTCCCAATATCAACCCTTGTGACTCATCCGTCCCCAAGGAAATGACTTGGATATAAATAACTATAATCTAATTTTATAAATAACTGCAATATCTTCCTCCAGTGTTGCCACTGATATTTATTCCATTAAACACTGACCTCACAAAAGGTGCTGAGGCAGTCATGAGCTACAGTGTTTTACAACTCAGCAGGGTCATTTCTCATTGACAAGAACAATGACGTGTGGTGCACATCTTCTGCACAGCAGCTTAATTTATGTTGACCACTTGCAGTTCATCTGTGCAGCAGAGGCTGACGTGGACATTATAACTTATTAACATCGCCAAGGCAGGAGACATGTTTGTTATTGTAGTCTGGGAATTTCTGAGATGTCTTTGTCCTGTTGTTGTAGGAAGCATTAAACTTCAATCTAGAGAGGCTGAGGCACTGCTGTCAGGTGATGATTTTGCTCAAGACATCCTAGTTAGTGTGTGAAGCTCAGAGGAGTGCTGATTTAGTGTTGCAATATTGTAACATTAAAAAAGAGAAAATCAATTGAAATTGATGTTCCAGAACCAGAGATAGCATCTTGATGCTTCATCTGTGCCAAAAACATTTAAAAATCAAAAACAAAACCCACAACGCAACAAGACTCCCGACAGTCCTGTTCAAGGTCTTACTGCGGACACATAATATTACAGGACATGACTACTGCATGTTACACCCTTGAAATGGTTGCAGTTCGGTTGCTTTAAGCACTGAAACTACCTGGGTTAGATTTTAGAAACAATCTCAGTGGGTGTGTCTCCTGTAGTGCAGAGGGTGTGTTGTGCAGTCAGTGAGATTGCAGATAGAACTTTCTTGCTCTGTTGGATATTTGTATGTTTTATGCTAATAGCTGATAATGTAGCCCTCAGCCTTTAAGCAGAGATGATAGTACAACTCCCTGAAAGCCTTAAAAAAGTGATTTTTATTTGCTGTATCATTCCAATGCATATATGTTGGTTAAGCAGGAACATGCGAGCATTGGGCCACGATGCAAGAAAGGACTTGGATTATAAATAACTTTTCTGTGACTATTGTTGGGTTAAATCACAGTTCTTTTGCACTCAAAGTCTAACTTAGTTAAACTTTGTGTATAGCAGCATATGTTGTGTAATTTTTGTGCACAGAAAGCCAACAAGGTGTGATATAAAATGAGTTTCATGGCGCAGTGGTGTTGTTGTCACAGTGTCTGCAAAGGAGTTCATGTGCTTAGCACTTTTCACTCAAGTGGATAGTTACCATCTTTGAGTGTGCTACCTAGTCTTTATAATACATCTGTGCTCCAACACCCCTAGATTTTTTCATTTCCGAACTTCCTTGTTGAGGTTCTCCAGAGGGAGCCACAAAAGACTTTATACATTTTTAATGCACCAGTACTTCTCAAGATCTGTAAATCAACATTGGATTTCTCCTTTCATTAAAGTTTCTGTGTAATTGTTCTAGGTGACACACGCAATGACCTGTATCTGACCCTGGAGCGAGGGGAGTTCGAGAGAGGAGGCAAGAGCGTCCAGAAGAACATCGAAGTTACACTTTATGTACTCTACGCTGACGGGGACACACTCAAGGTATGACACATGTATATGACTTATAATGCACCATATCATTAACATATGAGTCACGATGAGGGAAACAATCCTCCCATACATTCACACACTATTTTGATACATCGTTAACAGCATTTGTTGATAAAACTAATCTACCATGCCTCTTTTTTCTCTCAGGACTGCATCAGTTTGGGTAGCGGGGAGCCCAACACCAGTGAATACCGTTCTTTTGTCCTGTACCACAACAACAGCCCTCGCTGGAGTGAGATGGTCAAACTACCAATACCTATAGATCGCTTCAGGGGTTCCCACCTACGCTTTGAGTTCAGACACTGCTCCAGTGAGTCATTAATGCAGGATTGTGGCAGCCATCCCTCAGTGCATGGGTTTTGTTAGGACAGATTAGATCACGTGCTGAGTAACACACTTATGGTTTATGCCAGATAGATGCTGCACGATGATCCATAATATTATGATGTGTTTCATTTTTAGCTAAAGACAAAGGAGAGAAAAAACTGTTTGGTTTTTCCTTCACTCCTCTGATGAGAGAGGATGGGACCACACTGTCAGATGAGAGCCATGAGCTGTATGTGTACAAGGTACGTGCAGGTTCAACACAAACACATTTTAGATAAATGGTGTTCTGTATAAACAGTAAAAACAGTGATTAATGCAAAATGATTGTTGTTATGTAAGAACAAAAGCGAAGAAAAGAGACATTTTGGTCCTTTTTGTCATTAGCTTTTAAATTAACAGTTGGGTTGCATTAAATTTGCCTTTAGCTGTGGTGGGGGGTTTCTGTGTTGGTTGGGTGTCCCATGCTGGGAGTCAGTTGGGTCTCTGTGTATCTGTTTTGTAGTTTCTCAGCAGTGAGTCCTGGTTCATGGTTTGCTCTGACAGCACATAATGAAATGCACCATATATTCTGTCTGCTCTCCCTCCCTTAAAACATGTACAGTAGCTTCTCAGTGAGAGCTGAGCAGCACTGAACAACTGATCCAACAATACCATGAAAAGAGTTCGGTCCATCAGCTCGTCGGCCGTTTTTTTCCCCTGTGACCCTTATTTCAGGCCATAAACATTAAGAATGACCACAGCAATTAGTTGCCTCATAAAAAATAATGGCTGGTATGACATAATTTACCCAGAAGCTTGAAAAGGATGTAAATAAAATGCCTGTGAAGATGATCCCTCTGCAAGTCAAGTTGCCTTTTGCTTGTATTTATGATAGAAATTATAATGTACTGTTTTTCGAGCCTGATTATCTAACTAGCATCAGTATATTAATCTTCAAACATCCTTTGACTCCAAACTAACACAGCGATATATATCCCTGTCAGATATGCTAATTATTTTTGGCTTGTTAGCATTATGTAGTCCTCTTTATATAATTTTGTTAGTATGCTGAGGTTTCACTCAGTAGCATATTTGTTTAGCAGCATAAAAAATGTTGCAAGAGAAAGCAACTTAAGTATGTTATGAAGCCAGAAAACTATATCCCCATCAGCCATGCTAGCATTTTTAGCACGCTATCTCTACGTATTCTGATAGGTGTAAATTGCTTTAAGCATGCTTAAGTATCACCCTTAGAATGATATTTTTGTGGCATAAAAACAAATGTTGCAAAATTGAGACATATTGGTTTGCTATGAAGCCAAAAAGCTTCTTAAAGTTATGTGAATATTGTGCTAAAATACTTAAGATGTACTTCTTCCAGCTGGATATGTCAGGACAGGAACACTCTCCTGTCACTGGCCCCTGGCCTCCAAAATCTAATAAATCCTGTCTTTCCATCTGGTTTCCGCCCTCTAGTGTGATGAAAATGCCACCTTCAGTAACCAAGGCCTGTACCTGAGTCTGCCCTGCTGTAAAGAGGACTTCAACAGCTGCCCCAACCTGCCAGCCAACTTACCCTTCCAGAGAAGCCCCAAAGAAACCTTCTGGGTCTCCACGATACTCTGCTCCACCAAACTCACACAAAATGGTAATCAACTACCTCACATGCTACTTTTTCAAAATAATTTTCACTTCCTCCTCAATTCAGTTCAATTCAATCTGATTTTATTCTGTTTTCAGTGGACCTTCTGGCTCTTCTGAACTGGAAAGCCCATCCAGACAGAGTGTTGGACATCCTTGGTCGATTACGTCAGATTAGTGGAGAGGAGATTGTCAAGGTCACTTTCATCACATTAACTTTCATAATTAATCATCACAATTTTACCTTCTGTGTGTCTGCACAGTGTGTGGACTTTCTTGACTTCACACTACACAGACTATTTTGCATCAACAATGAAAAATTCACTCTATTTTACAGTGTTTAGATTTAGAGAGAAAATACTGTTTAAAAAAATAAGTTCAAAAAAGTAAAATGAAATGTGTGACATTATTGATTAAAGTTTATTTGATAGTGTTGCGCTCATGTATCGATTGATCAGATTAAGCTTTTAGTACAGTCATGTATTAACATGATTTATATATTAATAATGCATGTTAACCTTATTCAAGTATTCATGAATAATTGAGTTAAAACATCTGTTAGTGTTTAAAAAGTTCAATATCGTTTTAAAATCACATTATCATTTCAGAATTAAAAAAGGTTTTACTGCCATGTTTCTGATGAAGGGGCTACCCTTTGTTTCTATTTTAGTCACCATTGTTTTAATGCGATGGCTGTGCTGAATTTTGTTCCCTTTTGTCTTCACAGTTCTTGAGAGATGTCCTGGATACGCTTTTCTGTCTTTTAGATGACAACACTGATAAATACGGACCGCTGGTTTTCCAGTCACTGGTAGGAAAATTGAAGAAGCAGAAACTATATTCCACTATATAATTTATTTTACCTATAAGCAGGAAAAATAAGCATAACATCTGTATATGTGCGTGTGTGTGTTTAGGTGTTCATCATTAACTTGCTCAGGGACAGCCGTTTTTACCACTTTAGACCCGTCATGGACGCCTACATCCAAAACAACTTTGCTGGAGCTTTGGCATACAAGTACGACAACATTCACTCAGGTTTTTACAATCTGGAATTCATTGCCTTGAAAGTTAAACTTGATAATTAATGTCATAATTTCAAATCTGCAGAGAGCTGATTCGATGTCTGAAGTGGTACATGGACCGCTCTGCTGAGGTCGTGCGACAGGATCACATCCAGGAAGCCATGAGGGTAAAATATCGCACACACTTCCTTTCTGGTCTGTCCTGGCTCCTTCCGCTGGGATTAATTAGTAAGACACAGAGAAACGGTCAAACAGGAGGGCTGATAAGGAGTAATGTAACAGCATAAAAGGTAAATGAGTCTCCCGCTGAAAGAAAGGAAGTTATGAGAAAAAGCTCTGCCGTGTGCGGAGTAAAACGTTTCCACAAAATCTTTGAATATCCTTTTTCCGATGAGATCATGTGAAGATACTTTCTGTTATGAGACCTTAAGATTGGAAACATTTCCTTTATGTATTGATTTCCTCTGATGATCAGCCAGAAACCCAGTCAGTGCCCAGTGCTTATTCATTGATAAGTGATAGTGCAAAACAACGCCTTTCCTCTCTGACTGTATGTCTCCGTCTGCATCCTACTGAAACCCCCCTCAGGCTCTGGAGTACCTGTTCAAGTTCATCGTCCAATCTCGTATCCTGTACTCAAGAGCCACCTGCGGGATGGAGGAGGAGCAGTTCAGGGCGAGCATCCAAGAGCTTTTCCAGTCGATCCGCTTCGTCCTGAGTCTGGACAGCCGCAGCTCAGAGAACCTGGTGTTTACGCAGGTCAGAGAGTTCACACCTCATTAAGACATTTTCACTGTCAGCTGCTCTGACGACACTCAGTATGTCTTTTTTCTATCTTTGGTTATAAATGTTTTTATTTTTGTTGTTCATCCATTTAGATCGCATTCATGTTTAATTTATTAATTTTTGTTTTTTTAACTTGTTTTTTTCATTCTATTCTTGTCATATTTTTTAACTTTTTCATTCTGTGCATTCTGTTGACTGATGCCTCTATCCTTGGCCCCCACTGTTGCCCTATCCTTGGCTTGTTCTTGGACAGTTTAGGGGTGTGATCAGCTGCATGCCTTTCTGTGTTCATGCTCTGGGGCTGCCCTCCATCTCAGTAAGTCACAGCGCCCCCCTGTGTTGGTTCCAGTATGCAGCAGGAGGCTGTGTCTAACAGTCTGCTCAAACAAGATGATGTAGTCTTAAGCAACTGATATGCAGACAGCGCTTCACATTTGGCTGTTGTACTTATTATTCATCACTTAACAGAGAGAAACTGATATTGTGGCTGTGCAAACAGATACATTTCTCCTTTGAGAAGATACTTAGCAGGCTTGATTTTGGACTTTTTTGTTGTATTTTTGTGAAGTTTTTAATTCTTGTAAGTCTAGCTTCTTTGAATCATGTTATTCTGAATTAATGCTACAAATTCCTCCTCTGTGTCCTTGTTATGTTCCTGCCCTCAGGCGGCTCTGTTGAACAGTTTCCCTGATATCTTCGATGAGCTGCTGCAGATGTTCACTGTTCAGGAGGTAGCTGAATATGTGAGGGGCACCCTAGGGAGCATGCCCAGCACAGTGGACATTGGCCAGTCTATGGATGTCGTCAAACTGCAGTCCATTGCTCGGACAGTTGAGAGCCGCCTTTTTTTCTTCCCTGGTAAGACAAATGTGATGGTTTCTGCATAGTTTTTCTTTTCCAGAAGATACCAGAACATCCATACATGTAAGCCTGATGTGCATACAATGCTCTTCCATTTCATCTTCTTTCTGTTATTTTCTCTCTTCAGAGTCTCGTAGTATTCTGCTGCCTGTAGTTCTGCACCACATCCACCTGCATCTGCGCCAGCAGAGGGAGCTGCTCATCTGTTCTGGGATTCTAAGCAGCATATTTTCTATAATAAAAACCAGCTCTATGGTACAGTACTTGTTATAAAAGATATATATGAATGAAAATTCAATGTGACTGAGAAACTAAGTTAACCTGAATCAGTAAATCCCATTTAAAATTTCCTTTTGACTTACATAACATCATGCAGAAGCATGTTTACTAAGCTTATCTTTGCTTCCTTTTGCTTGTTTTCTGTGTCCAGGAGTCTTCTGTTCAGGAGGAGGTGGAGATGATGGTGGAGAGCCTTCTTGATGTGCTGCTGCAGACTCTGCTGTCCATCATGAGCAAGTCTCACTCTGTGGAGACGTCCAGAGGACAGCGCTGTCCCCAATGTACTGCTGAGATAACGGTAAGCCTCCTCTCCTTGTGCCTCTCTGACTTGTTAAAAAAAACATGTGGGATTATGTGAATGTTTTGAGGTGATTAACCTTTTTAAATACTTGTGCCGGTATCCATCGTTGTCTTTCGTGCAGGGGGAGTATGTTTCCTGCCTTCTCTCTCTGCTCCAGCAGATGACTGAGATTCACTTTCACCATCTACTCAACAACTTCCACAGCAAGGAGGAGCTGAAGGTGAGAAACTCTGAGTCACAGAGCTGAGCATGATCACAGCATTTTGCTGCAGCCTGCTTACTACATACCCTTTCTTGATATATTCCTTGGCAGGAGTTCCTGTTGAAGATCTTCTGCGTGTTCCGCAATCTGATGAAACTGACTATCTTCCCTCGAGACTGGAGTGTCATGAGGCTTCTAACTAGTCAGTGAGTCTGCTTTTCCATTTCTGTCATGCAGTCTTTGTCCCGAAGATGGTAAGGGAATACAGCCAACCATTAGATCAGACTCTCTTTCCATAATCCTCCTCTGAAGGTGATGCTTGTGTTGCAAATTTCTTCATCTATTTTTGGCAGCTCCCTCGTTTTGTACGCTGACAATGTATTGTTTGCTTTCTGCAGTATCATCGTAGTGACAACACAGTTCCTGTCTCCGGCGCTGCACAAGAACTTCTCAGAAGCAGATTTTGATTTCAAGGTGTGTCTCTGAACAGCGGGAGCTGGTGTTCAGGAAACCCATCTCACCAAGTAGCCCCAAAATGTCTGATGCTTTTCCATAATGCAGTTTCTGAAACTCAGATATTCAAAGTAGCATTTGTTCACTTTGTCTGCGGTGTTCGTTAGGTGTGGAACTCCTTCTTCAGCCTCACTGTACTGTACATCAACCAGCCCAGTCTGCAGCTGGAGGCTCTCGGCCCAGCGAAGAGAAAGAAAGTCCTTGACAAGTAAAGAAAACAGCCTGTATTCATTGTGTAATCTTCTTTCCAACACAAGTTAATTATCTCTCTGACTTGTCTATACTTCACCCTCCGCTCTTTTCTTCGTAGGTACGGAGATATGAGGGTAATGATGGCTTATGAGCTCTTCAGCATGTGGCAGAAATTAGGTGCGTCAGACAGCCCACACACACACTAATCATAGTGAAGCAACTGACTTTAGATTTTCATGATTTTAACAAGAACAATGTGCTTCTATCCGTGTGAATCTGTGTAACCCAGGCGACAACAAGCCCCACTTCATCCCAGGAATGATGGGTCCCTTCCTTGGTGTCACCCTGGTGCCTCAGACCGAGGTCCGAAACATCATGATCCCAATTTTTCATGACATGATGAACTGGGAGCAGCGCAAAAATGGCAACTTTAAACAGGTTAATATGACATAATTATGTTATGAACCTCAGATTTTGAGCTGCAACAGATAAAATGGACAGCTTTTTGTCACATAACATACCCACATCTCTCTGCTGAATGTGTGTCTGTGTGTAGGTGGAAGCAGAGCTGATGGATAAGCTGGACAGCATGGTGTCGGATGGGAAAGGCGATGATAATCACAGAGAGCTCTTCAGCCTCTTGTAAGCATCAGAACTGTGTCTAGTGAGCATGTGAAGTGATACCCTCATATTATTTCCCTCTAACACACTTATCTATTGTTTTGCTGTCATAGGACTCAGCTGTTTGGTCCTTATCCAAGGTTAGTTGAAGTGTCCTCACAGCTAAGACTAAGACACATTTTGATTCATATGTATTTACTTCCTGTACTCATCACCTTTAGTAAAAAGAAAAAAAAAATACTGCATTGTCTGTGCAGCTTGCTGGAGAAAATAGAGCAGGAGACCTGGAGAGAGACGGGGATCTCATTCGTCACATCAGTCACAAGGCTTGTTGAGCGATTGCTGGATTACAGGTATGCAGAGATCAGGATACACATAATAGCACTACTGTTTATATGTCATGAAACCACAGAAAAATGAGAAAAATAAACTGCTTTTTATGTTTAGGGATTGCATGAAAGGAGATGAGGTGGAGAACAAGAAAATTGGAGGTTCTGTCAACCTTATGGTGAGACATTCATGACATTTTAAGTCTGTATTTTAAAAAAAAAACCTTCATTAATGTTAGACCATGGATTTTAATATTTTTTTTCTTTTTATTTCCACTCAAGAACTTCTACAAATCAGAGGTGAACAAGGAGGACATGTACATCCGTTACATCCACAAGTTGTGTGACCTTCATCTCCAAGCAGAGGACTTCACAGGTAAGAAGAGATACTGGTTCAGTTTGTGTCGAGGTGCATTTGTTTATGATCGAGTAGCATCTGTTCTGGGTGGAATGGTATTTTTATTTGTTGAATGCAGGTTTAGTAGCTCTGCAAAGCCAGACTAAAGCAACATTTTGGGCTGCAGTGAGAGGCAGCAGGTTTTTTCCTCACCTTTGCCCTGCTGCTCTGCATGTGTCCCCTTCAGTTTACCAATAGAGGCACCTGGAGAAGAAGCAGAACAGATGCAGCAGATGCTTAAAGCTGCAGAATAAAACATGATGTGCAGAATCATTGCTGTATTACTTTAAGTTAAGTGCCTTGCATATTAATGTCCACCCACACAGGCAATCTCCCTTTTTTATTTTGTATAGTCGATAAGACTTCTTCTTAAGTTGTGGTCAGAGCACATTTCTTGGAAGACTTGGGTGAGACTTAGTCATGTCTGGCTGTGTTTAGTCTGAATAGGCTTTCACATGTAAAATCACACAGCTCTTCGGTTTCCAGGAAGTTTAAGAGAAAAGGTAGGATCTATTCTCAGTTAGGAATACCAATTGTTTAAAAGCTTGTCTGATGACTGCACTTCAGAGCAACACAAAATGCAGAGGAGAACCGATGCTACTTGCATGTAAATTGCCTGTTTCACTGCACCTTCAGGATTGTGTGGGTGTGTACAGACTGCGCTTGTTCCTCACTTTCCTCTTAATTTTGTTGCTCAAGTTAGTGCTGCACAAATGTTTACTATTACTCTTAATGATTGTTATTAGCACATGGATCCCTGAAAAGAGATCTAACCAGCTAAAATAACTGAAAATATGTTTTAAGTCTTTAAAGGTGATAGTTTCAGGACAGATATCTTTTTCTTTTTCTTTTTTTTTTATCAGCAAACAGTTCTTGGTATTCAGTCAAAATAGGTAAAGTAGGTCTAAGTTAAAAATCAAAAAAACACAGTCTGGGGGCATCATCTTATGAAAACTGGTGAAACTTCACCACAGCTGTCTAGATTCCCTGATCAGCCATAGATAAGGGAGATAACAGATAAGAAAGCATGATGAAAACAGGGACTTGACAGGCTAAGTAGAGAGACAAAATGTCAGGAGACAGGCTGAGATAGATCCGTACTGGCAGTTTAACATGGAGAAATTAAATTTACTGCTTAAAAATCTCCACTGGGTTTAAACACCAGCCCTTCCGATGTGTCTTGTGATTCTTGGGATTTATGTCACATTTGTGCATTAAACATTAGAAAAACACTAAATTAGTGATTGGCAGTAAATTTTAATCATGGTCTGTAAATGCCACTCTCAATCATGTAAACAGGAACTAAGAGGAAGTTGTCAGTTTATGTAATTGTGTAAATGGCTTAAGTGTTCTTGCTTTACTCACGTTGTTTGCAGTGCAGGCTTTACTGCGTGCATGTAAATGTAGCCAAATATGACTAATTAAATGCAACCTTATTCATCACTTGCGTAAAACAAACAACAGGCAGCTGGCAAGATAATTGAAACACATATTAGTGTTCTGCAGAATTGGCTGTGATTGCACGTTTTTATAGTGTGAATCATGGTCTGCCTAAAAAAGACTTAATCTTCAAAGATGTGAATACAGCTTGAAAGGTGCATCATTTGTCTTTAGTTTTATTCTCTGGATGCAGTGGATTCATATTGATGTGCTGTTTGGTTCAGCAGCAGCTAATGACTGTATCCATTATTGATGAATCTGCTGATTGCCTTGATAAGTCTTTGAAATGGGAGAAAATAATGAAAAATTCCTGATTTCTAAAGGCCAAGGTAAAGTCATCAAACTGCTGTTTTTTCAAAAAAACACTCAAAAAATGTCAATGTATTAAATGTTTTATCTTAAAGGACAAAAAAAGGAAATCCTCACTATTGAGAATCGTCTTTCTGTGATTAAGCTAATCAGTTCAGCTCTAGCTCATTTATTCAACATGACAACAAACCCCATTTCACATCTCTTCTTCAGTTCAGTCACTGCTCAATTGTAGGATGTAATGCTTTATAGATTTACAGTTTTAACAGGGAGGATATTCAAATATTCAAATAGCCATTTCATTGTGACAGGAGTCACTGAAATTGTGTTCTTAATTTGCATTGAAACTTATTCACAGTCACATGACAAGAAAGTCAAATATCTTTTATGGTTGGCTGAACAAACTCATACCAAGAAACACCGATTTTTACAGTGTTTTTTAACTTTTTATTTGATTTTCATCCCTCTTGTATACCATGTGTTGCTTTTTATGTATCACTAATGTAAAACGGGAAATATAAAAAATAGAGACAAGTGTCACAAAACAGTCAGACATCCCTTTCCGACTTAAAATGTTTTTATCATCTCGACTCCAAATGTTACCAAATCAGCTGAGGAAAACTATAATACAGAGAGAGTGCAGTTAGTATGATTTCAACCGTGCAGATGCTCTTTGCACCTCTGGCCATGCGTCTACCATAACACACTCGCCATGCTCAGGGCGGCTTGTGCTCCGTGCTGCTGACTGTGTTTTATGTCATACACCATCTGTTCACAAAAACTGCCCCGAAATCTCTAAATGATACCAGTTTATCACTGTGGCCAGACATCAACATCTGTAGCTTTACTGGATAGCAGATCATCAAGATGGTACACTTTCATTGTGCTGATCTCTGACCTGTACCCCCTCCACAACAGAGGCGGCGTTCACCCTGCTGCTGTACTGGGAGCTGCTGCAGTGGGAGGACCGGCCGCTGAGGGATTTCCTCCACTATCCCTGTCAGAGCGAGTGGCAGCGCAAGGAGAACCTGAGTCGTAAAATCCTACACTACTTCAACAAGGGCAAGGCAAGTGAAATTTTATCTCTTGCTCCCATTTTGACTGACTTCAAGCCAGTTAAAAGCACATCTTTCCTGACCCACAACCGCCTTTGGCTGAGCTGCAGCTGAAGCTCAAACAGTAAAATTTGAAAATGGAGGCAAAGCCAAGTTCACTCCATAGTGATGGAACAGTGCTGAGCAAGTCCTATCAGAAACTAAATCAGCTCAGAGAAATGAAAGTTTTCTGGCTTTTTTAAATGTTCAAGTGATTGTTTTCATCTGCAGTGCAGCTGTTCCCAAACATAATTACTTTCTGCCCTCATTAACCCTCATTAGAATCATGTAGTTTTTCTTATAATCTTTCTGAAAGTTTTTTTTTACCATTTTGCATCTTCTGCCAGTGCAGTGATTTCCACAGATCTGTAATGATGCTTCCTTTTAAATTCTTTAGACAAATGTGTGGGTTTTTTTCAAATTCTAACTTTCGCTTATGCAGATGGAGTTGGAGCTTTCCAGTGATGGAGAAATAGTTCAGCAAAAGTAGCAATACCACATCTCAGAAACATTTAGTATTACAATAAATAGCACAGAACTCCTGCAATACAAAAGCCTTCAAATGTTGTATGTTTAAGTACATTGTAAAATTATGACAAGTATCTCACTATCCACTGAAGAACATTACTTTAGCACATGGACTTCCCACCACAGGTTTTATAGCTGAAGCAACATCCTTTGTACATTGTTGAGTACCTGAATTGTGGATTATCAAATCAAAATTGCCAAATGTCATCGCTTTGTCATACATCCTTGGTTTTCTGTTTGTTGAAGCAAAAACTGAACATCACATAATACAACATCAAGTGTGTAGCCTTTGCCCAAATCACAGTGCAATCAATACTGGTCTGATGTCTGTTCAAATGTGATTTGCTGCCCTGAATCACTTTTCCCTGGCTGGTATTCATGCACAAAATTAAATTAGTTGACTGGTCTCTGTGCTTTGGAGAGGAAAATGCCCTCTGGACTTTGGGAGTGGCCTCCTTCATTAACTCTGTGTCATCTCTAGTTTTTATTGCTGCTCTTGAATAAAAAAAGGAGCTGTTCTGTGTCTGTGGAATCACCTGGAGGTGCAAATGTTAAAATTTATCCAGAATGAAACTAAATTGAAATGATTCAGCAACTAGTTAAAATAAATGCCTACTTTCCCCTCTAAATTATTGCCTCTGTGTCATGTAAAATGTAAAATAATACATTTACAAATATCTATAAAAATGAAATATAAATACATTGAGACATCTAACTTGCCAGTTGATTTTTTTCAAGTGTTATTTGAAAAGGCTTTTTTTCGTCTTTGTGATCATCTCTGTAGAATTTCTAGTAAACAGATTTACGCTGATGTACACACAGTTTCCTGGAACATGACAAAAGGAACAGAGAGAAAGCTTGACATCAGATTGTCCTCTTTGCATTGATCGCACACATTTTGAAGCTATATTGAATGACAAATTTGATATTCCTGCTTTTAGCTTTGACCTTTGAAATCTAAATATAGCTCAGCAGACAAACAAGACCCATATAGACTCCTATGATCATCATTTCAAATGATGATGCCTTTTTAAGCTCAGATGTGCCTTTTCATGTTTAGAGTGCTGCTGTACAAATCTGTCTCTTCTTCTATTAATTTGTTTGCATATGTACACTGTGTGCTTTCTCTATCTTGAGTGACAATGTGAGGTCAGTCCTCTGAGGTTTCAAAATCTCACACAATTATTTTTATGATAGTGTATGTTTTTTGTAGAGGATAAATCAAGCTTTTTATGGTATTCTTCCATTTGCTCTGTATGTCTTTGCAGTGCTGGGAATATGGGATCTCTCTCTGCCGGGAGCTGGCTTTCCAGTATGAGACTTTGTATGATTATCAGAGCCTCAGCTGGATACGGGTGAGTAAAGTCCTTAAGTCCTGCATACTTAAGGTTTTTTTTTTTTGTTATTATCAAACCAGCATCCTCTGTGATGCTGGAGGGTGAGATTTTCAGCTTCCTCTGTCATTGTCTTCCTCTTATGCGGCGCAAAGCACCCATGGCGTCAAACACAATGTCCTGATTACCTGTGCACACCCACACTCATCGATTCAGAAATGTGTGTGATTAAATCATTGCTCATCATGACGCTCTCGCATGTTTATCATTCCGTGACAGAAAATGGAGGCAGCGTACTATGACAACATCATCGAACAGCAGAGGATTGAACCAGAGTTCTTCCGAATGGGATTCTATGGCAGGAAGTTTCCTTTCTTCCTCAGGGTAAGACTCACAGAGTCTACTCTCATCTTGTCTGTCCTGACACAGTTATTACTCTGCTGATGGAGACAACTACACTGCTCCTTCATGCTTCAGCAGGAGGCAATATCAGCTGCAGCAGTTTGTGCAGGACAGCAAGCCTTTGCTAAAATGAGAATAGATAAATGTATAACTCTAAATCCAGCCATTGAATGATGCTAAATTTGTATATAGCAGCAGTTCCTAATTACCTACATGCTGTGTACAGTGTGTTAAGTTAAGCTAGTTTAGCACATTACTATCTCCTATTATTAATTTCAGTTTATTGTGTGCATGGGCTGTGGACTGTCATCTGCCAGTACTAACACAGTGCCATCACTATATCAGTCTCAAATAAAACCAGCTGTTGTTTTCTTTATTTCTGCAGAACAAAGAGTTTGTCTGTCGTGGTTATGACTATGAACGGCTCGAAGACTTCCAGCAAAGGATGCTGGGAGAATTTCCACAGGCCATTGCCATGCAGCATCCTAACCAACCTGACGATACCATCCTTCAGAGTGACGCTCAGTGTATCCTACTCATTTTATACAACTTACAATTATTTTTTTCTGTCAAACAGTCCAGCACACAAAAGCAGAATATATTTAATTGTTATTGATATAAAGCAAATCCTAACATTTTAGAAAATGGAACCTGTGATTATTTGGCATTTTTGGCTGATAATTGACTTGAATGATTAATTGGTTATTAAAATAATTATTTTTCTTGAGCTCGATACATTGTTTCAGCATCAGAGCTTACAGTATGTATTGTTATGCATGTGTGAAAGACAGTTGTAGAATAAACAGAAATACTGTTGAGGTTGATTTCCAAAGTCAGAAATTTAGAGCAAACACTCTCTGTTAGCATTTCCTTTGAATATCCCTCCTTCTCTTCCTCCTCTGTGAATATGTATGTCTGTCTTCCTTGACATTTGACTTCTAGACTTGCAGATCTATGCGGTGACTCCAGTGTCTGACATCTCTGATGTGCCTCAGCTGGAGCGAGTGCCTGAGAGGATCAAGAGCTTCTACCGCATAAACAATGTCAGCCGCTTCCACTATGACAGGCCTTTCCACAAGGGGCCCAAGGACCGCGAGAATGAGTTCAGGGTACGGTGAGCCAGCAGTGCCCCTCTCTGCCTCACAATTCAGTGTTTTTACACTGCAGAAATACTGAACTGAGATGTAACACAGGTTCAAAACATGACATGATTGGATTCATGCTGCGTTTTTGTCTGGATACAGCAGTGCTCTCTGTTAATGTATATCAAACAATTTTATCTTTATAGCCCAATATCACAAATTTGCCTCAAGGGGCTTTATGATCTATTCACAATAAGATGCAGTCTTTCCTTATAGATCCCCGATTAGGTAAGAAAAACTTTAATGTGGAAAAATGGAGGAGGAACGAAGGAGGAGAGATGTGTGTATAGAAAAGACCAACGTAATAAAATTACGATAGTGATGATCAGGATGACATAATTGTAGATTGAAAACAACAAATAATATTGATTCAGGAGGACAACAGGCAATGTCCAGCTTTCACCAGAGAGACAGTCACATCATCTCCTGTCCACCATGCAGGCCTGGAAGAGGACACACCACACAAATATGCAAACAACAGGCAAACTAACATTTGCACTGATAAGACATGGGATGAAAAAACACATATAGAGTGAAGGAAAGATGATATCCACATAACAAAGGGAGAGAGATACAAAAAAGTGAGGCTGACTCTCCTGGAGGACAAAGATCCAGATACAAAACATGAATTGGGATCTTAAGATGATACACCGACAGCCAGGAGACAAACGTTCCAGGACTGCTAATAGTCCAGCACAGCTTGAGTTAAAAGAAAGGACAAGGAGAAGAAACTAGACTCAGAAAGACAGAAAGAAAGAGAGATTTTTCCAGTCATCAGAAGGATCTTAAAGTCTGATCTGACATGGATTGGGAGCGAATAAAGGGAAGCTAAAATTGATATAATAGGCTTAAACTTTCTAGTCTTAGTTCAAATTCAAGCTGCAGCTGTCTGAACCATTTCTAGACCTTCAGTGCTGACACACTGCAGGCCTCACATTAAAACATTAGAGAGATTCAATCTGGATGAAACAAAGGCTTGAGTCAGGGTCTCTGCATCAGCTCCGGACAGAAAAGTCAGAACATTAGCTTTGTTTGGAATGGTGAAAAAAAAAAAAAAAGGATTTCTTTAAAGTGCTGATCAAAAGAGAGAGTAAGATCAAATGATCAATGACAATTAGATATAATGACATCCTCATCTCATTACGTCCTCTGTAAAATGCCTGGTGTTTTGTTGAAATCTTAAACTTTTGACTGAGGTTGTTAGATATTCACCGGAAAGTGAGTTTTTTGTCGGGCAGCCTTTGTAACTGTGACTGACAGTGGTCCCTGCCTGAACCGTATTAGTCATAAATACTGCAAAATGATGCAATGTGGAAAGAGGAAAAGTTTTCAGAGTCATGACGACACAAGTCAGACAAAGAGAGAACTGCAGCAGCACAAAGAACATAACCTTAAATTAAATTAAATTAATGTGTTGAATATTTTTAGAAAGAACAATCAACTGCAACTGCTGTAATCACTGCTTTACTTTTTTATGGTATTATGGCGAGAATTAATGATTATTTTTGATTGTGCTTTTAACAGTTTTTGTTTGACAAAAGTGAAAAATACCCTTTACAATTTTGCAGAACACTGAAGAAGAATGTAAACATCGAGAACCATCTGATATAAAGCATTTTTTCCTGGGAAATGACTTTAATTAACAGTTTCATTAAATTATTTGATTGAATTTTTCATCCCCAATTGTACTCCAAGTCCCTTTATTATTGTTGCTTTACTTACAGTCTTGTATCTAGCGCAAGTTCAGCTAACAGTGCTAGAAAACCTACAATCAGCAGGGCTTGAGGGACTTGGCCCAGACATGATGCTGCACTGTAGTTTCCTCTGACACAGTAACCCACATCTGCAATCAAACCACAGCAGGACTTCTCACTTTTTTATTCTTTCCTGAACTGACCCACATGCTGCATTGAAACACCCTTATCTATCGCACACAGTCAGTTCTTCACCTGGCCTTCATGGTGTGACCAGATGTGACTGATAGAAGATCAAATAACCTCTGTTCTCTGTCTCCATATTTAACAGAGTCTGTGGATTGAGAGAACGACCCTGATCCTCTCCCGTCCTCTCCCCGGGATCTCCCGCTGGGCGGAGGTGGAGAGGAGAGAAGTGGTGAGGAGCTCAAAGATTCATTCTCTATCATTTCCCACTTTGCATATTCCTCCTCTTTAAGGGTGGCTGAAGGTTTTTTAAAGTTTTTGAAGTCATGCTGTTAGCCATGTGTTTACATACACATACTTCCTCACCTTTATTCTGGTATGGTTGGAACACGGTTTGTGAGTGTGTATGTTTGTTTTTCCAGATGGAGGTCAGCCCTCTGGAGAACGCCATCTACGTGGTGGAGAATAAAACCCAGGAGCTGCGGACTCTGATCAGCCAATACCAACACAGACAGCATCATGGCAACATCAACCCGCTCAGCATGTGCCTAAATGGGGTCATAGATGCTGCTGTGAACGGAGGCATCGCCAGATATCAGGAGGTAGAGAGGCAGACATGAGCGTGTGCATTTATTGAATTCAGTTTAAAAATTCAGTTTCTGAATCAATTTGGTTTTGTGGAAAGATCCTCATCTTCTCACACTTACACAACAGGCCTTCTTTGATAAGGACTACATCAGCAGCCACCCAGAGGACACAGAGAGGATCACACATCTGAAGGACTTGATGCAGGAACAGGTGAGGGTCGGCTTTGATCATCTTATGGAGCAGCTGGTTAAAGGGACTCGCTTATTAACGGTGCTTCCTCCTCTCGTTTCCTGCATCAGGTGCACATTCTGGGTGTGGGTTTGGCTGTCCATGAGAAGCTGGTGCATCCAGAGATGCGTCCCTTGCACAAAAAGCTTGTGGATCAGTTCCACATGATGAGGACAGGTTTACATCATGTAAGTAGTCCCACACGTGGCTCAGCTTTACATATTTCTGTTTGAGTCACGTTCATGTTCGTCTGTGCTGCCAAATAGAGTTGGAGAGTCTCTTTCCATGCACCCAAGTGTGTGATGTGCAAGTGTTTTGATGCATGGTGTGGGCAGTGTAAATATTCAGAGCAGTATATGGTTGGCTCCCAGCAGGGGGTCCCCGGTGTGGATCGATTTGGCCCCGCAGGCTGCCAAGGGGTCAACTCTCCTAGAGGCATCCTGTCCTCTCACAGTCACATGAGCCCTGAGAGTGTGCGCCTCATACACAGACACAGGTCAGTCAGTCACACACGCACACTCACACACACACACACACACACACACACACACACACACACACACACACACACACACACACAAAAAAACACACACACAC
>JAQMCX010000011.1:6174016-6204800 GCA_029814765.1 Acanthurus leucopareius | reverse complement strand
TATCAATATATCAATAAAATTAAAACATAAGTACTCGCAGTTGTCTCTAGACACCAAAAATATAAATATAAATGTAACTGTACATTTGTTCTGTATCTATCTACAAAAAAATAAAAAAAATATAGAATATGGCATATTGAGTATTGCAGTATTATGAGCATGGACGTGGACAGAAGACTCAGAGTTAGCTCCTCCTTCTTTGTCATGTCTGTTTATTTTAAGAGGTCAAATGTTGCCATCTTGGATTTGGATTGAGGAGCACAGCTATTTATATGCAGAACAAAATTTTTATGTGTTGCATGTACATACACATTTAAACACATGCAGACACTCAAAAGACACTCAGTCGATTAATGTGCTTGTGTGGGGGAAAAAACATCAACAATGTTATATTAACAGGACAATAGTTGGAAATGTCGCCATCTACTGGCAAATCTTATTAAGGCTGCATCCCTTAACTATTTTTTACCACTCCCTCTTTTCCTCTCCTTCCCTTACAAAAACTCATCTCTTAACAGGAAGTAAACAGGCAAGTGGAGGAATGGAGATGAGTAGAGGAAGTAGAGGCCATTTTGGACAGTTAATTGGCCTCTTCATCATAAAAAAGCATTTTTACAGTGTCATGAAGTAAAGTCCACCTACTGATAGAAGTCTGAGACCATAATGTGTGTCAGTTGTATGACTAAATTTATGGACAGAAACAGCACATAAAACTAATGTCTTTTAATCAAAGAAAAAAAGGAGTTGGAGGGAAAGAGCAAAGTTTATTTTTCACCCTGGGATTCTCCTGCTATGTGTAGTTTGAAAATTATTTTATATTATACCAACACATCTCTTTCCCTTTTTTGTTACTATGACACCATTGCTGGTCTGAGGACCTAACTGTGAATTACGGTTTTCAATAGAAGGTAAGCAATATAAAAGGTGCCCTTAGGATCAAGGCTTAGATGGATGTTTTGCATGGTTTCGGGTGTTTGTTATTGTGTTCATTTGGTTCAGCTTCTTTTATTTGCATGCTCGGATAGGTTTATACTTTATGCTGTTTTTGCTTCCTTTGTCCTCTGTATCTCTATCACTATCACTATCCAGCATAAAAAAAGGATGGATCTCTCTGTGTCACTGTGGGTATTGTGGCTTTGTGTTTAAGTGATAGGCTTTCTGTGGTAACTGGTGACTAAAGGTGTGAGGGGCTAGATCCATACATGCACTCAAATCTGACATTTTTCATCTGTGGAAAAAGAAAAATCGGTAGGGTTTCAGTACAGCCCTCTTTGGTGGCTTTTGGTGTTGATTTTCTGATGGAATGAGAGAATCCTCATGAACAAATAATGTTGAATATTGAATGTGTTTTTCATCTCTTTTGGTTTGGATGATTGTGTTCCAGCGAGCAGAGACGAGCTGCACATCCGTAAGATGAAGCTGAACTACCAGGAAGTGGGCCAGTGCTCCAAAGAAGCGCAGGCATTGTGGGAGAGAAAACTAACAGCCCCGGGCAGAATGACAGTCCCACAAGACACGGAGGAGATGTATCGTGCACTCTGCCAAGGTGAAAGATATGTGTTTGTGTGTAAATTTTTATGTAAAAGAGAGAGAGAGAGAAAGCATTTGTAAAGAAGTGCACTTGTTTATCTGACATTCTTCATACAGAGTGTTACACGTGAAGTTTTGAATGATCATATGTCGTCTCCATTGTTGTGTGCAGGTGTTCCCAAAAGCAGGCGTGGGGAGATTTGGTTGCTGCTTTCCCATCAGCACCGGCTGCGTCACAGACTGCCCCAGCGTCAGCAAGCCCCAGACACCCTTTATCAAGACCTGCTCAAGCAGCTCACTGCACAGCAGCATGCTATTCTGGTGGATCTAGGTGGGCACACAAATGAAAAAGGGGCCCCTGCCTGCAATAGGAATAGGAAAGCTTATTGAGAATAGGAAAAAATCATGGACTTTAACTTGACATGAATATTAAGGACAAGAAAATTATTCAGGATAATGCATGAGGTCCTGGTATAAGGAGAAGCTATCATTATTTGATGGCGTGGTATTATGGTTAAGTTTCTCTGCTTTAAAAAGACAAAGGACAACTTGTTTCTCATCTTTTTGTCGCGTTAAAAGCTCACAGACACTATGAACGTTTTGTAAATGTTCAGATGTGAGTATGATCTGTCTCCCTGCTCAGGCCGGACCTTCCCCACCCATCAGTACTTCTCAGCACAGCTGGGCGCAGGGCAGCTTTCCCTCTACAACCTCCTGAAAGCCTATTCTCTGCTGGATACAGAGGTACACACCACAGCCCTGTTTCATTTCCCCGCGGTGCTTCGTGTGTAGTGGAAATCATATTGTTCATATTGTGCACTGTTTCTATGTGTGCCGCACAGGTTGGCTACTGTCAGGGTATCAGCTTTGTGGCGGGAGTTTTGCTGCTGCACATGAGCGAGGAACAGGCCTTTGACATGCTGAAGTTCCTCATGTATGACCTCGGCATCAGGCAGCAGTACAGACCCGACATGGTCTCCCTGCAGGTCAGTGCATGAACAAGGGAGCACGGACCACTGGTATATGTAGTAACATTTTAGATACATTCAATTCTACTTGGAGAATATAGCGTAAAAAAAAGAGCTCCATGTTCACTGGTTTCAAAATAGGATGGTGACTTACATCATGGGAGTATTGGTCAGAATGCATAAAAATACATCTTTTTAAAACAACGCAGAGTTCAGTGAATGAGTGAAAAAACACGGACACACACTGGCTGGTGAAAGGTTGAGAATCTGGGGAAATATGACAAAGAAACAGGACGGTAAAATATTTAACACTCAACAATGCACATAAACACAATAAATCAAAGTCAGAGGTCTCCACACTGAAGGAAGAAGGATAAGGGTTTGCCAGGATACAACAAACAATAACTAAATCAAGAGCAAAGTGATGTTGGACGAAACAGTATTCATTCACTGAGACAATGTGAAACTCACTGCTGCCCTGGGAGAGAGAGGGGGAGGAACGCAGCAGCAACAGGTGCACATAATGAAGTAAACGAGTGGAGTCGGGGGCTGTGGTGCATTGTAATCAACTCATGATGAAGAGCAAAGGCAACTACATGGGGCAAAAGGGAGTGGAGGAAACAGACAAATAGGGAACGATGGTTTCTTCGGGACATTTAAGATTCCACCATCAGACATGATCACTTGTTGCACTAACATTTTATCTCAAAAAGGTCAAATTAGAAGTAAATTGCAGCTTTTACCAGACTGTTTGCTGAAATGATGTTTACTTGTAGAACCTCTTTTCCAAAAAAGTTGGTAAACTGTGAATAAGGTAAATAAAAATAGAACGCTGTCAATTGCAAAGTAACAAGTGTTTACCAACAATATTTTTACCAAAGTGTTCCTGAGCCAATATCATCATTTAGGGTTTTTACATGGTGCAGAACTTCAGCCCATCTTTGCTTGTAAACAACTGAGGACTAATTTATATATACACATATATGGGATCGTTTTGAAAAGATAGCATCAACTTATGTAAACAAATGAAGTTTTATATTCAGTAAAAATGGAAAAAAGTTATCCAAGTTTAAAATTCACAAAGAACAGAATTTCATCTCTGGTGCTCCACACTGTAAGTATCAAAAAAAAGACACTGGTACATAATAATGCATGCTGATACTTCACTACACCTCCCACAACAGATCTGACCATCAGACACTGAGATTAAACAGCAACACACAAACTGTTTCAAGATGTCTCATTTCTCTCTCAGCATTAACTTGGGCTGAAAATAATTTTAGTATTTTAGTTCAGAATGATAAAAGAGCTGTAATCACACAAAGACTCACACAGCATGGCTTTAAATTTAAATGCAATAATTTACAGTATGTATAGTACATTTCCAGCCTGTTAGGAAGAGTATATGAGTAACAAGCATACTGGACTTTTGCATCCATGTTTGAGCTGCCATCTGCCTGCTGCTTGAGGCCCTGTGCGAGTTAGAAGTTATCAACAGCAAAGAGTAATCGAGTGTCTCCACCCTTAAACCATAAACCACACCTGCATGCCTGCTCTGTTAGCTTCAGTTAAACATCAGCTGACCTCACTGAAGCAAAAGCATCAGCAGGCGTGGTAATGTTTAATCTACATCAGGTAACCATTCAGTCAGACAGTGGCCTGGTTTGTTCCCTCTGCGCTGCAGTTCTGCTCTTTTTGAACTAATCCAAAAGTTGCAAAGACAAGAAGAAGTTGTGCTGTTTTCTGTGTGCAGCGGCGGTTCAGTACGAGGAGGCAAAGGTACGGCTTGTCTTCTTCTTAACGGTCAGGAAATTGTAAGACTGATAACAGTCTAATTTTAGCCTGAGCTTACTTCTGCTTCTCTTTTTCTGACTGTTTCACTTGTTGCACTTGCAAGGATCACTGTAATGTGTTGTTAGGGAGCTAATACAGCTCATCAAATGCTTGGCCTTGATTCGTGTCACAGCAAGTCGATACAAACATTGGTGTAATATTAAAGGAGCTCGTGGGGTAAAGGTTCATTTACGGGCTTGTGCTTCTGCAATTGCCCTGTAAATCTCTCACCTGCTGATCTGGTTCTACCAGTTTATTGTCACCCAGCATGTCTTGACCTGTGTGTGTGTGTGCGTGTGTGTGTTATCTTTTTGAACGTGTCTGTTTATGCCTCGTCCCAGATTCAGATGTACCAGCTCTCCAGACTGTTGCACGACTACCACCGCGACTTGTACAATCACTTCGAGGAGCACGAGATCTGCCCGAGCCTCTACGCGGCGCCGTGGTTCCTCACTCTCTTCGCCTCGCAGTTCCCGCTCAGCTTCGTGTCCCGCATCTTTGGTATATATTTGAATAATGGCTGATGGTTTGCTCACACACACAAATGTTCTTCACCACAAAGAGGATGAATTCAAATAATCATAATTACAGCTGTGTGTTTGTGTTTGAAGTGTTTGAAGAACTGGTGATTTTATTGCTGTGTTGTGTTGTTTTATCGTTGCAGATTTTGTGTTCGTTCAAGGGACCGGAGTGATCTTTAAAGTGGCCCTCTGTCTGCTGAGCAGCCATGAGGGGGAGATAGTGGAGTGTGACAGCTTTGAGAGCATTGTGGACTATCTGAAAACTACATTGCCAGCCCTGACACACACACAGATGGAGCAGACCATTGCCAAGGTAAGTAAAGGGAAATTGAAATAGTATGAAATACAGGCCCAAGTTTCCAAGTAGTTAAGCACAGTGATGCATGAAAAGTTAACAATTAACAGAATCGCAGCTTTGCTGAAGGGGTGAGCTGAAAATTTCATGGCACTTGTGGAAAACGTGTTGAGAGGAGTCATTTTTTATGGAGAAGACACATATTCTCTTGTAGTTTAAGTACATTGAACTGATAGATATTAAGTTGCAGGCCTGCATGGTTGAGACTCTCCACTTATTTCAAATTAGCTTGTTACAATTCATACCACCGCCTCCTGTAATGCCTGCGCTCAATCTGCAGGTTTTTCATCTTGTATGAAAAGATGAGATTCTCCTCCCTATCCAATCAAAGGCAGACAGATTATATTATATATATCTAAAAGGCTCCACTACTCAACCTGCCTTATTATCGCTCACTCTCACATGAATACTGCACTTACAATATCACATCACTTGATATTTTAACATTGGCTTTATGTTCAAGTTGTGCTTGGAAAAGCTGATCATGAATACAGTGGTACTTACACAACTTTAAAACTAAATTCTCTCATTTCAGTAATTTTCAAAGACCTTACTCAAGACCTTTCTACTTGCATTACTTGTGTTTATGCTTTTTTTTTTTGCTTTTTTTGCTTTTAAAATTTAAATGACAAATATTTATTTTTGTTACAAGCACTCTTAAAAAAAAGATCATGGTCTCAGTGAGACTCCTGTTAATTGCCAGATGAAATACATCTGAAGAGGAGAGAATATCAAAGCTATTGATTAAAAAAAAATAAAATCAGATGTAATCTTTCAAGTTTGTCACAAATACATGCTGTAATTTATAAGTTTGTAAAACAGCTGTACACTTGTTCACAGGATTTGTTAGAAAATAACTGGAGCTGTAAATGTGGTGCTGCAGTTAGTTAGTGCAGTGAGAACTCAGGGTCACTGTAATGTAGTGATATGTCACCCAAGTGCATTGTTGTGGCTCAGTAATAAGTGTTATAAACAGTTTTTGTAAAGTGGCACAGAGGAATTAAGTGTCAGACTTTGGGTACATAGAAAAAACTCGTTGGTAAAAATTCATCTGTCGTTGGTTTTGATTTTTTTTGTGGGATTTTACACTAAGACAAATTTAACATTTCACTTATTTATCCTTTACTCCATGTACTTCATGTATTCTGTATGCAAACCAATATTGCTGGACCTTATTGTTGGTTTTTGTCATAGTATCAATATACAGTACTATAATGGCCTGTCAGTGATTGGCATCTGTCTCACTGTGTGACCTGCTGTTTTTCCAGGTGATGGAGATGGACATCTCCAAGCAGCTGCATGCGTATGAGGTGGAGTACCATGTGCTTCAGGATGAGATGCTCGAGGCCGGACCACTGCCCGATGACTCAGACCGGCTCGACAAACTAGAAAAGACGAATGTGCAGTTGAAGAAACAGAACATGGACCTGCTGGAAAAACTTCAGGTGAGAAGCAGAAGAAGAGCTACACTTTGGATCTCTTC
Source organism: Acanthurus leucopareius (assembly GCA_029814765.1). Lineage (NCBI taxonomy): Eukaryota > Metazoa > Chordata > Actinopteri > Acanthuriformes > Acanthuridae > Acanthurus > Acanthurus leucopareius. Next base: position 6,198,110 of record JAQMCX010000011.1, on the reverse strand, counting down.
TTAGTTGTTACCTTTCATCCACCTGTGGGAATGATTTGGGGAAACAACAACAAATGATTGGTTGACAATTTATTAATGATATTATTTCATGTGCAAATGTGTAGTTATTGGTCAGTTCATATTTTCTTCTTTTCGATTGAGAGGAAAATGTCTGTCATGTACAAGATCCACAGATGATGCCACTGGTAGTTTCTCAGACTACCCATAGATGGCACTAAAACACAAGTTAAAAACACCGAAATTGAGAGCAGACAAAGAAACTGAACACAGAACTGTACCTTCTCTAAATGCTCTCAATATTTCGATCAGTAGTTTGTGAATCTGTGCAGCTGGGCTGTTAAAGTTACACCTGATGGTCCTCATGTTAATGAGGCACAAAGAGGTATTAGACTGCTCTCACATCTGAGATGACAAAAATAAATGTACAAATGTAAATACAACACCAGATGAGAGATTAACACTTGTTAAAAGTGGATTCTGGCTCATCTATTTACAAAAAACTAGTGCTGACTTCGAGTTTAGTTCTCTGAATCTGTGGCCTCTGTGCTTTTTTGTTTCCCCTCTGTGCAAATGGGTGTCTTTGCATCATTCCCTGTATTTACTGAGGTGCAATGTCTGTGTCCTCCAGGCTGCACGGCAGAAGATTCAGACGCTGGAGACGAGCGTAGAGAACTTCCTCTCCCGGGAGAGCAAAATGAAGCACATGATCCGCTCTCTGGAGCAGGAGAGGGCAGCTTACCAGAAGACCATTGAACGCATGCGCTCATGCCTTCCCCCTGACGCCCTGACAGATGTGGAGATGACCCAGATCAAAACAGGACCCAACGGGAAAGCCAAAACTGCAGCCAAGAAGCCCTGATGGCAACCAGAGGGCTTGCTGCTCTGGGCAGACGCACAGGCAGACACTGAAGTGTTCAAATGGAGACAAGCTTTAGTGAAAGGCTGCTGAGACCAACAGCTATTGTTGTAGTGCTGCACAAAAGCAGCAGCAAATTGTATATGTGTGATGTCTGGAGTTGAGGCATGCAAGACTGTATGGGAAATATCTACGTGGTATTTGTCAGCGTATAATAGAGTTGTGGGAGGACGGTTTTAGTTATATTAGCAAACAGACTGTTGCGTCAGTGCATCACAGCTGCTGTTGTGTCTCATCTGTTTGACTGCCAGTTTCAAGGTGAGATCAAGATGCACATCATCCTTCCCTATTCAGATCTTTTTGAAAAAAATCACAGGGGAATTTTCTAGATTGACACGTGAGAAATGTGTCTGCCTCTGCAAACCTTTTTGAGCACTGCCTTGATGTATTTACTATCTGTCTCAGTAGCACCACAAAAGCATTGAACAGAAGGTGCTTTGCTGGAATACAATCCTTTGGGCCTCAGGTTCAACTTATAGCCATGACCACTGTGTATGATCCTGGAGCTGATACCCCATTGATTTTTTTTTGTTTTGTTTTTTTTAACACATCTGTGTCTGCTTTGTTATTTCCTTTTATTCACTTGAAATTCTTGTGAATGTAATATCCCTCCAAAGATCATTGTGATGACATTCTGTTTCTCACAACAGAAACGTCTGGGTGCACGCCTGCCATGTTAGGCTTTATATTTCAGCAGACACACAGTATCTTGTTGCTAATCTCTCAGCACAGCACCAATGCCTTCACGTGAGAGATTTTTTAGTCATTGCACTTGCTGCTTTGAAGGAGGAAGTGTTTCTTCCAGAGCTCAGGCAGGATGTGAGGTCGTCTGCCTTCTCAGTTTCCTGTGTTACTGACCGCGGTGTTGCCTCGTTTTAGCACCACACTCAGACACTGAGGCAAAGTTCTCGCTCCCCAGAAGGCCCCAGAAAAAAAACAGACCAAGGTGGAGGAGTGATCTGAATGTACAGTATATGCTTCTGTTTTGAAGTTTGTGTGGTGTTTTTTTTTTGTTTTTTGTCAGTCCACAGTGTGACAAGACTAACAAGATCCTCTCATCCTGTAGTTCTTGAAGGTGGGACTGCAGGCAGCTAGTGTTGCAGTGCAAACATATCTGCGGTTGCATTGCTGTTGGTCACACAGTCGGTGTTATGCTGCAGTGAAACTCATAAGTGTTAAGGCAAGAAAAAGAGAAAGAATGAGAGAAAGAAAAAGAAAGAAGAGAAAAGAAAAGAAAAAAGAAACTGCAAAAGAAATAAGAACTTCAAGACAATTCAGTTTCCTTATGGGTGGAAGAGAGTCTGTACTGATACTGTCTAATATAGACAGTATGTACACATCCACTCACATACACTGAGCTGTGCAGTCAACTGGCTGACTGCATGGGCAGACAGTTCAAATGAGTTGAAAGAGTGTCCCTGGCTCTCTCCTCAGTTTTGTTTTATCCCACCTCCGTGTCTGACTCACCATCGCCAGATCTGATTAAAAGCAAAACAGTCCTGGGCTTGACTTCGCTTTCATAAAACACCCTTACTTTAAAACCAAGGTGATGTCTATCATGATGTACTTACTAAAAGTGTCTATCAGTCTTCCTGTCCTTGATGACAAGTTGCAGTGACACACTTGTGTCTATTTCAGTGGAAAGTTTTTTATTCTCAAACTTAAGTCAGAGCCTACACATCCTTTGGCACACAACGTTATATGTTTCTATTTGGCAGTTCTGCCTATTCACTCACACCCAGAGCACTTGCCTAAGTTTAAGTTGCATTAGCAAACAGTAATTTACAAAGAGGTCGATAGGTTGATAAATTCGGCCTGACCTTTCCTGTCACGGTTAAACGTTCATGCGATAATTGAGGTGACGTTTTAAAGGTTTGCGCCTGGGTTCTTATAAATAATAGAGAAATATTCATCTGTGAACAGCAGGGATCCTCTCAGCAGTTCTGAAATTGAAACATATCAAGCTGAAATCTGTCAAGGGGTATGTAGGATGCAGTCCTACTCAGCTTTTCTGCCTCTTTCTGCCTATTTTGCTTATCTAAACTATTCATGCATCATAAGAATTTCACCATTAAACCAAAGATGTGGTTGTTTTTTTGTCAAAAAATCAATCGATTCATCCAAAATGCTGTGATGTTAAATGTAATAACTTTATTGTCACCTAACCTTTTCAGCATTCTTCAGGTTGTGTACTGAGACAAAAGCTTGAAAAGATACCAAATATTGGCAGTAAAACTTGAAAAACTCAAAGAAAAGACCATTGGCAGACTTGTTTACTGACTTCTCATCTTATTTGTGCCATAAGTCAATAATGGCCTTCTCCATTAATCGGAGATATGAGACCATTTTCTCAATATCTAATATAAAGCACATCCTCGTGGTGAGCGAAGGGTCTGTATTTTACATCAGGTGCTGAGTCCTGACTACTAAAAAAAGTGCTTGAATCACTGTGTTTTAAGTGGAAACACTTGACAATAGACGGATTGTTTTTCATTCATGAGGGCTACACGAAAGCAAAGAAACTGTCATGAATCCTTCAATAAACTTCACTTTGCCTTGTTTTTTTGTCTACTCATGTCTGAGCTCAGTTAGCTCTGATAAAGAAATCATGTTCCTTCACTGTTCTACAAGGTAGCACATCAAGTGCAGGATGTAGCCTGAAGCTGAAATCCTTTGTGTGTGTGTGTGTGTGTGTGAGTGTGTATGTTTGTGTGTGTGTGTGTGAGAGAGAGAAGACGTATTATTGCGTAAAAGGCCAAGGTAGACTTCGACAGTTTTAGAGATTCTATTTAAAGCCTGTTAAGAGTTGTACTTTTGTTAGCGCCTTGGGCAAAGAGAACTACAGATCTGCAGTGAGAAAAAGAATCCTGTGTGAAATTGTTCCCTTTACAGTGAATCTGAAACACCAAACCGAATGTAGCCTACATCTCTGAATTAGCCACAATGTAGTGAACACACGCCTGCCTGCTGATCAAAGAAGTGCAGAAAAAAATAAAATTTCTTTTGATTTAAAGAAAGATATTCATATTGCTAAATTGACCTGATATAACCATTTTGATGTGAATCAGTTATTTTTAACAAGGCTATATGTATTTTATTGCTTATTGAATTATATTATAGCAAGCTAGTTAGCAAGTCAGAATAGCTAAACGGCTAATGGATAAATCTTTCATATGTAAAAGTATAAGATGACCTGTTGAAATAGTTAGCTAATGTTATATTGTAATGGAACAACAATGAAAATGCTAAAATTAATAGATAAATTGTTAAAAAAAGAAAAAAGTAGGCTTTCATCATTAGCTGTTAGCATGAAATAGCTAACAGTACTGGATAAACCATCGATGTCTGCGAGGATGAAAACTTAAAATGAACAGCTAAAAGTAATCCAAAAGGGTAAAACTTGCTAATGTTTAAAGTTATGGGCAATGGTGGGTTAAAATACTGGACTCATGGTAAAAAAAAAGCTAACTTGACACAAACTTTACTCAACTTTTATATATCTGAAAATAAAGAGTTAAGTTGTGTGATAAAATAATTTTAAGTGTGTTAATGTTAATAAATGCAATAATGTTAGCTTCAATACAATTGTTGGTGTTAAATAACATCCAGTTAAAAACACATCAAAGGAACACTTTTTGGACATAATGAGCAGTGTTTGTGATCAATACATGAGTTCATCTAACAGGCTTTTAGGGGTACATTAGACAAAATGGTTTGGGATCACTGATGTTGATTCCTTCTCAGCACTTTATGAAACTGTAGTGTGTAAATATGAGCCACAGTTTGAGCCAGCAAGCGCTCCATCAGCCAAGGAGGGGCTTTGAAAGATAGCAGCCGTAGACCAGTCATTGTTTTCCAAGGAGGGTCTTACCAGAAAGGGCTGTTGAGTGTTGCTCTGATCAACCACTGCCAAGCCTGGAGCTTGTCACACATAAGACACACAAATGCCGCCAAACAGGAGCCTATCACACACTAAACAAAAGGGGCCACATTCCTTATGTATTCCCACATGAGGTTACATCCTGCAGCAGGGGAAGACTGGGATGCTGGGAATCCACTGGGGATCGACTGAGAACGACACTTCCTCTGCCGAAAGGTCTTATCAGCTCTGTTTGTGTTATTTTTTTCCTCTCTCTGTCTTCACTATCTTCATCTTTCAATCCATCCCTACCTCCCACTCTGTTTCCAGCTCTCCTCTTCCTTCCCATTGGAATTGTGAGGCTTGATCTGAAGATTTGGTGTAATATTTACTGTATTTCAGAGCTTGCAGAGGAAAAAAGCAGCAATGCAGATGTCCAGACAGGTATTTCAGTGAATGACAGACTGAAAAACACATTAACAAATACCAGCAGCACAACCGAAAGACCCACAAGTGTTTGACACAGGACTGCTGTTGTCATGCAACTCTATGCAACATATTTGCCTATACGTTCGTGTGTGTGTGTTTCTTCAGGGCATTAGACCACAGTCTTAGCAGGAAGGGAAGAGTGAGCTGACAGTGAGAGCTGGTTGCAATGAAGGAGTGAAGGGGTAGAGGAGGAGGAGGAAGAGGAGGAGGAGGAGGGAGAAGGTTAGAAAGGGTCCTCCTGCCTTATATGGGAATTCATACTGCTCCGCTTGAGGCGCAGTCTGAAGGCTAGAGTTGTTTCGGTAGAAAACACTGAGCTACCGCCGTCAGAACAAAGTATTACAGGTCATGGAATAAGTGCAACAGCTCAATTTTTTACTTTGCAAACAGCATTATATGCAATTCAAATCAATAATGTGGTTCGAAGGCAAGAACACAAGCGCGTACACGACTGCAGGAGTGTATCGGTGCTGTACGGTAAAATGGGCTTATAAGGGTGAATGGGGACAGTTTGAAGGGGAAGAGGGAGAACAGCTGGAGGGGGTGGGAGAGAGACTCAGGTGGGTTCAGTCTAGTCCAGAGAGAGCGGAGTTGGCTCCCCTGAGGCTGGGAACACACACACTCCCAGACACATTTCACTGCGTCTCGTAGTTTAGCTGTGCTTTTTCTAACTACCCCCACCCCACCCCCCCACCCCCCTTATCCTCCTCTACTGCTCCGGCTCTTTTAAAGCTCCCTTCTTGTCTCTTTCTTCTCTAAAGCGATGAAATAAACTCTTCACTATAGCAGCCTTGGATTCAAATCAGCTCTCCACACTGCACAGGCATGCAAAAGCGTGCACCGCAACACACAGCACCACCACACTGACATGTTTTAGTTAGCACATTGACAGATTTGCTTCCTACAGAGTGCTTTTCTCTCTGTACCTGTCATGGATGTAGCTGGATGTAGCTGCCAGAGGGGCTTATGGTAAATGGCCAGACCCAGGAACAGCAGAAGGAATAGGGAATTGGGCAATAATGAAGCCACAGAAGAAACACAGAACTAAATACACAAACTCAGACACACACCACACTCTTTTTTTATTCCCATGACTAGTCCAGTCCTTTCCTTTGGTCGCATCCATCGAGAGCAGGTAGATCCGCGAACACTGCCTGGAGAATCTTGTGATTAATGACACGCTTGTCATGTCTAAACCCTCTTCATCTTTTTCCTGACGAGAGCCACTCTTCCTTTCCTCACCTCCTCCCCCAGCGGTCTAGCAAGCATACTACTCAACATCCCCCTGGGCCAGCTGCAGCACATGCTAGGGAGTATCACCTGGCTTACCTGATCCAATGCTTCATTCATCTGTATAGCCTCTGGAGGTCTCAAAACCACACTCAGTATCCTTAGACATACACACTTGGGAATAATAAATATATATATATGTATACACATATGCACTTTTATCTGATGCAGACACGCTGCCCTAACCCTGTATTCCCCCAGGTCTCAATGCTCCTCAGCCATTCCTGCAGACGTCTCAGGCAGGGCTGGTGAACACATAGTGACACTCTTAAAAATAAGGCTAAAAAGAGGTGAGGTGAGGCGAGGCTCAAACACCGTGAGTAACAAGGGGATCTTATTGAGGCCATTCTCCACCTGGAGATCCCAGACAAATGTGACTGAAGTCCCAGGTGACTGGAACGATCAGAGTTGAGAGTTTGCGCCTGAGCCCCTTCTAATCACATTATCCACTGGCTCTGCCTGGCCCACATCACCTCAGCAATGATTAAGACAAACACAGGCAAGAGAGAGGAGGAGAAAGAGACTCTGCGAGAGACACAAAGAGAGTGCTGGCAGGCTAGAAGGAGGGGGTGGTCAGACAGACAAGGAGTGAGTCAGACAGGCAGATATCCTCCTACATGTAGGTCTGTCCAATAAAAGTGCAAATAATATGTAAAGATCAAGTCCTGCATAGACAGTCTTTGAGCTGACTCTATGTGTTTGTGTGTTCAGGGTTAAGACCTGTCAGGCCCTGGTGTATGATATCATTGATAAGGGACTCTGGGCGTGAAGCGAGGTTTGAGAAGCACCACTGACATCATTCATTCAACAATTGCATGTACATCCTTTTTTCACAGAGGCCACCAAGGGCGCAAACAAAAAGACGAGGAGGTGAGCGAAGCCTGCATGTGTGCCTGCATGTGTGACTCAGTGCACTCTGGACATATTCTGACGTCAGCCTTCTGGAAACTCGATGAAAGCATAGTGATTTGTCCGAGCGGAGGCTGCCAGAGGTTTGAAGTGTCCACCATCGCTGGCTCTCTTTTCTACACCATAGGATTTGTTTTAAGAAACCCAACAAGCTCAAGGCAAAGACGATAAGATTTGGCGATGCACGGTTCTCGTCTCCCTTGTTCACTTTCTTTTTTCTTTTTCGCCAAGCCACCCAGCTGTTCCTGAGAGCACATACTAATACAGTAGGTTTTATTATGCTGATCTGACATTGCTGAAGTTGGGGAGGGAGACAGCTGTATTACTGTGGCCCTGGGCGCACCCGTCATTAGTGCCAACCTCGCTCCACTCCTCCTCCTCCGTCCCTCCTCACTTGTTCCAGATCTCTCTCTCTCTCTCTCTCCTCCTCCTCCTCCTCTCCTACATTGTTTCCAAAACAACACCACACCCTTTTATAATGTTTGCTGGCCTAATTTTTGCCAGTCTTCTCACCTGTCCATCCATCTTAACAAAACACTGCGCCCTCGCCTCCTCTTCATCTTCACCTCCCCACTATCTGCCATCAAGATGAAAAAAAAAACAACCTGTATTGTGTCAGGAAAAGGCTGAGTGCTGTGTGCTTGCCACTCAAGATTTTCTTGAATAGATAATTTCCAAATTGATTCAAGCTGGGCTCACATCTAATGGCCTGTGTGGGCTCTAATGTGAACAGGAGATAATCAACACCCTGCGTTTCTGAGCTCTGTTTGTCAGTCATTTTTATTTCTTTGGCTGTCTTTTCCTGCCCATACCTTCTCATTGTCTTCCTTTATTTTTTTTTCTCAGGTTCTCAACACCTGCTCCTTCTTATATAGCCTATTTCTACACATTTCTTCCACCTCTATACCTCCCCTATTCCATTTCTTGTGATACTATCCGTGATACTTAGAGGTTGATTTCCCACTGTGCGTCATTAACCTTTTCTCTCTCCTCTTGGTTAAACCCAGCGAGTACATTCAGCTGTTTGAGACGGAGGAGGAGGAGACTTGGGGAGCATGCAGCGCTCACTCAAGTGGGATGAGGGTTTCACCAGCGATCATAACTACATTCTTATTAGCCGCTGAATTGATGCTGTAATGCCACTTCTCTCTCTCTTTTACCATATACTAATATTTCCTTCTGCCATGTTACATAATTTTTTCTCAAACCTTTGTTATTATATCTGCGCGCAGAAAAAAAAGACTGTCAAGGTGTCAAAGAAAATTGCTCTATAGGATACAAAAGCTGCCATGTGACACAGCAGACAAGAATGCACATGCCATATTGTCACCGTGGATGCAGTCAGATGATATGACCTGGTTCAAAAGATGCTTCATGCCTCCGGGGAGGGAGAAAAGATAATCTTTGTGCATAAAATAAAGAGTCTGTCGACTTCCTGTAAAAGTGTGTTTAATCACAATGAGTGAGGTGTAATTAATGTTTCACTGGTGCGCTGTGTATGTGCAGTCGAGGGCCGTGGGTGAGAGGATGTAGTGTGCGGTCTTTCTAACAAGCTCCCACTCACCCCAGTGGAGGCAGGCAGGGAAGGCTGGAGTGACTGCGAGGCTGTTAGAGCAAGTGGGTTGCATTGGACGTGTCCATGTCTGTGTGTGTCTGTGTGTGTATGTGTGTGTGTGTGTGTGTGAATCTGTGAGTGTGTGCTTGTCAGTGAGTGTGTGTTAGTGTGTGAAAAAGTGTGCATGTGTGTCCTTTTGTGTGTGCTGTACTGGGATGTGGAAATTGAATGGAGCCTTTCAGTTCTACTGCTCGTCTCCCCGGGGGTGAGAGACTGGTTGCCATGGTTATCCTGGAATCCTGCCGCTAATGGGTGGGAGTTTGTGTAGCTCTGGCAACCTGGCCTGTCTAGGGTGTGTGTGTGTGTGTGTGTGTGTACCAGTGTGTGTGTGTGTGTGTGTATATATGAATGTGTGTACCAGGGGGTGTGGTTGGGTGGAGGCAACATTCTAGGACACAGGAGGTCACATATGTGAGAACACAAGCTTCCATTCCTTTACGCTCCTGCATGTATACAAACACAGACTCTTGTTATGTATATGTTTACTTTACAATACACTGTAGATATTCTGCACGCAAAAACTATCAAATAAAACCTCCATGTCCGCTAAGAAATGTCAGGAAAGCTGTAAATCGATATCACATTACTGGGTGATTTCATAGTTTCCTCTATTATAAAAATTGTTGATTTATTCACTCGACAAAGTCCAATTACAAGCATGGTGGATATCATAATCATGTGCTGATGAAATAATCTTCTACTTTTACTAAATTATTGCAAGTGTAAAACATAATGCATTGAAATAGTTAAGCCCTGCTCTCCCGTCATCCCCATTACCATCCTTTTACCCTCAGGCGAGTGGGACTCTTAACTGGGCACAGAGACCCCACTGAACATGAACACAGTGGATAGTGGATAATGAAAACCTCCACACAGAGTAGATTAGAGTAGGGAAGGATACATTCTCACTGAGTGTTTCCCGTGCTACACAATTTCAGATATGATTATAAATGCTTGTCCACAGAGGAGTTCCACCTCACAAATATGTGCGCGCCTCAAACAGTACATGCTAATTGGGATGTATTATTCAAATTGCATTATGAATTTGACACAGAACACTTCATGGATAGCAGCAAGGCTGGGCATGTACTATTGTGCGGAGAATATATGCCCGTGATATGCAATGTGACCAGATAATCCTGGTTTTCCTACTCCCAGTGTTCTGGTAGAGGGGATCAGTCTCTGCTAGTCACACAGATGTCTTGGCTCCTGTTCCTCTTGGAAGACTGATCCATATGTTGCGTGAACCCCTGTGGATTTAAAGGAACTTGGCTTAGGAATTTACTCTCCTCTATTCCAGTCATTATGTATAGCCAATTCACTGTAGCCTAGAAACATTCAGAAAATGTTTCTCTTGTACAGCGTCCAACATGCATAAAAATAGAAAACAAAAGCATTTCGTGATTACCTTCACGCAGGATACTTTCAGTATACGCTCTGGATGGGAGATCAGGGGGCCCTGGGATGAAATCATCAGTCAGGAAACTTGCTGTTGACAATTTTAATGTGGTTTGATTCATTTTTGCATTGCGCCCCTTTCACCCTTTCACAGCACGGTCTATGAAAAGCCCACAGATCCCCTTTAAAACGCGGTGAGCAGAGGCAGAAGAATGTGGGCCGGGCTTGTGGTCAAACCCAGCAAGACATGGGGGGTTAGAAGAACCTTGTAGATCCACCCCTTGCTCCTTAGCCCAGATTTATGCTGAAAAGTTATATAATTCAATAAACACATCCAACTTTGTTGCTGAAGTCCAGCCACGGGCCATCTAACCCTCAGACAGCCACATGATCAGCATTTTCAGTTGTATTACTACCAACTTATTATAGCACAATGGGAAAAAATAAGCTCCTGTTTCATAGTCTGATGTGTTTTTTATGGCAGCTGGATGATATGGGACTGCAGGTAAATATTTTCACTGTAAAACATTAACATATCTTTCTGCTGCAGTGTTTACTTTTAGATGACCACTGAACGCTAACTCTGAGTGTGTCCTGTTGAGTGAATATCTTATCTTCTTATGTAATGCATTCCTTCCCAGTGTGCTGCTATACAAGCAGGCAAAGAAGCAGTGACAGCACACTCTATACATTTGCAGTACTACAGAATACACCCTCATCCATTTCCTATCTTTGCAAAAATCCACCAAAATCCAGGGAACCTTCTAACCAGGTCATGAGAGTTTCCTCTAATCCTTTATTTTGCATGTTCCCCTCTCCCCTCCCCAACCCTTAGCCTTTTTCTGAGATTTCCACTCACTAGCCCAGACAGCCTTAGCCTTGACTCGGGGCCACCCCATGCTCTCACTGTCCAACTATTTAACTAACCGCAGTGAAACAGCTTTAATTTCAGCTTACTGCTCAGCCTGGCTGAATGCAGCATCGCTTGGGGGTCTTTCTGGAAAGCCGTGGTATGGGGCCCAACAGGCCAGGCAGGCAGACGAGGGAGAACAACAGCCCTGTGCAGTTAGATCTCAAAGACCCCGGAGACACATACGTCAGTCAGAGCAGCCTCCCTTAGGAGTCGTTCAGTTAGTTATGGCTCTTTTAAATGCTTCCCTGCACCTCTGCTCCATGCATGGAGGTGAGAGTTATTTGATAGCCAGTAGTAAACGGCTGGATAAAAAAACCTATTAAAAATTTATCTATTTATCTTACCCTTATCTTTCTCTTAAAAAATTGAGCATAACTTAGAAGAATGTTTCAGCTCTTTTGGAAAATATGATTTTTCTGCTATCTTGTCCCAAGTTGCTCACAAGTCATTATTTGCAAGTCCGAGTCAAATCTTAAGTCTCATGTGTTCATGATGAGCTTTCTGTCGTTTGCTGGTTGCCATCTGATCTGCTTGGACTGCTCTATATCAAAGGAATTCAAAGCATGTAATACTGTAGTATAATCACTCCTTTATCCATTAGCATACATATCAGTGTTGACTAGCTGTTTGGTGTATGATCAGTTTAATGAGGCTATTGTACAGCCATATGAAAAAAACACAATGAGAGCTTCCCTTTAAGTTAACAATTATATTATGTCCTGTAATGTGAACATACAGCTACAGCACAGACCTAATACTGACTGCTTATTGCTTACTGTAATGTATCATTACTTTAGCCTCTCAAACCCAGTACATTAGTTACCAAATAAGCTGACATTAGCTGATCAACGATATACCTGTAACCTTTAGCCAGTGTTAATGATTAACATGGTGTTTGTCCCAGTTTAATGTAAGTTAGCAAATACCAGCAGCAGATTATTAAGTTACACAATCATTTCTAAAGCCAGCACACTATTTAAACAAGTTGGGAAACAAAATAAACACATTTTTTTCAAAAAATTCTACAGATGCCAATCTCACAAAGTTAGCTCCAAAGTTAGTAGCAAGTTTATGTTTGATAGTTTATGCTAAGCTAAACATGATTGTTGACAACTTTCACAGAACCAAGTGACTGCTGTCAACGCCCTGATGGCTTGATGTGGTTGATCCAGCATCTTTTATTCTGACACCGTAGATGTTGAATTTAGCGGTTTATTTGTTTGTGTCTTGTGTAAATGGCACAGCAGCAGCAGCAGCAGCAGAAGCAGCAGCAGCATCAGGCGTGCTGCCATGGTGTTGCTGTTGCAGCTCAAAGTCATTTGTGGCCGGGCGCACCAGATGTGTAGGGTTATGCATGAAAATAAGGGAGGGAATGACATTCAGCTCATCAGTCATTTCCTTAATGTTAATGCGCCAAAAATGAAATAAAGATTGTTCATAAGTCCCAAATTTCCAGTCCGAGTCAGGTCATAAGTCTTTTGAGGACTAGTCTGAAGTTAAGTCCAAAGTTGCTGTGTGAGCAAGTGCAAACTTGAGTCAGAGTTTCCATCTCTGTCTTGAGAATTTGATGAGAATATTGATACCACTCTTAAGGTGGTGTCATCTAACTCAACAAGAAACCAAATAAGTGTATTTTCTCCAAAAAACTAACTTAATACCAGACTTAAAAAAACATTTTCATTGCTCTCAATGAAAGTTCAAAATCCTTTGCACCGCTGATGATGGGTGCGGTTGGATGAGGTCAGAAGTTGGCTCTGTGGCACCTTAAACCAAAGACCACCAAAACCAAACACCACCTAAGAGTGATGTCATAGTGTACTGACACAACCAGGGGTACACTTCTATTTTACTTAAGTTAGTTTAGAAACTAAACCACGGGAGATCGGCAAAAGTAAGATTTAAAGACAAATTTTTTTTGGATAATATGGACTTGGTTTTTCGAGTAAAATGTGACTGCATAACCAATTAAATTGGCAGCCAACTAATGATAGAAGCTAAACAAAGCGAGGAAAAAAAGTAAAAAAAACCATCTTTATCCTATATTTGAAGTTGTTAACAAAGTTTAAGGTAAAACAAAAAGTGAAGAGTCTATATTCTAGGAAAGGTGGATGTGTGTGTGTAATTTTTTGCTGACACAGTAGACTGTGGATTTGTCTGGATGAAGGGGAATACATTTATGGTTTTTGAGGAGTGAGGGCCCACACCAGCCACCCTAGGGTCTTGTTATCCTCTCCTATGCCTGCGCTCTTGGGGCGACTTTAATGAACACTCCTGCTGCAGCCCTCTTCTGGCTCCAGTCAGGCTATCTACAGGTCTGCCCCCCTCCTCATCCTCCTCATCCACCTCCTCCTCCCTCCCTGACTGTGCCTGCCTGTATGCCAGAGCAGGTCCTCCTACAGCAAGGAGGAAGACTACGACGGAGACAGCAAGGAGGCTAGGTGATCGAACTGAATAATTGATGTGAGGAGTTCACTTGGGAGCACCTCAAGAGTTTGTCTGAGCACATTGACCACCAAAAGTACACTTGCTCCAGTACGGATTTAGGGAGAAAGCGAGCACTAAGATGGCGAATGAGTTAAACTTATATTTTTTATTACTTACCTCATATAGAAAACTGAAAAGCAGAGATTTTCTTATTGCAAAATGCCACTGATTACTTAGTATTTGACTGACACTTGCATCAATTCAGACTATTAACATATATAGACAGCATGGTAAGGAGTGGAATGTTCCTGTTGCCTGGACCGATAAGAGCCACTAATGTGTCTCAATTTGTGCTGAAAGGTCCAAGCAACAAGTGGTGGGGCACCTCCCATTACCTCATGGATAATGGGAGTTGACAGTGTTAAACTGCCAAGAAACATGAGGCAGCGACATGATGTGAAGAAATGTTTCAGCATTATATCTCCCTTTAATGAAAAAAGTCTCATAAATGTTCATATAAGCTCTGCGATCAGTAGCCGAGCATGCTCGAAGAAGCATGATTCATTTGTGAAGTCAAGTCAGAGGTGAAGCAACGACTGTTGGGAAATGTGATGTTATGGAATCTGTCACTGGTCAGTTTTTCAATGGTTTGTGGGCTCAGAAGGATTATGGACACATGTAATTTATCTTCATTTCACAAAATGATGGGTGTCCTGGAGCAAGAACGTTTCTTTAGTTGAGGGGTTCCCAAACTCTCTCGGCTCAAGGTCTAAAAGAGAAATTTGATGTCTCTGCGTAACCTTACCTTCCAAAAATACATCATGAATTGACAAGACACATACATTTAAAAACAAACTACTGATACAGAGACAAACTGAGTTAAAAATGTATGTGATTTCATTCTAAAAGTACATAACAACGATAATCAAATTTGCTGAGTATAATTTTAACTTTTTCAATATCTCATGCAGTATGTTCATACAATTCTGCAGGTCTTTTTTGTATGAGACACAAACACAGTTTAAATTTAAAAGCTTAAAAGGTCAGTGTAGCAGAAAAATGAACAAACAAATTACAGCAACATTGAAAAAAATGCTCTTCTTTCAAATGGCAACCCAGTAAAAATGATTTTGTGAGCCATTTTGGGTTCCAATCCTAAGTTTGGGAAACATTACTGTAGATAAGTCATTGCTAGCTACTAACTGATATAATAATAATCCAAATAGTGTATAAATTGTACCTATTTTGGGTGATAATGGTATATGACTCCTGTTGTTTTGTCTGTTGTGGTTGTAGAAGCACAAATGAGTTTTTTTCTGGAATTTTTTAGGGCAAGGGTAACAGCACAGTGTGTCTATATGTACAGTACATGTATGAGTGTGTCTCTGAATGTGGAGTAATCCTCAAAAAACTAACACTTCTGGAATGCCCCCTGCAGAGAGAGGACTTCAGGGTTGGATGTGTGTTTATGGGAGCGTTTTGGCAGGAAGAGGCAGGGACCTGGTCCAGAATAACGGAACAACAGTGGAATGTGGTACAGCAGGGAATATCCTGAGTCAAACACAAGGCAGTCCTGGGCTTTTTTTGTTTTTTTTGTTTTTTTTAGGAGGAGCACTTTGTGGCAAGACTTTTATAAACTCCATTTTTATATTAAGATAGATGACACCCAGCGCGTCGTTCTCTTGTGCAGCTGACAACGCAACATGGATGCCTGCAATCGCTTTTCATTTGACTCTTTTCATTTCACACCACAACTAAATTAGAAGACCATGTCCCATGGAATATCTTTCAAACCTGTGACTCATTCACTGAAAATCTCTATCCAAATGTGAGAGCCTCAACTGTGGCGGTGTTGAAGTCACAGTGAATATGAAATGTTTGTATTTCTCTTCAGGCTGTGCATTAGGCCGGATGCCACGCACCTTCGCCCACATGCCTCCCACGACCCAGCGCCCGTATATAGAGGGCAGAATCTGAGCCCAAGCTGCAAGCAGGCAGATAAAGACAATCTCATTGATGTAGGAGCAGCTCACTGGTAAAAAAGAGACATCTCTGACACAACCCTGCCTGCGTTACCCTTGCTACAGAATCAGATTAACCACCGCAAGAACATTGTGCTAAGGCTCGAAGGCGTAGAGTCAGCTTTTACATACATATCAAGCAGCAGCGGTGTGTCTGTGTGTGTGTGTGTCTGTGTGTGTGAGAATATGTACGTGTACATGGCCATAAACCCGGTGGCTGTAGGGAAAGACCTTTAACTGAAACATTGACAAGCAGCTCAATCCATCTCCTAACCATGTCTACGCTTGTAATGACATAAATATGCAGTGTGGAGCTAGTGAATGACATGTTCCGCCCACAACGCCGTCGACAAACTAAAATATCTTAATACTCTATGGTCTGTCTTTTTTTTTATTTTTGTGCAAAAAAACACAAGAATTTACAAAGAAAGTTAAAATGTAAACCTGCATATCTCTCTCTCTCGGGAGTGCGAGGGATATTTGATCCTACCTGGTTAGCTTAGTCATGTTTTTCCTATCGTCTGTGCAAATCCACACAATGGACCTATCAACTCCACAGCACCACCCACATTACACCAAAGGACATTTAACAAATACCACCACCACCAACAATCCTGTGCTTTATCTCTTAGGCTAAACCTGCCTTCCACCTGCTTTGTCTGTTTTTTTTGGTTTTTTTACCATTATAAATAAGATTTGTGCAGAGTGTGATGAGCAATGATGTATTACAGTATGAGCTCTCTGGGCAGGCATGTCTTGCTCAGTCTGCCTATTTTTTTTTCTCAACTCTATGCTTTTTCTCTCTTCTACTCTTTTTCTCCCCCCCCCCTCACTCCTGGTCTGTTTCCTCTCACTCTCTTTGTCTTTGCTGTTTTCCCTTGCTCTGCCTCTGCCAGACCTCTACTTTACACTCCCCCTCCTCCCTGAAACCAACTCCTTGGCAACCAGTTGCAGCGTCTCTCAGAAAGGTAGACAACCTCCCTTTGGTGCCACAGCAACCCAATGCAACATCAGACAGTGAGGCATGCTACATTATTAACCAGAAACAGCCAAGAGGGGCTGTCGAGGACGGGATTGTGGACAAGAGGGAGAGTGCGAGAGACAGAGAATTGGAGAGGGAGGGTGGGCAAGTCCCAAACTGCAGTATAAACTTTAGAGGGGGAAACAGCACTTCCACATTTGACTGGACTTGCATTAGCTTACATAAAAGAACAGAATAACACATTTGCACATAATGTGAGTGAGAGTTAGAAAGAGAGAGAGAGAAATTCTGGAGCGGTTACATTCAGCCAAACCCACAGGGGGATCAATAAGGAACATCTGGGTCTGGGGTGGACAGGGCGGCTTTTGTTTGCAGGCAGTACATTGGCCTGACACCTCACCCAGATTCTCTCTGGGTGTCTACATGGGAGGAGGGAGGGAGGGAGGGGAAAAATTGCTGGGGGCTGCGACTGGGGAAGGTGTTTGTTTTTCTGCAGGCAAAATTTGTCTGTTACAGGGCCAAGGACATATAGTTACCACCAGAGTTACTCCTACTGTTGTGTTAATGAAAAATGTTCCATAAGTTTATGTAGAAACCTGCCATTGTTTATTTTCCATGAACATTTATTCAATCAGTGAAACCTGGATATCAAAATATTCTTCAAATGCCAATATCATAAAGTTAACCTCTCTTAGCTACAGCTAAGTTAGTAGCAAGCAAGGATATCAGACATCAAGTTGTCTAATTGATAACCATTGCAGTGGGCTTCATTATGACATCAGATCACAAATGTTGCAGTGTAGGTAACACTCCTAAGTGTTGTTTTAGAAATATTTTAGAAAGAACTTCGTCTCAGTTATGAGTGTAAGCATGCTAGCATTTGCAAATTAGCATTAAACACAATTATCAGAATCATTAAATAATTGTTATGTCAGTTCATCTTCAAGTTGTAAAATGAATGTACCAAATATAATGTCACTCCATCCAGTTCACTTAAAACCATTGCTGTAGGTGTAATGATAGTGCAAGGGGAAAAAGCAGAGGAGCACAGAAGAACAACCTTAACCTTGACCAGGGACCAATCGACAGAGGGGCTCCAGGGCCAAGTTTAGCTGCTGACCACTCCTGGTCCCCAGGGTCACCACATGCTCTGTGTTTTTTATATGTAACTTGCTTTTTAGCACCTATCAGGTTCATTGCACACTGCAGATTAGACATTGCAGATTTTGCCCAAACCCTCAGAAACCCACAAGACTTACTGTGTAAAACCAACCTCTGTTTAAGTGACATCTATGCACCATACAGAGCCCTGAGCCTGAAAATATTAATTCACTTCTCAATATACACATATCTATTACATGTATCATACAGTAGAGAGGGAGTAGTGAATAGACGACTTCACTTTTGAAAGCAGGGGGGGCCTCTTCAGTGTCTTGTTGCTTTTTTAAACACCAACCAGACACTAACTTTAATCATTAAACTAAACTAAAAGTCTAAGTTTAGGTAAGAAATCCACTTGATCAGGTTTAGGAAAATACCACTGACTTTCACTTGAACTCGATCGCTGGCTTCCATGTAGTTACTTGAAAGACCCATGAGTCCCTGTAGCCGAGTTAACACAGCCTGTTCAAGGCAGAAATATTGCGCAGTGACTGCACTGTACTGCTGTTCTGCCCCTAAAAATCAACGTATGAAAAGCCGAGCTGAAGAGCTCAGACAGAGATGTAACATTTTGATGATGCGTTAAGCGTGCAAACCAAAAATGAGAGATTTTAAAGCAACTAGCAACGGTTAGCAGCTAACTCAAAGAAGAAAAGCAACCAAACGTATCTGCAAAATTTAGACAGCCCTACAGCTCATTACCCTCTGAGCAGAAGATGAAACCAATCTCACACAACAGGGGCAATAAATGATCGCTTTTGCCACTTCATGACGTTTATAATGTTTAGAAAGTGCTGCCTGAAGCTCATGTAAAATGTCACAATAGACACCAACACTGCTGTGTTACATGTCACACCTGCCATGCCTCTTTGTGCTCTGCTATGCCACCGTGCCATGTTAAGTCACACATTGGGGCAGCATGATGCCCGTGTTGTTTGGTTCAGTGTAAAGAAACAAAGGCAGTTTAAAGAAGGGACTTTGCTGCGGCTGTGTTGTGCAATCTGTGTGTACAAAGGGCTTAACAGAGGCTAAAGAGGTACCTCCTGCTTTAAAACGTGACACAGAGGCGTCCTGTCCAAGCTGTCGTATGTGCTGACTCCGGAGTGAAAACAGGCTGGATTTTCACATTTCAAGGATAATCATGAGCAAAAACTTTGCGGTAAAGAAGATTCTGACTTAGTAATCAGTAACTTTCTCTGTCGACTTTGTCACAGTATAAAACCTATTCTATCGTTAGATAACAGAGAGGAAAAAAACACGATAAAAGCCAATGAAAGTTAAATAGGAAGTCCACCACATAAACAACAAATCTCTCAACTTTGTGAATCCATTTCAGTAATTCATTGTTAAACACAAATCACGCTATTGTATGCTGGAGTACATCCTTTTATCAAAAGATCTCGATAAATGTTAAAAGGATTTCTCCATTGTTTTAGTCGTATCCTTGACTGTGCTGAACTGCATAACTCCACAGAGTCACAGCGTTTAAAAGAGAAACATCATCTATTCTTCATCAGGTAGTTGAGTCCTTGACAGCCTATCCCACCAAATGCTCCCAAAGATGAATGAACTTTCCCCAAGTCTGCCCAGCTCTTTAAACAAGGGGGAAAATACACAAATGTTGAAAAAGGGGGGAGACAGGCAGAGAAAGAGAGCGCAAACACAGGCAGAAGAGGACTGAAATGGAAAAAAAAAAAACGGTGGAGGAGATGAGATGAGAGAGAGGGGCTGAAGTGGATAGAGAGGGGAAAACTAAAAAACAGAGAGAGAGGTGGGGAGGGAGCGAGAGGAGGAGAGTGGAGAGGTAATGAGGCCAGTGACTGGCTTTACACCTCGTCTCTGTGGAAACTAATTGGGAGAGAGCTGGAGGGCACTAATTTGAGCACTCTGCTGGGTAAATGTAGTGCAACGAACTATGAAGGGTAAATCAATGTACTACCTACACCTCGCTTTCTCTCTTTCCCCACCTCATACCCGCCCCCCCCCACCCCCACCACCTCCACCACAACCCCCCACCCCACCCCATTATTGTTTCCTAATAAAAATTCCATTGACTTCAACCATGCTTGTGGGCACGAAGCTATCGACCTGGGTAGACATCATGCGTGCTGATGAGGCGCAGCTCACCACAGAGGAGTTCAGCAGCAAGAAAAAAAACCCAAAAAACAAAAACAGTAATCGCAATCATCAAGACAGGAGATCTCTGTTCGCTCAGACTGACTCTGTGAGGTGTCGGCATGTGGCATCTTTCCCTACTGAGCTCAGCTTTACTGTACATTCTGTACGGTCGTAGTGCTGTGTGGTCAGCCAATGCATTTCCCATCAGTCTGGAGATAGCCTACATTTTCCTCCCACAGCTGCCGTGTATCAGAGGGATGTAGTGATCGAAATGCAGCAATGTATTATGTACAGCATGTGTGTGTTCTCTCCCAGGGCGCTGCCGCTGTCTGATGGGAGAAAAGGAAACAGAATGTATAGTAGTTACCCCCTGTAGTGAGCCCAAGGGTGGCTGAACAAGGAGCCAGAATTTGGGAGGTCTTAAGGGGAATTATCCTCACCCTGAGGCTTGGGGATATAACAGGCTTTTCATCCCCACATAACAGAGGAGCCCTGCTCTCATCGACATACACGACGAGATCCAACAATACTGAAAGAGGAAAGGGGAAACAAAGACTGAGCTATGTGCTTTAATAGAAAGAGAAGTTTTTGAACGCTGGGTGATTCATCAGAAACGATAGTTCTGATTTTATTTTCATGTATACTACTTACTTTCATTTTCTATTCTCGGGAATATGAAATTCAAAGGACAAAAAAGTTGCTTTCCTGTGAGAGAGAGCACACGATACTGAGTGATTATGTGTGTTTGTCTAACTCCAACTTTGATTGTGGAACTTGGAGGATGCTGATCTGCTCTGTTCAGCGCCATCTGCCCCCCTCTCTCGGTGACTGTGCCTTGCAGCTTGGCCCCCTGGGAAATAGCTGTGGATAAGTTATTCAATTAGAGGGGCATTATTGGCCCACTCTCTCTGAGGACAGAGCTGATGATGCTGTGATTATACCGCTCTGCATTCCTTTATGGCTCGGCACCCCCAGTCTGAGTGTGTG
This sequence comes from Acanthurus leucopareius, assembly GCA_029814765.1. Lineage (NCBI taxonomy): Eukaryota > Metazoa > Chordata > Actinopteri > Acanthuriformes > Acanthuridae > Acanthurus > Acanthurus leucopareius. The sequence continues at coordinate 6,177,028 of JAQMCX010000011.1, read as the reverse complement.
TGTGTGTGTGTGTGCACGCTTGTGTGTGTGCATGTGTGTGTGTGCGTGCTTTGACTTCTACACATACTCACTTTTGCAATGTGAGTGTGTGTCTCTGGGTGATTGTGTGTTAGTGCAAATCGACAAATAATGTTTGTGGGGTGAATGGATGTGCAGAGGGTTAACAATAGGGGCCTATCAGAGATGCTCGGCTGATTTCAAATGAGCCCATCTAAGTTTCAATTGAAATACACACTCAGACAACACATATGGGCTGACCACGCATCGTCTTGGAGAGGATGGAGACATGCCCCTTCTGAGTGACTAATAAGTGTGAGATGGAGAGTCTCAACAACTCCCACTGGCTTCAGTTATCAGTTCATTTTTAAGTCTTTCTTTTTATTGCAGAAAAAAATCTAAGTTACAGTAGCTGTGTTGCATTACAATTAATTGTAATCTTGATTTTGCTGATAATAGTTAGCGATCGTCTCCACTTGACTGTAAGTTTTTCGGATCATACTGGAGTCAGGTGATTTCTTTTGTCACCAGAATACTGGTTAGAGAAAGAAACAACATCGCCTGAGACAAAGAAATGGAAGGAGGGACATCTCAGCTGGCCAAAAACAGAGGCCCACACACCCAAATCCAAACACATTCCCTCTCTGCGGACCAGTGAGGTGATCTTTAAAGTGCTGCCATTATGGGTCTGCCCTATCTGCCCAGTGCAGACCCACAGATGCCCTCCCGGGGGGACAGGCTAGAAGGGAGCAGGGCAGCGGGCCTGGAGCCTCATCTGCTCTGCCCAGAATACAAATAGGTCAGTGTGTGGTGGGAGAGGAGGGGCAAAGGGAGAGACACACACACACACACACGCACACACAAGCACATGCACACACACACACACACACACACTGACCATGAACAAGAAGGGGTCCTGCCAGCTGAATTCCACCATTGGCCATGATGGGAACGGCCATCTGGTATCAATGTGGGGAAGTCAAGCAAGCTTGTCAGAGCACACGCATTCACACCCACAGCCGCCTGCCCCACACACACACACACACACACACACACACACACACAGACAGCAGACATGGTTTTGAATCTCTTGGAGAGTCAGTACAACACCTGAACATCATGTCAGTGACCTCTCATTCAGAGTCTCCAATGCAGTACTCACCTCCCAGTAAGGAGACACTGTCCCTGTTTGCACCATTCAGCTTGACTAATCCAAATGTCATGTCCACCCAAAGATTACCTCATTGACAAAATGCATATTGCTCTGCAGTTTTGCCTTAAAGAGAAAGCATTGATTGGACAGTTTCTCATTCTTTCAAATATTAGAAAAGGTCTAACCAGTCTGTTATTTAATCCTATTGTTTGTCAATACAGCAATATGACACTGCATGATATAATTATAATATTAATGTATATCAGTGTATTCCAGAGTTTTTCACAAGTTAAACTTTTGAATGACTTACCTTTACTAAGTCTTCCAAACCACAAAGACTGCATTTCCAAACACCCCTGGACAATAGTTAATCCCTGTTATGACCCCGCTTTCACGACTGCAGTTTAATTTAACTTTTGCAGTACTGTGCTCAATCTTTCAGATTTCTCCTGTTTTGGAAATTCCTGGAAGTAAGAAAAACTTTAGCTGAGGTAAAAATAGACATTGTTTGGCTGTGATGTAATCCTGTGGCTGTATTTTAAAGTTTTCTTTCTGCTGCGGGTGCAGGCTCAACATATCACTGAAAAGGGAAACTGATTTATTTTGGCTTAATATCAAAACCCTGGCCTGATGAGGGAAGGCTTGCACAGAGTAAATCAAGTAGAAAATAAGCAGGGTTGAATTATTTTCAAAAGCCAGCATGCTATTAAGCCAGAACAGGCCCGTGGCAGCAGCTCATGAAAAGAAAACATTTCTGGGTTTTTCAGCGTCCAATTTCTTGTTCTTAATATCAGCACCTCTTCGTAGATACATAAACTTTCAGGACACCAAGAGCTTTACATCAGCCTGCTGCAGAAGTGTATTGAAACATGTGCGCATGGAAAAGTGTGCATGACCCCTGCTGTATAGTGCATCTGCCAACGACAACGTGTGAGCAAATGAGAGTTGAAGAGGTCTGGATAAGCACACGGTTCATGTGCTCTCTGCTGATGATTCAGACACTAAGCTACAAGTTACAAGAGAAGGATCTGGTTTGAACCTTCAGAACCATGTTAACAGCTTAGAACAAGGAATTGATTTGTCTCCCAGACATTCACATCCCCTCGCAGAGACACAGAAACTGAAATTATTACGACTTGGGCTTTTCTCTCCTGCACTTGCATTAGCAAGATAAGTTCTGCACCATGGCTTACAAACATCTCAAGCATCCTTGTCTCCACCCACAAATAGGTCTTATGTCTTGAAAAAAAAAAAAAATCATTTGTTGTGCAGCAATCTGCTTCTTTTTGATTAACACCCCCATTTTCTTCCTTGGCGTGCCCCTGCCTCACCTCTCTTTCTTCCTCCCTCTCCCTCTACGCACATCCAGCTCTGTGATTATTTTAACGGGTGCCAGAAAAACACTGTGACCCGTCTAATTTGGGCTGTGTGAGAGCGTAGAGAGGAGAGAGGGGCCCTGCGATTTTCCACACTCCCTTTTACCGAGCGGGGAAGTGGCGGGTGAGAGAGAAGCTGTTGCCATGGCTACCTGCTGGCAGCTTCTGTCCTTGTGTTTGGAGAGCACTGGCTGTTCCCTCTCTACCCAACGCCTAGGAGGGAGGGAGGGAGGGAGGGAGGAAGGAGGTGAGGAGAGGACGGAGGTGAGGGGGAGAGAGTCTGGGAGGGGTCGAGCTGCCAAGGGGGAACAACACGAGGTCTCGTCGCCACAGAACCAAAGGGCTGCTGGCTGGGAAAAGAGCAACAAAAGAGCAACACTGAGGGCTCTGGTGGCTGATCAATCCCTGCTCCATACACACACACACACACACACACACACACACACACACACACACACACACACACACACACACACACACACACAC
>JAQMCX010000011.1:6055013-6172929 GCA_029814765.1 Acanthurus leucopareius | reverse complement strand
TTGCTACAGGAACCCCCTTCCTGGATTGTGTCTCTCAGTACTTTATTGTGCGTTTCTGTATTGGTGTTATAGTTCATTCTCGGAGTGTGTGTGTGTGTGTGTGTGTGTGTGTGTGTGTGTGTGTGTGTGTGTGTGTGTGTGCGTGCATGTGTATGTTTGTGTGCAAGAGAGCTTTGTGGTTGCTATTAGACACAGCGTGCCTGGTGGTCATGCTGAAGCGTCCCCCTCTCCGCCCCCGCTGCATCCCCCCCGCCTCCCCCCTGGCAGGAGGCTGACCTTGGCAGGGCCTGACAGAGAGCTGGCCTGGAGGGGGATCCACGGAGCTCCACGCCAGCCCACTGCGCCAACCCACTGAGCCAACCCACTCAGTCTGTGCAGGTGTACTCACGCCTGGACAAACACACGCATGCACGCACACACACATACACACACAAACACATGCATGCATGCATGCAAAGCCACTGGACCAGGGGAGGCCCTCTAAGCAAGCAGATGTCCTGATGCTCCATTTCTCTTTCACTCTTCTTCTGGATTTCTCATGGTCACTTTCTTCTTATCTACATTTTATTGTTCATTTTAGTTATTCATCTTTGTTGCTGGAGTTTCTCTTTCACTTCCCTTTTATTTGTCACTATCATACCGTATTCTTCTGCTGTATTGCAGACATGTCTGCTGTTATTGCAGAGGTAGGTAGTGAGAATAAAAGTCCATAGAAATGTGGCTAAATCACTACAGTGCCACACATTTGGAATCTATTAGTGTGTGACAGACGTACATGAATAAACAGATGTATACATGCATGTATGAATCAATAATTTAATATGTAGAGCTTTCATCACCAGCTCTCAGTGTTTTAATAGCAGAATATTGAATGACTCTGATTTCATGTTCAGATCCCCACTTGGCATCTTTCACTGTGGAAATTCAGCAATCTGTTGAAACAAATCATCAGAATTACACAGAAAAACTTCAAAGTAAAAGGCATTGTCTGATATGAAAAGAGTTCCTCTGATTCAGTTGCAGCACCAGAAAAAAAACACAACATACACTGTGCATGAAAGAAACAACAGGAAGAAGAAACCTGACATGTTTGGGTTTTGCGACTTTGATCAGTGAGTAAAAAGAACACATCATCATCTTCCTTACATAGAGTACGTCATATACTATATATTTCCTCTTGATTATACAGTCAAGATGTAAGATTATCAGTTAATAAAGGTCGATTAGAAATAACATGGAGGTCAATATGAAAGTTTAAAAAGAGATAAATGTAACACACAGGAATAAACAATAACAGGAGGAATAAAGAAGGAGCAAAGAATTATAAAGCAGCATAAAAACAAGATGCAAAATCAGTCACCCACAAGCTGAGTTTTTCACTTCCTGATGAATTTGATAAAGTTTCTGCTTGTACTAAGAAATTTTTCAAAGTCCCCCTCCAGTAAAAAAAGGGGCTTTTCTTAACTTAACTTCACTTGAATGTGTGACCTTTACTGTGCAACGTTTGGAAAGGCTGTTTTCACATTCAATTTTACTGAAGGGGCAAAGATTGACTCTGTTTTGTGCTGTCACAGAAAAGAGAGTCATGACATGCATCACTCCCCAAAGTTTTTTTGTCAAAAGATGGAAGATACTGTGCGTGACAGGCGGGCGGACAGATGAACAGGCTCGGGCCAATCCATTGTACTTTTCAGATTTCATTCTGGAGCCCGAAAAAAAAAAAACCTTGACTTGTTGGAGCTGAGAGCAAGCGCTTCTCATTTTGTGTACGTGGCCCTTTTGTGTTGGGCATTTGGAGCCGAGTTGATCCCCAGGGAATAAAGAGAAGCTCCAGAGGTTAGCACTTCATTGTGTGGAAACCAGGGCTGTCTGACTGTATGAATACTTATTTTTGCCCATCCTGCTTTCAAGGTTTCATGAGGATTCTTCACTCTCAGTGCTTTAACAACCACATCACTTTCTCTATTTTATTATTTTTTTATTCATGTGCTGTCAATTTTGTCACACTTTCATTATTCCATTTAAAAAATTCTTTGTGAAATCTTTTAAGATACGCTAGAAATTGTGTTCCGCGGTGTGTCCTCTTGTTCAAATGGAAAATCGAGGCAAAGGAAAGGCATTCAATATGCGCATTCAATGTATAAGCATTGCTTAAAAAATGATATACTCTAAATCAACCGGCAATAAAAAAGGACATCTTCCGTTTCTTGAGTGTTTTTTCTCCCCTTCCTCCCCCTCCCTCCTCCCTGACTGTGTGGTAACAGGTTGTGTTTAGCTTCTCTGCTCCCTACTTCCTCGTCTGGCATGTCTGTTCTCTCAGTCCAGAGTCTAAAGTTCAGCCAGAGACAACAGGAAGGGAGCATCACATCGCTCACTCACAGCATTTCACAACACACAAACACACACACATAAATACAGGCTTCCTTTGCACAGTAAGAATGCTCGCCCCCTCAGTGCAGAAATTTTGTAGTGTGTGACTAAATGATGAATGGTGTTACAATAATTTGATGAGATTGGGTCAGATGATGCAAGGGAGAAATATGTAATGATAATGCTCTTCTTGATGTCTTACAGCTTATTATGCTGCTCCACAAATGATCCCCCCAGACACCCACGCCTTCTTTGAACTGCTCCCACCCCAGGGTGACGCATTAGCAACCTGTCTGGAGTTGGCCTGCTTCTGATACCTCCTTCCATGCCTGTTCCATCCATCCCTCCTGTGACTCCTCCTCCCCATGTTCCTCGCACCAACTCCCATCACCCTCTCTTCTTCCATCCTCGTCGTCCTCTTCTTGCTCTCATCCGACCTATCTCTGCAGCTTCCTCCCTTCTCTTTCCGTCCCCTCTCCTCCCTCCTCCACCTCCCTGGTAGCGCCTGTTTGCGCTCCTCTCTGCCTGCCTTCCTTCAACACATGCCAGGACTCCTGGGGCACCAGTTACACAGCGAGGATTTCATTTGAAAGAACTCCTCGGGACGTCATTATAAGGATCATCACCAGGCCTTATGGCTGATGTTACATTAGTGTTCCATCACACAAAGAGCCTTCAAAGCGTCTATTAACTAGCCAGCCCTCTCATCATGCAAATCAGAATTATTCTCTGAGATTGAAGTAACGTCATAATAATCAGTAATTGACCATTGTCATGTATAAATGCAGTTGAGATCACGAGATTTAAAACCATATGTCTGTCATGTGAACTTCCTGTGGTTTTTATACAGCTGTACAGCTCTGTGCAGATGCATGGATTGCTTGAAACAACAAGTATTCTAATATCAGATATGTAAGATTATGTTGAGATTATGTCCTCACAATGGAAGGAGTTTCAAAGTGTTTTGCAGCCATAACAACATGTCATATTGGCTTTAAATGCACAGTGTGCACAGACTTGAAATTCACACACAGCATCAGTTGCATTTCACCTTCTGAAACTCAACAAGATGTCACACTATTGAGCCCTTTTAACAATTTGTGCATCTTTTTAACAACAGGTTTATATGTTGATTCTTGTTGCATTTCTGAGGAAAAGCACTTTATGTTTCATCTTTTTATGAAAACTGTGTGTACTGTCCACTCTAGTGCTCAAAAAAGAGAAACATGGATTGAACACTTAGCTGTGTGTTCAACACCATTTCAGTTTTGTTCAAGTCGAGCTCTTCTTGTTTTTCTTTTTTTTTCTTTTTTTTGTCTCAAGAGTGGTTCTCATGGAAACCACACATAAAAAGGCTTTTTTGAAGCTTAACTGACTATAGATATTGTTCAACATAGCCTTATTTCACCCCAATTCAATACAAAAAGGGATGAAATTGATGTTGAATTGTCAATTATGCTGGTATGAGCTTTAAAACATATATTTCTTTAATATATTCAAGCACTTAATCCTTAGATAAAAGTATGCACACATCAAAATGTTTAAAAGAACTCCTCTAAAGCAAATTTTAAACATCTTTCTATAGCTGAAAGGTATGTGAAGTCTGTGAATACATCTCATAAATTTTACACCACAGCCAGATTATACATTCTCTACATTATTCTCTTCATCCATTCATCCATTCATGTAACCAACCAAGCCTTCTTCCCATTGGACACCAAGGCCCCTCCCATCCAAGCAGCCACAAAATACACTTTCTAATTCATCGGCATACAATCACCCGACCATCCCTCTATCCAGCCTATCCAACCTTATTAATCTAGTCCTCCATCCCTTTCGTTCCGTCCTCTCGTCTCCACCCAACCATTTTATCCTCCATTCATTGCAAACAGAAGACATACAGTATCTGAAGTGAAACAGAATGAATATTAAATGGGTAGCAGTGAACCAGGTTCACTGTACTGCTGTCATTTTTTTCTTCTCCATCTCTCTCTCTCTCTCTATCATCTCTGTCGCTCTCTCAATCATGCTTCTCCAGCTCCATGTTCAAGAGCTCCATGAGCCATGCAGATGAGTCCTGCTTCCTTTACCTTAATTAGAGCTCTCAGGGGACTGGCTGTGGGCGCCGAGCAGCATCAGCATCAGCCTCTCATACCACAGAGATACCTTTCATCGAGCCAGAGAACACCAGGTTGAAAACTGACATGGGCACCGTGGCTGAGGCACTCCACAGAAGAGAATATAAAAGCAGGCATGATGGGGAAAATGTTCCTGCACGTTATTCAAGACTGGACACTTAAACAGCAGGCAGAAACGTGGCATTTCACTGTAGGAACAGAAACCAGAGGCAGACTGAGAGGAGAGAAAAAGCAGGCCTATTATTATTTGAACAAACATACATATAAATTTGAAGGGAATTCAGCCACTTGGAGGAGAATCAATAAGTTAGGTTACTGCATAGCTGATCAACAGAAAGTCTATCCAAAATTGTGATAATAAAATGATTGTTTTGGACTTCCGTAAATGTAAATCAATTATATTTGTATTAACTATGATCAAACAAAACAGGCAAGTCAAATATACCAACTTTAAAGCACTATTTATGCTATTTCCTCATTTACTGACATTTTACAGTAGTCATTTAGTAATTGACTAAAGGAGAAAATAACTGATATCATAGATCAACTACAGTAAATACTTTGTTAATGTTTAAATAAAAATAAAGGTGGTTTCAGTCTAATATATGTGCAACTCTATAGTTTATTAATTATTTTTCTTTTAATGTTTTAGTAAAGGTTTGCTGTAGCTGTGACGTTTGTTTGTAAAAAGCCTGCACGTGCAAAAAGTATGAGACCTATATTCTAGTTTAAATTTTAATCAATTTATTTTTTTATCTACATATCCAAATCTTTTACATATCCAAATCTTTTACATATAATGGCTATTCGGAAGAAAACCGTGAAACTATGAAAATCGAGTTAATTGCAGCAATCAGTATTACTTTTTGATGAACTGATAAATCGATTGGTCCATAAAACATCAGAAGACATTAAAATCTTGCTGTTGCCATATTTTAGGAGCCCAGTATGAAGCCGACAAAATATCTAAAATTGTTCAAAAGTGTTCAATGTACTGGAATATGAGAGGAAAAAAAAGCAACTCTGAAGATCTGAGAAGCTTGAATGGTCATATTTTTCAATTTTTACATTAACATGACTAAAACGATTAAGATCATCAAAATCATCAATTAATTATCATCAAAATCGTTTTCAGTAAAACCACGAATGGATGAATTAAGTGTTTTTCTTCTCTAATAAAAAATAAATTAGGTTATAGAAAGTTTTTGGCTCAAATATTAATCGATATCTCCAGTTGCTGTGAAACGAAAACACTAGACATTCACGCTTCATTAGGCTACTCCAGTGAAGGGGAAAAATATAATAAGGAAATAAAAAAATTTCAAAAATATACAAATAACACACGAATACATTCAGTTGTATTTCAAACAGAGTTGAAATTATTCTCCCGCACACCTTCCCTCTCCGTCCCCTTTAAACGGGGAGGCGCTCCGATGCTCACCCCCAGCCCGGGGCTCTCCGCTGCACTCCGGGAGGGTAGAGAGGGAGTTCGGGCAGGCTGAGAGCGGACGCGTCGGAAACCTCCCCGGAGGGGCCCCGTGTAATTCGATGCATGCTGTTAAAGCTTAGAGTATATTGTCTTCCCTTTGCTTATAAAGCCTCCACCCACCGGCCCACCCTACATTTAGCGGATCATGTGACTCGGGTAAGTCATTTGCAAGTACAACAGTTCTCTGTGCGCTCCCATTCATTTCCTGAGAACTGCCCGAGCTGAGCAGCTGAGAGGCAGAAGGGGAGGGAGCTGCTCACTCACATACACTCACACTCACTCACCTCACACACACACACACATTATCACACACACACACACACACATACACATACACATACACACGTACATACACGCAGTGAGTGAGAGGAGAGAAGAGGAGAGGAGAGGGAGAGGAGGAGAGGAGGCAGAGAGGACTGTAGAAAGGAAAACAGTCTCCTAGTCTCCACGGCTCTGCAGCTTCTGACAAGGTCTGTGCATTTCTTTCGTCCTGTTCCTCTGCTGGCTGCTGCTGTGTGCTTCATTTGTCACGTTGCTGGGCTCTGTGCTTGTGTTCAGTGCGTCTTGTTCAGCTGTCATTTCTCTGTCAAAGCAGATGACAGCTCAGATCACCTATGGCATTGTGTTTGGTGTCTGTCAGTTGGAGGGGGGGGGGGGGCAAGAAGACCCTGTGTGGTGCTTGGACTGGACATGCAACACCTATTCCCAATGTAAATTCATAAGCTGGTCATGACAAGAGAGAACAAAAGTGATTATACACTGAAATGGTCATGGACATGAGCAGCATCCTGGCTTTACGGTGCCGCTGCCAGTTGTGAAGTGTCTTCACTTATTTACCTCTAAAGCAATTTTTTTTTAAACGTACCAGCTCATTGTACGATAATCCTGACTAAGTGTCTTGGTGGGAAACACAAGAGTGTGAAGTGTGAGACAGCACCGCAGCAAACTCTCCCTCAGCACTTCTCGCTGTAAAAAAGTTTGCTGCTTGTCAGAGTTTTGTGCATGCCTTAAGAGAGTTGTGTGTATGTGTGTGTGTGTGCTGCTGGTGGTGGTGGTGGTGGCGTTGGGAGGGGGGGGGGGGTTGTGTGCATTTGTGTAAGGCATTGTGGTGTGTGTATGTGTGTGTGTGTGTGTGTGTGTGTGAGACAGGCTTGTTTGCCTACCGTTTCCTACTGTAGCAGCTTAGAGACAGAGAAACGAGGCTGTTAGCAACGGGTTAAACATTAGGAGGCTCGGGTAGCGGAGGAAGGACACTGGGGGGGGGGAGGTGTATGTGTGTGTGTGAATATGTGTGTGTGTGTGTGTGTGGGAGTGTTGTAGGGGTGGTGTCTTGGATGTCATCGGCAGCGCTCTCACTTCCAGGGTAATAGTCATTGGTATTGATGGGTGGCTGTCAGAGAGGCAGAGAGCCACCAGGTTGGGGAGAGTGGCCGGGGGCTGGCCCTTGGCTGTTATTTTCAATTACAGGGGACTGGGGCAGAGCTGACAGCAAAGGCATTTGTACATCCAGCGAGGGGGTGGAGGAGGGTGTGTGTGTGTGAGTGTGGGGTGGGGTGGGGTGGGGGTGGGGGGAGAGGTGGCGAGAAGAGGGGAGGGCGGGGAGCAAGGGGGAGAGCAGGAGGGAGGGAGGGAGGGAGGGAGGGAGAGGAGTGGGAGGGTGGGGGGGGGATGAGACTCTGGCCTCTGCTCCTGGGTTTGATGTGGAAACTGAGCACTGACCTCTGTGACTTTACCCCAGCGTTGTGGAGAGGCCCTGCCTCGCCTTTAACTGTGTGACAACGGCACCGTGTGTGTTTGTGTGTGTGTTTAAGTGGGGGTCTGGTACACAAAATAAAAAGGAGGTGGGGGGGTTTGCTCATTATCTGTGTGTGTGTGTGTGTGTGTGTGTGCGTGTGTGTGTGTGTGTAGATGAGACCCCCTGCAGCTCACGGATGTTCAGTGAGTGAGATTAGCGCCCATTTAAACTCTCACTTAAATCCATTTACAAAAGGGGCCTTCTCCCTGTGCATGAATAATCAGGCCCATAATAGCACACATGGAGAGAAGACTCATTTTGGAAGAAGAATCATATTGGGAGTTCTGAAACAAACAAATAAACACGTAAATATTTTCCAGCATTAACAACTAAGTCAATAGCAATAATCATGATGTTGTAATAAAAGGATGAGGGACTTTAAAGTAAGTTGCTGCAACAGTAAAACCACATCTGCGGTCAAGGTGTCATCGAAATTACTAAAAGCGTAGCTGCTGCTCAGGGTGCTAAACACGTGTACATGTTATTAACACTGAATCTTCAAACTGATCAGCTATAGTGAATCATTACTGTCACCGACAAAAAAATCAGCAGCGGAGCTCCTCTCACTGGTGATTGAAAGCACTGATGTAAACTCATTTATGATATACATGACTTCCTCGTTAAAAGGCACATTGAAAGCAACAACAATTTGTGATAACTTGCAGAAAACTCTACTGAGCTATAAACCATGTAAACAGTTCTTGTTTTTGTTTTTTTTTGTTTTTTTTGCTGAACTGAACTTAGCAGCTGAACCACCAACCTTCTATACCCACCACTGAAGTGTCTGAGTTACTGCTGGACACCACGGCTGTACTATAGTGATGCATTCACTTGCTTAGCTGCTATCTACTCATGGCGGTCTCCATGCAGTTTTTTTGTGGGTTGTTTAATGCTATCTATTTTCAAATGCCTGGATTTGCATCTTTATCAAAAAAAAAATTGACTATGTTGTTTTTGTTGTTTTACACACAAGGTTGTTTGGAGTACAACTGATCAATAACTCGAACAGGCCCTTAAATTAAACAACAAAATACATTGTTTGTCCCAATATCCTTGGTCAGCCCCTAAATGATAAGGTCAAGATTTTGTTAGGCACAATAACAACTTGATTAGGTCTTGGAGAACATCGTAGTCTGGTTTAAAATGGCCACCTCATGACAGTGAGGGTATCATACAATAATAACCATCAGGTTTAAGTGGAGAAAGATCATAGTAGTTGTTATGTGATGAGCAAAAACAGTCTCTTGATCTTCTTGTACTCAGATGCTGCAGCTTGAGATGGTGAAATAAGTTTGTCATAAAGTCTTTTTTTTGCTTGTTGCTGCTTTACATACATTTAACAATCCCAGTAAAAACAACAACACTGTTGCGGATATTATCATGAACAACACAATGTTGTACACACCAAGTTGTTTCACCTCACAGCTGCATCAAGCTACCACTGCTGCTCTGATTCCCTCAGTGGTTAAACCCCCAACCCAAGACACGGTCCAAGGGCTTACGATAGAGATCAGTGCAGGTGGGGGTTTGGGGGGGCGGGGGACTCAATTAAAAAGCCAATCACCAACAGATAGACTCTATCTGTCCATCAGCACCAGTCTCTCCAGCACATTTAATTGCAGGGCAGGATTCCCTCACTAAAGGAATCATCTGTCTGCTACAGATCACAACACACCAATTGGGCCAATGTTGATGGATTGAATCTTTCAAGAAGAAGTGTTGCGCTCTAGTATGTGCAATCTTACACACGTACGCTCTCTGTCTTATTCAAGGAGATGTGAAATTCCCTGTATTACCCCTAATCAGCTGGGTTAACTGCCAGCATATTGACTGACCGCTGTACATTGATCCGGGTGGGTGTTATGGAGTGTATCATCATTGATTGCAGATAGACTGCACTGCACTTTTTTGGCTGCATTCATTTGGGTCCTCGACTGTCAGCCAAGGCCAAAGAAGAGAGCGGCAGATTACAGGGACGGGGCATCCTTAAGATGTATTGTTGAACATCCTTTGGCCCTGTGGTAGCAGTGCATCAAACAGGGGACTACCATACACAAACAGTCACACACAATCACACAGGTTCTTACAGTAGACTACCATGTCAAGGGCACACACATGCAATGTCAGAGACAAACGGAACCCAAACAGATGAGTGACTTTGTATATTGATAGATGTAACTGCTCACAAAAGCCAACTAAGTCAACAGGACGAAGAGGTCATGCTCTTTGGTGCTAAACATCCAAAACATCTGCTGTTGTCTCGCTGTTTCGCTCTGACAGGCAAGACGTGTGTGTTGGTAGTTGTGTCAAACTTCCTGTTCATGAATAAATATAAGACTAATATTAATAGGTGATGGCTGTGAGCTGAACTCCCCCTGCTGTTATTTCACCATGTCAGAAGATGACAAAATGTTCTCTCCCTTAGCGATTTCTCTTGTGGATTCAACCTTTGACCCCAGTGTCCAGCCCACGTTTGTTTACCAAAAATTGAGTTAAGGGTGTACATGGAGTGCTAGAACGTGTGTGTTTTGTGACAGTGTGTGAGAGTGAGAGAGAGAGAGAGAGAGAGAGAGAGCGCACGGAAAGTATTGTGCAACAGTCAATGACTTGAGGTTGATAGTCTAAATAGTGAACAAAAACAGAAAGAACTACGGTCTAACGTGATTGATTACAGTTTGTCAAACACCAATGGGAGTATTTTGATTTATTTTGATTTTTGCTGCGTTGCTCTGTTGAATACTTATAAGGAGCCTTATGTTCTCTGGAGCGACAGAGCTTATCTTGTGACGGAAAGAAAAATTGCTATCAAATAGCAAACAGACTTAAGGGGAGGCAGATTTTAAGATGATGTAGCCTGACCGTAAAATGGATCCAAGTTTTTTTTTCCTCTATTTTCTAGCAATGACACCATCGCTGGAGTCACACACTTGGTGCTAACTGGAAGTTACTCATAAAACAGAGCTTGCCCCCAGATTTAACGTTGCTCAACATGTTTCAAAGGCGCAAAGGTGTGTCAATGGAAAGCCTGTGTATCTGTGTTAATGTTCCCCCTTTTAACCAGGGGAGTAGTTTACTTTAGCTAAATATGGTCAGATAACAAGAGGAAGGAGGAAAGGAAGGAAGCCAAGAAAAGAGCTTTCACAGTCAGCATTTTTCTGGATGTTATGGACCATTTTCTGAGCTGGTTTTACAGGAAGAGTTTCCCTTGACAGAATCTTTGAGGAGCTGCATCCCTTTAGCCTCAGCGCAGATGGTTTCAGCAGACCTACGTAAAGGATGCTGCATAGATCACTGTGGAGCTTTGTTTCCAGTTGTACTGTAGGTCAACTGTTAGGAAAGGAAATTGTCCATACAACATGTGGTATCCATTTGGGATTCCTGTGTGGCATTCCACAGCCTCTTTGGCTTTAACACAACCAAATGTGGGTTCATGCATCGGACCATAACTCCTCTCAATTAGCTGCTTCAACCAGGTATCAGCACGGCAACAGCATTGGTTGAGAAAGAGAGGAAAAATAATCGCAGTGAAGGGGTGAGTAGATGAGTAATAGAGGTAAACACAGCTGCTGACTTTTATTGAGTGGTGTTGGAGAGATGTAATCGGTCAAACCAAGAGGAAAATCTCGGTAGCTGCAAAATAATTGCGCACAAATTTGATGTAACAAGTGTCAGAGTGTTGGAATGTTTTGGTTGGTCCGTCATTGTCTGTTTCTATGTGGCATGCGTTGGGGATTTGGTTGTGTCAGCACAGAGTCAGGTTAGAGAGGGTTGGAGCTTCATGATGCTGCATCAAGAAGACTCCGCGAGACTAATAAACGCCAAGTCAAAACGCACGTGTGCTTGTGTGTTTGCATATATGCCAGCACGCATTGCTTTGTTTGTATCACAAGAGATAGCGAGTGAGAAAAAAAGGGCACAGGGAGAAAAGTGAAAAAAAAGAGTGTGTTTAAGTGTTTTAGCTGGGATTATTCTTATGTGACTTGTTTACAGTATATACTGTAGATGAGTCAGTGTATTGGTGCCTCTGAACGCTTGCATTGTACAGTTATTGTAAAACATCTAGGTCGATCTTTGAGAGTGCATGTGAGTGCACATGTGCTGTGATGCATGCAGTAGACAAGCTTTTGTGAGTAGCATGTACACAGTGCATATGTTGGGGGAAGGGGCATCGCTCACACACACACACACACACACACACACAATTCAGACATACATGTTGTAACACAAGCGCTCACACATACACGTACAAAAACACACACACATAAACCATCAGAGCCTAAGGGATATAAGGCAGTAGCCTACTCAAAGAACTCCCCATTATGGCAGGAATGTACCGTACTGTCATCCCTTGGGGAGGGAGGAAAAGAGAGAGTATGTGGGAGGTTGGTGGTGGTGGTGGTGGTGGTGGTGGTGGTAGGAAGGATGCAGGTTATTGTGAGGATGCTAATCTAATGCATCGAACATCCTTGTTAGGACGTGATATAAGGGTGGGTGGGTGGGGGTTTCACTATGACCCTCCACTGAAGCACATAGACAGCAGCCATAACCTTTGCATGAGAGATGCAATGACTTTGTGACATGATTCACTTGCTTATACCTTTAAAATATGTTCTCATGTGGGATTATTCATAACACAGATCATCCGCTATGTTTGACATTTCTCCATATTGCAAAGGTGTCCTTATGTCATAGTCATTTAAGCATTCAAAAGAAAAAAATCTCAATATTTTATTATTTGAATACCGTACTGGACTGTGCCCACGATGCACCTCTTTTGGTTTGAAATGATTATGAAGTACTGCAGTGTGGTCACATCAACCTAAGACCTGTGCACTGAGAGTAAATAAGAGACGAGAACAGAGTCACTGAGTGCATTTTTTATTGATTCACTCGAGCTAACCTCTTTCTCTCTATCTGCTTCTCTCTTGTGCATGCACACGGTATCGCTCTACAGTGTGTAAACTCCACCATAAACATGTGAAGAATATTGCAGAAGTTACCCTACTACTAAGGTTTATCCTGCTCTGCTCAGCTTCACCTCCCCCTCCTTTGGTACAAGTAAGGTTTTTGTGTCAGAGGCTATTTTAGATGCACAGCCACTGACCCTACTGCATTTACTGAGGTGTGTGTGTGTGTGTCTCTGGTGTGTGTGTGTGTGTCTGTGTGTTCTTGAGAGGTCACCCGATTATGTTGAAGCAGTAAGACCTCTGCGTATTGGCTCTTTTGGGAGCTGTTTTTGTAGCATCTGTTTGTGGTTCTTTGGCTCAGTCCAGCCCTCAAACAGAATATTTAACTTATTCCTTCTCCAGATTACATCTA
Source organism: Acanthurus leucopareius (assembly GCA_029814765.1). Classification (NCBI taxonomy): domain Eukaryota; kingdom Metazoa; phylum Chordata; class Actinopteri; order Acanthuriformes; family Acanthuridae; genus Acanthurus; species Acanthurus leucopareius. Next base: position 6,159,818 of record JAQMCX010000011.1, on the reverse strand, counting down.
AATGATCCTCAATTGGACACAAACGCTCTAGAATGGTGTCACAAATTGCTTTGACTTTTAAGTCGAAGCTCACTTGAGTAATGCCACCTCACTTTAGCGCTGTCACGGTCACAGCTTGTTTGGCTGTTTCTCTGCTGCATTTGAGGCACATGATGCAAGAGGATGTCAGACTCTTCTGTTTACCTCTCTCCGGAGCACTGTGGAGGAGTGTGTGTGTGTGTATGTGTGTGTATTTGAACGTACTTCTGGTGTGTGCGTGTTAGTGTGTGTTTGTGTGTGCACACTGTAGGTGTGTGTGGGTGGCTGTTTGTGTTGAATGGGCATCTTTATTCTTCTTTCATGAGCAGAGCAGCAATATTGAGAGACAGAGTTGTGTGCATGTGTGTGTGTGTGTGTGTGTCTGTCTCTTAATCTAAGATAAATATGGTTCATTGTGGGTGCAGGCAGAGGTCACAAGGTTTGTGTGTGTGGTAGCCAGATTGTAGAACAGACAAGGGACTCGGGAAGTCAGCTTTATAAGAAGTGCATTTGACACACAGATGTAGACGGAGACAAACCAGACAGCGACCGACTCTTCTTTTCGCTTTGAGTGTTTCCTCTCAGAATAAGTAGCTTCTTCATTTCCCACAGTTTCATTTGCGGAGGTGGGGAGCTTTCACAAGGACAAAAAGCCACAGAAAATTAAAACATTTGCAAAAGGTTTTCCTTTTGTCCTATTAAAAATTGATGTTTTATATGAGTTATTAAAGAAATTCAAGGTGTTGAGTTTTTTTTTTCCCTCCTAACAATTAACATTTTAAAAGAGATACCAGAGACACATCTGGTTGAAGTATTATTTCTAACGCAGCTTTTATTTAACTGAGTGTGTTTGGGCTGACTCTTTAAGTGAGTGCGGTATGGGAGATATTTTCATTGTGATTCAGTTTGCTTAGCTGTGCTTCTGCCTACTGTTTGAGGACCTTTTATTAAAACTGTACATTTGTTTTCTTGTGTAAACACACTGACACACTTGTGATGCAGTGTATATTGTCTACTCAGCAAAGTGTTTCTACAAATTACTTTTATATACGTGTGTGTGTGTGTATTTGTGTGTGTGTGTGTGTGTGTGTGTGTGTGGTACAGTGAAGGCAGTGGACTTGAGCTGCATCCGGCGACCTCATCCCGACAGGATTACTGACACAGGATCCCCCTGCCCCTGGCAGAAATAGCAAGGACCCAAGGGCAATCCACCAGAATATGGGAACTTCCGTGGGCCTTGCTAGTGTGCAAATGTGTTTTGTGTTGTGTGTGTGTACATGTGTGTGTATTTTGTCTGTGTTTGTGTATTAACATGGGTATCAGCTCACTATAAATGGAGCTGGTTTCCTCCCAGGTGCTGAGCTCTTTGGTTAAAGCAAGAACAAGAGTTCACTGCTCTCTTTCTCTCATACAAACACACAGACACATGCATGACCCCCCACCCCCGTTTTCACTGCCTATCATTGCTGCTGCTGCTGCTATAAGGGGAATTTACTGACTGTAGACTTTATACGAAGGAACGTTTCTTTTGTATGAGGAAACTTACATAATAAGGTCATTGTGCAGGGATAAAAAACTGGCACTGCACATTGTTGCTGAGCCTGTTTCCATGTACAAATACTGTGTCAAAGCTCCTGAGCCCAAGATTATTTAACCTTATGTGGGACCTATTCTGCATTGCACAAAATGCTCATTTTATAAAATCAAATAACTCATACATTCTATGTAAAATACCAGTTTAAAACCAAAAGCAGTGGTCTGTAATCGATGAGAAGTCCCACTGTCTGTCTGTTTTTCTAAACTGGGTCATAAACGTGCACTTTTTTTAGATTTTCTCAAAGCAGGGTCTCACCACAATGGAGCTCGATTTGTATTCTGACGTGCAGATCAATCAGATCAATACTCACCCTTTGCCATCTCCATTCAGCCTGTGCAAATTGTTTTAGTGTTAATCTTAGCAGCTATCTCAGCCCTTTCTCCTGCCTCTCTTTTGGTTTCATAAATGCTTATTTTCTTCCTGTATATGGCAGTTTTTTTTTGATAATTTTGTCAATAATGTCCTCCCTCACAGCCCACTTTAGGAATAGTCATGCCACGCGTTTTGCATCTAAGGCTAAATCCTAGAGTTTTTTGATGCTAGTGGCAGGATATTTAAATAAAATTAGACCTTAGCATGTGTTTATGGTGCAGCAGAGTTTTGTGACGTCATGAAACGGTAGCAGTGGATGGTTTTTAAAATTGCAGGCTACATGTCTGAGAGCAGTGGAAAGACTTCATTTGAAGCCTGAATGGTAACAGACAGATGTCAGACAGATAGAGGATGGCATTCAGTTCAAATTGATGGGACCTGATAAGCTCCCAGTGTTTTTTTCTGTATGTCCCAAAGATGAAAACATCCAACATAGGAGAAGTGTATTATGTCTAATAATAGCTGCGTTCATGAAGCAAGCAGTGTTTTCCCTCTGTGGAACTGATTTTTTTTCCCAGAGGAAAAGGGCAGGGTGCTTTGAGGTAAAGTGCATCAGTTGAGTGCATCTGTAAGGAGTTTTTAACCCTAAAGGGAACTTTTTGTCTCATTTTTGAAAGGGTAGTGAGTGTAAACTGTGGTTTGATACCATTGTGCTCGTCTGGGCGGGGGGGCTAGAGAAGTCCATGCTTATATGTGCAGTGAGGTAGCAGCACTCTACTCTCTTGAGCCCCGTTCAAAAATGTCCCAGAAGCATCCGAAAGACTTCACTTGCTGCTCCTGCCAAGGAAAATACGGCTTATGAAATGGAAATTCTGAGACCATTCACAGAGTGCCAGGAGTGATTAGAAAAAAAAGACCATGTCCATCTCAGTACATCCAGGAGTAAGGTCTGAAGGAAAACACACATCCCCACCTTGCACACACACACACACATTAAAAATTGCATCAACTCTGTTTACTAGGTATAAGCTGTTTGTGTTTCAGAAGTCATTAAAGGGGAACTCCAGCGATTTTATACATGAAGGTCAGTTACCTCATCATGGGGAAGTTTACTCGTTTAACGAGAAGAGTTTTTGTATGTCCTCTTGAGGGAGTTTTGTCAAGTCTAACAGAATAATAATGATGATGAAATCAGAGTTAGAGACAAATTTATGACAAAATATATGAGTTACAAATTAATATATTAATTTAAAGATGCAGATATGTACCAAGCAAGGAAGGTCTAACAGAAAAAGAGAAGATATTGGTTGCATTTTGGAAAAAGTCTGATTCAAATTGATGAAGTTTTAATCATATAATTGTGAGTGCACAACTGTATAGACATTTTAGACAACTTAAGAGTTCATCTCAAGTTTTTGTCTGAACAAAGGAAGAAAACATGCTGTGGGACCTCAAGTCAGACTTTTTTGGAGTTTTTCACTTCCTCCTTTTTTAGAAAAATGGGTTTGAACTTTAAAAGGCCCAGCCAGGGTCTGTTAGTATACAAGTTGTAAAACTTTAACTTTATGCTATTTGAAGATGATTATTACCCACTTTTGAACACACAAACACACGCATTCACAAGTTTGAAACACATCACACAACTATAGCAAGCCAGAGGGCCAAAGCTGAATACTTTTAAGCAAGACTATTATTCTGTGCTATTTTTTTCCTCCCCATTTTAACTACATATAGCTCTTGCCTTTTTTGTTGTATGACAAACTCAATTAAGATAGTGTATATCAATATAGATCACAAGAACATGGTTCTAAAAACTTTGTGAATAAGCATTTGCTAAGGCTATCTGTATATATAGTCCAGATAGTTAAGACTAGCAGTTTGGTTTTATTCTGTAGGGTTACATTTCTAAATAAAATCCAAATATTACATGCCATTTTTTATCCAAAAATCACACACTTCTATGTCATAATATCCTCTATAAAATAAAAAGAAATATGAAAAATTTAGAACCTGGTTTTGTTTAAATATTAAGTTTGTGGGTTTTGGCTCTTCAGGGCAACACTGACCTTGGTGGGTTGAAGGTTAAAGTCTGTTGAACCTTTGACCAAATCAGACGCTGTTATTTGCCTGGTTGCATTTACTCTAAGTAGTAAATCTGCAGGGAACTATGTGAATGGGCTCTCAGGACCAGAATGAGGCCAACAAGATGAGGTCATGAGCAGACACAATTTAACATGAAGCAGACTGAGGTTGAGGTTGAAAATCGGCTGTGATTCAGCTGTGGCACTATTGTGTCTGTTGCAACACACTTGAGGATTTTTACCAAACATATATAAGACCTTTAATTTCCAGGGTCTTCAAAAGTGTCACCAGCCAATTCTCTCCTTCTATCAAGCATTTCCTTTGTAATCTGTCTAATGAGCATGTTGTGAACATAGTCAGCTCACTGCTTTTTCTAAAAGTTGTTACACTGAGTGACTCAAATGAGAGGAAGCGGAGGATTGTGGGGGTGAGCTAGCAGTTGTAGGCTGGTTATCAGGCCAGCGTGTCACACTGGGGTGTCCAGGGGCACAGAAGAGGGAAGTGAGTTGCAACAGAGGCCGGCGGCACATCATACAGATGAAACACAGGAAATGCTCATCTCACATCACCTACAGCTCTGTCCTTTTCTTTTTTCCTGTGCATTAGCACATACAGCGCTGGTTAGTTTTTATTCGCAACGTTTGACATGTTTTTCTCCTCTCTGTTTACCTCTGTTGCTCCCCCCCTCCCCTCCTCTCTCCTCTTTGGTAGAGGACCGGGTGGGAGGGGGTCTGTTGGCATTCTTGCACCGTGTGCTTTGCGCTCGACCGGGCCTTGGCTCGGGTCCATATCCCCTCTCTACCCTCTCTCGCTTCTCTGACTCCCACCCCTCCTCCTCCTTCCCACTAAACACCCTTCCCCCCCCTCCTCAACCTCTTCAACTCCCCTTGGTTGCTTCCCTAACCGCTGCTCCTGCCAGCAACTCTGTGCTCTGCAACAATTCTCCACCCTCGCTCGCTTCTCTTGCTATCACCTTTCTTAGCACCTCCTCGAATGTCTCCTATATTTCATTGCCCTCTTTCCTTCCTCTCACCCTTTTCCATTTCTCTTCCACTGCCGCCCGTGGCAGCAGGTCCAGCCTCGGTGACACAGATGCACCCAGTTGCTCTGGGCGTGCGACATGGGAACGAAGCATTGGCAGGGCCGTCTGCTACGTTGTGTTTCAGGGTGTGTGATGCTCGCATGTACGTTTGTGCTCAAATATGTGCACATGGGAGATGAAGACGAGAGAGAAAACAGAGATGGTACAAAAGGCCAGACTTTAAATCTGGTTTCGAGAATTTGTACAAGCCTAATTTTCACTTTAACAAAAAATGTGCTTCATTTCTGTACGAGTAAACACCCAGAGACAGTTCTGCATGTGCTGAGAGAACATGAACTCACAGCTAAGATAAAGCTAAAACACACGTCATGAATGAGACCTGCTCTTGCTGATTGGTTTTGTTGGCTTGTTAGGATTTTTACAGGTTGTCCTTATAAAATGTTCTGGGTTTATGTGTTTCGTGTGTAAGTGTGTGGACATATGCACATGTGTGTATAGGAATGGATGATGTCACTTGGGTTTGAGGTCAACATATGGAGTAAAAGGTCAAGGCTTTCTGGGGAGGTTCATCACCTCTAATTGATCCAGCCGGTCTGTTCGACGTCTGCCCGCGCTTTTTCCTTCCACCTCTTACAGTTGCTATCGCCTCCATCAGCACAAACACTGATAGCCATCAGCGAACTTGGAAATAGTGGACCTGAGGTCATAAATGTGGCTATGTGGCTATGTGGTGGGAGTTTCAGTCCATACTTTGAAATGCATTAACAGACACACACATTAGCATAAACGCAAGAGCGAGGAGGGCAGCAGACAATGAAATATGTATATTTCTATATTCCAAGCTTTTTTTGCTGCAAGGACTGGCCTCAATCTTCACCTGCTCCCTCTACCTTTTTTTTATTTTTTTATTTTATTTTAGGGATTTAGGTGGGGACAGGAGGGCAGGTAGGGGAAAGAAATGAGATGCCTCAACACTCCACTGCCCTCCTCTCTCCATCCAACTCCCCCACACACCTGGGATGGCCATTTCATTTCAGAGTGCAGCAAATGGAAAGGTGATCTTAATCTACCCTGTTTCCCTCTAACCCCCCTCCCTCTCTCCATCTCCCACACACAGAGCCTCACACCACTGATGGACAGCGCACTGCTGGTCGCCTAAGCCTGCCGCCAACAGACCAAATTTAGTGATAGAGAATACTGGATACACATGGGTTTATTGCCTTGAACTAATTCTCTTCATTTCAAAGTGGATCTTTTTTCGTATTGTTATCTTTTTGGTTTGGGATCCTGAAGTGCTAACTGGCAGACCTGATCCTTTCATGGGAGCAAAGGCAGTTGACTTCGGTCAAAGTATTTTCGACCTGACCTCTTCAATAGACAACACCCCTCTGTTAGCTCATTACTCAGTGTTAGGTCTCTCTCACTGCTGTTAGCTCTTTAACCATTATAGTCACAAGCAGCGGTATGCAATGGTTATTGATTTCCTATGAATAGCCTGCTGCAGGACACTTCATTAGGAAGGTGATCACAAACTACTGGATTAACTGGACTCTGTGCACACAGGGAAAGGTTGTTGCCTTGAAGGAATGTGTTTTTTTGAATAAATTTTTTTCAGTAACAGGGGTATTAAAATTGCATTTAAAAATAAATAAGTTTGGATGGCGTGAACTTCTTTGAGGCTCACAAAAGATGCTTTTGAAAAAGTGAGTTTATCGGAAAAAGATGTTATTTTTTTCTCCGAGAAGGCAAAGATGCCAGAACGATGGTCATCTTGAGGAAAACAAACCTCACTTTCTGTCTCTTGTGGTGCACTCCTCTCTCTTCTTCATGGCTTGAGGCTGGACTGAGGCTGCAGCTCCACCCGCCCAGCCGTTACCATGGCAACGCTATCTGGGCCTACCAAGACCTGAAGCCGAAGGACATCCTGGACAACAATACAATAGCAGCACAGCCAGGGTACCTGAGGGACTTAGACCTGAGAGGCGAGATCTGGGGGGTTGCAGATTGAGAGAGTAAATCCTGCCTCTTTCTCTACCTCCCTCTCACACAAACACAGTCAGGATTAGCTTTTCTCTCCTGAATTTAAGAGGTAGTGGAACAATACCTGCCATTAAATGATTTTTATGTTGCAATATTAATTTAAATCTTTAAAAAGAGATGCTTTTGATCACTTGAGTGGATTTTCTGGCAAGCAAAAAGATGTCATTATTGGACACGCCACATAGATGTGGTGTTATATCTGAGATGGACAGTATAGTTATATGATCAGGCAACCAGCTGCAAAGAAAGAGTCTATAAAAGCTGAGCTTTTTGTCTCAGCACCAAAGTTGTCATAATGGCTGCGGTGCTGCTCCGTGCAAAGATTGGGCCACACGTCCTGCTGCTGGTGCCAGCAGTGAAGAGTAATAGAGATGTTTAAAGTGTATTTGCCGTGCTTGCATTCCTCAATGTACTGCTGCTAAAATAATAAGAGGGAGGGTTACCTCAGGTCGGCCCCAGCTGAGGGATACGGAACATGCATTGTTGTCATTGGCTCTATCTGAGTATCCCTCTTAAAGCCACAGCGCGGAGCTGAGGAGCTGAGCGCTGCCCACTTTGCAGAGGCACAGATCATAGAGGCTGCAGAGCGATGGCTGAATGTATAGATGCACTGAGAAGTGTGTTTTTGTGTTTGTTGTGCTTCATTGTGGTATAATATTACACGTATCCTTATGAATGTATAAAATATCTTTAGAAGTGTCAAACATGTCATTTTTTCACTTTTCCATCATCATGTATCAGATATTGCTTTATTTTGTTCTTGGTTTGAGAGGAAGCATCGTCTGGTTGTGCTGTTGCCGCTGCTGTTCAGTAACTGTATATCAAAGCAAGTATTTGTATTCCATTGAAGTGTTAAGAGGATTTTATTCAGCGTTATGAAGTGTTATTAGCCCTGCAGCAGCCCACCAGGCAATTGAAAATCTTTATTATGAAGAAGAGGGAGCCGTGCTGTGCGCCGACTGAGTTTACACAGTTTGTGTGCATCTTTTGTCTGTCAGCTTCTGATGGTTTTAAAACATGAATCTGTGTCTATTTAAAATGTGTTTATTTCTCAGTGGGTGCACAACATTGTAGATGTCCATGTGTGAATAACTGAGTGTGGGACCTGCTTAGTCATGCTAAAACACCCGTCTTACACCTCCTCTGTATCCCTTCACAGGCAGCCTAAGAAACAGGATGTTAATGCTTGACGGAATGCCTGCAGTCCGAGTCAAAGCTGAGCCCCTGGAATCGGAACAAGGGGTAAGAGAGCAGTTGTTTTCCAGACAATCCCCCCCCCACTTGCTTTTTTTTTCATGCTTTCTTTTCCGTCTTTCCTTCTTTCCTCCTCCCGGCAATGGGCCGATAATCACTCCCAGGCCTAAGCAAGTGAGTTAGACAGTGAGTGAGCGTAGGGGCTGATAGGAGTGTTCGGAGAGCATGGTAGTAAGCAGGAAGAGGAGAGAGGAACCAAGAAGAGGAGGACAGACACAGCTGGAGCAGGAATGCATCGGGGTGTTTTTCGGGGGGAGGTGACGGGGGCCAGCGGAGAGTCTGTGCTGGCTGAGGGTGATTGCGCAGATGTCGTCGTTGCTCCGAGGAGGAGGATCACATGGGAAACTCTAAATCTTATCTACTGTATCTCTGTGTCCTTCTGCCCCTTTATATCCCCAAGTTTCCCCCCCTCATCCTCCCATAGCCTTCTGTCTCGCAAACACACATTAGTAATCCCTCTTGCACAAACATGCAAATAAACACTGTACTGTTTTCCTTCAGAGCCTCTCATAGCTCCATCTCTTCCTTCCTCTGTCACCTCTATGTTGTTTCCACCTCTCTTTTGATTCATCACAGAGGAGAAATTAATTGTCACTCCAAAAACTGAGCTTAATCACCTCCGCCACGGAGGTTATGTTTCAGTATGGTTTGTTTGTCTGATGTCAGCAGGATCAAAAGCTACTGGCCCGGTTGTCATGAGCCTTGGTGGAGCAGTGTACCATGGGTCAAAAAAGAACAGATTAATTTTAGAGTGAATACAAATCATGGGGCGGATACAGATTTTTTTGCTTTCATTAACGTGGTGAGATAGGGCATGAGGCCTTAGCAGAGTAAATGCCTATAGAATAAATACATATCTAAAGCTCCAGTAGATGGTAGTAAAGTTCACCGGTGAAAAACAAAGCGAAAGGTAGAACCTAATGACAATTCACATATACAGGTAGAAATAATCCTCTGGGATTGCCCAAATGTGTAGTATTCAAACTTTATTAACAAAGCATTCATTGTGGAGCCCTTAAGGACAGCGTCAAACTAAGTAAAATGTAGTGAAAATACACACATAATGCAACTAAATATACTCTTTCTGGCCTTCATATGTGAAATATCTTTAAAAATCTCCACCAAATGTATTAATGTATGTATATGTAGAAAAATGCTTAAACTATGCTAATATCGGCATTTCAGCTAGGCAGCCATACTTTGACATAGTTATAATGGTTTTGGAAATGAATCTAGTGGTTGCTATTGAAGATTTGCTATCATGGCTTTTTAAATTGCCTTCCTGACCTAGCTTGATCACCTCTAACACTAAAGCTAGCAAGCTTTTAACCTAGCGCCTCTCATTTCCAGTGTTGCATTGAAGTAAAAATGTGTCTTAATCTTCCCTACATGTGTGTAATCTTTGATATGGGAAGGGGTGTATATACATTGGTAAGCTTCTAGCTTAGTGAGGTCATGATTTTCCTTGATTTTTCCTGGCTAACTTGCTCTCGTCAATGTTTTTCAGTTTGAAATGGGTGAATTTACAATTTGTGGTATTAGACAAACTAAATTCTCTTTTTGTCTCTAAAAAAATCTATTTTCTCTTCAGTTGGTAGCTTGAAGTGTGGGCTCTTGCGTTTTTGTGAGTCCTGTGCGACTTAACCTGGAAGTCCATCTTTCCTCCCCCTTCCTCCTGAAGAAAGTGGCGACATAAATGTGTTAGCTACAAGACAAAAACGCCCCCTGGTGTAATGTCAACGGGCCCCTGCTTCTCCTAGCCTGACTCACTTATACCCCCAAGACACTTATCATAGCAAAAGAAAAGTGGACTATTCACCTTAGTGGAGGTCTGTGCTCTCTGATAGTCCTTCTATCGGTCAGATGTTTTGTCTTCGATGAGTTTCTTTAATCAGAGGATCACATTTCACTATTCACTATCCTTTTTGAGTATTGCATTCAATCAGACTGAGCATATTGACCATTTTTGGAATAATGGAGTACCTCATGCAGGGTTTTCATGGCCCACGTACAGTATCAGTGCTCTCTGGTCCAGCATACCTAGAAATGAAGGGGTCTTGTTATGGAGGAGCTGTTGCTAGGTTACAAGGGCTTTGTGTTGCTGCCACAGCTGTGTGTGCAGTGGGCGCAGGCCACTTAATATTTGTAATTATGATGAATTAGTGTTCAGTTATTATTGATTTCCATTCATAACATATCAATAATATCTTGTTCCCCTAATAAATCACAGAGAGCACTTTGTGGGATGAGAGCTAAATTATTTCTGTTGATTTCAACCCGTCAGTGTTAGCCAATGATGGATGAGAACCCAGGTGCTGATAACCCATCAGGATATCTCAAGTCTTGTATAGAATTGTAGGTGTGGAGGGGCTTTGTATTGATAAGAATTGAATCCGTCTGTACACTTCTAAGAGAATTGACAGAGAGGCAGCAGGTGGTTGCTTTCTGGGTGTCCTGCTCTCAGCTGTGTCTCAAGGGTTTCAGAGCTGTGCTCCTGTGTTGCTACCTGAAAGCCGCAGTTTGAAGTTGTTCTCCATACGTGTAGTGATGTCAGTCACAGACAGGATGTGAGCACTGGAGCCCACACAGCTTTGAAGTGCACTGAGATCAAATCTCGCCCTAACAGACTGCGCTTTCCTTTAGACGGCACAGACACAGACAGACAGTTTAGGCTGCTGCAGAAATGTGGTCTTCATTTGGGTGGCGGGGGGCCAAGGGCTTGCTGGAAATGGTCTCCCTCGTTAGACAATTCACCCGCAAGGGGCTGGAAAATCTGCCCTGCTAACCAGTATCCCCTAATAAAGACAATGGCATGTGGACAGAGGCAGGCAGGCGGGTCGAGCATATCTTTATATGTGTGTCAGAGTGTGTGAGTATGAGTAGGTTTGAGCGCATACACGTATTTGTATCTGTCAGAATGAAAGTGGGGGTGGCTTACGTAAGTTTTCCATTTGTGCTGGTTTAGATGTGTCTCAGAATCTAACCCAGAAAATGCAAATAACTTTCTGTTTTTCACTTTTCTGTTACACTAAACACTCTGTTGTTTTGAACTTTCCACACTAGTGTTCCCCTGCTGCCACACAGGATTGGCCAATTGTACAAGGTTGTCAGCAACTAAATTTATTCCAAACTGTCATGATCTTAAAAACTCCTCCAGCAAACAGAAAGGCTACAGTGAAAGTTAACCAAACACATTTGGAAACAGTGATAGCACATCCTATTTTACACAAATAAAAAAGTGGAGTCGTACTTGGACTAACACTCTCGGTAGGCCGTCACTCTTTCAAAAAGGCAAGTCTTAATGAATTTGAACAAATGCCTAATTAGCTCAGCTTTATTTAAACACAGCCGGTATCCTTTAAAATAAGCTATGATGGAAATGGCGTCCATGAATGTTAATGTCTGCACTGCTCCACTTGATTGACAAGCTGACAACCTGTGATCCAGATGTTTTTTACAGTAGCCAACAGTCTTGACCCTGTTGTTTTTCCATCCATGCATCAAGTCCAAATTGCTTCCTCGTATAACTTTACAAATGTTTTGGTGTTATGATTGAACTTTTCATCACAGCTGGCTTGTTTTTCTCCGTTTGTTGTCAGCAAAAAGAGCAACTGCAATAAATATACTCACACAGGGAAATGCAGTTGTTCAGAAATGAGTACAGAAAGATGAATTTTGAATTGATAGTAACAGATCATTACAGGTCAATAATTACTTTTAACTTAAATCAGATGGCCACTCGTTTTTTCTAGTTACAGCCCTTTTTCAGATGCTTGGTTTTTAACCATTTTTTTAAAACAGTCTGCAAAGTAAAATGGCATTTTGTGTGATAAAAAAGCCTGTGCAGCAGATCATTTGTGTTAACGTCCTCACTGACTTGTGCTGGTTTTGACCATCAGAGGGGGCTGCTCATTTCAGCAGCTTAATTCACTCTTCTTCCTTTAGTTTTAGAGACAGCTGGTGTAACAAACTCAGCAAGAAACCAACAAGCGTCATGTGAATATGAATATAAATTTTGTAACATTAACTTGTGAATTTTAATGTGACTTTTAATCCATGTAGAGTGGAGAGGGAAGAGGTTGAAAGGTAAAGATATGATTACAGAGCCTTTCAGTTTGTAACCCCAATATTGTTATTGGGTAAAATACAAAAAATATGCAAGCAATGGGAATCTGTTGACCAAAGTGTTTTATTTAATAGTTAACTACTAATTATTAAGGCTTGGGAGGAAGGAGAAGAAGTAAAAATTCAACGAGAAATTCAATTTAGTCTACATTTACTCAAGTCTTGAACAATTTGAGGGTACTTGTAATTTGCCTAAGTCTTGTCCCTGTCTATTTCTACTTAACTACTATTCAGAGAGGAATATTGTCACCTACTTTTTACTTCACATCTTTTATCTGACTTTAGCTTCAGTTACTGTTTAAACAAATCCCATGATCCCACAGTACTTCATGATATCATCACACTACATCTAGAACTTTCATTGTTTAATTGAGAGATCTCTGGAGACAGAAATGATATATTGTGCATTTAAGTAATACTTTTAATGCAGAAATGAGTATTTTTACAGCATGGCAATAGTGTTTTTTACGTCAGTAAAAAAAGGAGCTAAATATTTCTTCCACCACTGAAATTAAAGAAATTAAAAGAGCTAAGTGAAGAGAGTGTAGAAAGATGAGATGGAAAGGTGAAAAGAAAGAAACAGGAGGAGAAAGTCTGGAGGAGACAAAAAAAGGTTGAGTGGCATTAAGAGAGTAAAGGAGGGCAGACAGAGAGGTACAGTAGTTTTTTGAAGAAACCATTGTACTTTGACCCATTATCTTTACCAAGTGTTCCTTAGTTCAACATATTTCACTCACCATGGTATCACAATGGTGACACTGCAGAAGGTTACATTTGATGCCTTGTTCTCAACTAGCACTTAGTGAGGTGGCCTAACATCTGTAAGACTAATTGGAACACAGTCTTCACAATTCACACAAGATAGTGTGGTGTGAGACTATTTCGTCTAATTCTTGTGGTCAAAATAACTGCTGTTCTGCAAAAATTACACAGACTCTTGTCAATGACACGTCTTTTTTTTTAACTTTTTTTGCAATCAAGTTTCATAAAAGCAACAAGACATTCAAAGAAATGTAATGTGTTTTGTTACAATGATAGTACCACATTTTAATTGTTCAGGTGCCAGCGAGCATAACAGCTAACAGTTGTCTTTTAAGCCGTTAGCCTCATTATAATCACATCCCACATGTATAACATTTCTGTTTGGCTTTTTTATGCTTTTAAAGAAAGCTGGTACAAGCAATAAAAAAAATCAACATTGGATTAATCATATACATTCATAATAATAATAATTTAAACTGTAAGCCAGACAATTTTGATGTTAAAACTTGACTGAAAATAAAAATATGATTACTACATTTACAGATATTTCTCTAAAAGAAGTTTTAAAAAAGAGGTAAATTGAGGAAGTTTCAAGAAAAAGTTCAAGTGTCACTTTTCTTTGGTGGACAAACTATATGCTGATGATGAATAAATGACATGCTTATGCTGATAGATCTTCAATAGGTGAATGTTAGCCTAAGGCTCTTAGTCAGAATGTAATTGCATGAACAAGTGTGTATATCTGCCTCTGCAGCTTTAAATATGACTAATCTGGGTTCATCATTAATCTCAGCTTTATGACTAGCAAGTTCCTAACTTGCCTCACTGAGTCAGTGTTGCACTCAATGGGAAAATGTTTCCTAAACTTCACTGTATGTGTATAATCTTTACTATATGGTAGGGGGTGTGTACATTGATAACTCTCCATCTTAGCCAGGTCACAGTTTTCTTCTTCCTCAATTAGCTGCCTTTGCAGACCAACTCCATCAACTCCTGCAGGAGCTGTGGTTGACTGTCCAGCTGATCCGCCTGCCCGTCGTCGTTCGTGTTCAGTTTTGAAAGGGTGATCCTCTAAGATATGAGGTGGTGGATGAAACAAAACTCTGTGTTTCAGTCTTTTTGTCTGCAATGGTGTCTTGTTGTGAGGCATCCTGTGTGTTTTCAGTTTCTCTAACTCTAACTCTCTAACTCAAACCCGGAAGTCCTTCTTTCTTCCTCTTCCTCCTCTCTCCTCAAGAGGAAACCGGCGACTTAAACGATCAGAGCCACAACACAACAACGCCCTCTTGTGTAACATCTCCATGAAACATCACTGAAAAGCAATAAGATTACTCTCATAGTTGGCACATACATATTTTCATCAGCTTCCTCTGTAAAATCTGTCTTCATTTAGTGGCAGAGAGAACTGGCAATAATGCAGAACTTTAGTGGCCAACTAGACTCCAAGAGCCCTTACTGAGTAAGACAAGATTTCCAAAACACTGAGATCAGCCTCAATGGGTCTAATGACTTCAAAACCTTCGGGCAGTATAGCTCCAGGCAGTCCCTGACACTTACATCCTATACAGAACATGCAAACAGGGAGAGCATGTGGAAAAGCAGCTTGATGATAGCCTGAGGGTCTGTCAAGAAAAGCTACACTGAGTTGATGCAGGAGGAGTCGATGCAAGAGAGGCAAATGACACTTGACATCGCAAATGCACATATTATGACTTAAGAGATATTTCTTTTGAAATGTTCCTAAGGTAAAGCTTTGGAGCTCTGGAGTAGCAACAGTATATAGATAGTTAGATAGCAGATATGTAGCCAGGAACAAAATCAAATACAACACTTACATAGCCCAGAAAGGTATCTTGGTAACTTTTGGTCAGGGAAGAATATTCTTTAAACTCTTTGACAACGCTTTAAAATCTCCTATTTAGCATTTCTAAGCATAATACATAAAAGATTATTGATATGTTTTTCAACAGCTAGAATTCATCCTGCAGGCATCCGTTAGCCTATAAGACAATGCAGGAGAGAATAGCAATGCATAAATTGCCCTTTTAGTTGCATGAACTACATTATAAATCATTTAATTGCATGTTTGTTTGCTTCTGTTGAATGCTAAATGTTAGCGACTCTGCGAACACGGAGGGTCAACAGTGACTCTGATTAGCAGAAAGGAAATCCTTTTCTAACAGTGAGCACACCTCATTTCTCCGCAAACTCCATGTCACATGATTGTGTTTATTATGAGTCTCATACATAACAGTTATTACTTAATCCCCCTAAGGGACATGACTTATGAGCGGACAAAACAGCCACCATTTCCAACTCAAAAGTGGAACACTGTGTTCATTCAGGCAGAGCAGTGAAGTAGAGGTTGCATCAGCTGATCAGCACCAGCTGCTTCATTCATGTTTTAACAGCAGTGGGTCGTTCATACCTGTTTGGCTAGCAGCTGATTATACGAGTCCAATCATATTCCTACAGGTGTGCAAACTAGTTATTACAACTTTACTCCTTATAAGATCCTCATGCTGTTTGCTTACTCTTCCACCCCATCCTCTGCCTGTTGAGTTAAAGCTTTAGACTTTGCTGTCTAATAGTCTTGCAAGTATGTCTTTATTAGGGGGAGTTAGCTCTCCATAGACAACTCTTGCTTCCCTTCAAAGTGCAGAGACTTTTCTGCCAAATATAACTTTACAACTATTGGCTATAAATGGTCAGTTCCTTGAGGGAAGTGCACTTGACTGAGCTCAACTACTAGAAAGAAACTTAAGGAGGTTTCACGAAGTCACAGAGGCACAGAGATTGTTTTCATCACAGAAAAACAAGATTAATCATCCCATCCAGTTTTTTTCTCACAAAAACTGGGGTTAAGTCTCTTTTATTTGTGCTCCCTAAGGCTATTAATATTGTCTTGAAATGTAAAAAAAAGCCCTAAAACAATTTAAAATCCTCTTTCCCCAAAGCATTATTATATACATAAAGTTGTGTAAAACCCCAGTAAAATGCCTGCTGGGTGGGATGATGAAGCACACGATAATATACTTTGACCCTTGACCTGACACCCCTGACCCCAAGATGAACCCCACCAAGGTCCGGACGTCATTGATGGCATTTTTCATGGCTTGGGTTTGTTTTCCTAGCGAGGAGGAGTCACACAGGGAGAAGCACATTTTGATTCATGGGGTTGTAACATTTCATGTAGGCTGAAAACAACTATACAAGTCTGGAATAAAAATAGAAGAATAGTCCATAAAATGACACACTCACATACACACACACACTCACACACACACACACACAGACCACTCAGAAAAATTCGTAATTCACCACAGATCTGTTGCAGCCAACATTACTTAAGAGGAAAGAAATGTGAGTCTCAAAAACAAAAGCAACGAAGAAAATTGAAGGCACGGAGCATTTTTCATCTCAGTTGCAGCTGCAAGTTTTTTCCCTTTACTTTAATGAGCTTTTCCTGTATGATTAGTAAAAATCCTGCATGTGTTCGCTCCCTGATCGCCCTTTCTCTGACTCAGCCTCTGAAAGGCTCCACTGTGAGGATCAACACCGCTCACCACACACTCTAGCACTCCTCCCACATTGAACAGTCTAGATCTGCTACATCACACGTAACATGCTTCATTTGACATTATAACACAAATTGTGATAATAAAGAAGCCCCGAAGCATGAGAGTCCAGAGAAACAAAACAGCTAGTAGCAGGGCCAGTGTCGTTTTTCAACTGTGTATGTTCTTCATTATCTTTTCCAAGTAAACAGGTTCCCGAAACTTGTGCAGACAGATGGAGCGGTTGTGTTACAGTCTGCTTGGTGTTAAGTGAAAGATGTGTTGAGGGATACACCGAGCCACCAGCGTTGGCCTTAGGAGGCCCATCGCTGAGAGACAGAGGGAGACGGTCAGGAAATTGAGCCCATATGATGTTTTTCCACCGTCACAAAGGAGATTTAGGAGAGATACACGGGGGAGCCAAGAGAGCTACAGTTCTGTGGGAGTGATGGAAAACAGGAGGAAAAGAGTGAGAGAGCAACCCACGCTCAGAGAAAAGAAAGGGAGAAAGTATACAGCGAGTGTGAGTCGCTATCTTTACTCTTCGGCGTTTCATCTGAGTATGACATCATGCTAAGAGGGCACCTCACGGGAGGAGTCAAACGCTTGAATGAATATGAGAAATTAATTGCTCCTTTTGCAATAAATGTTGCTGTATATAGCTTTCTAATATATCTTTCTCACGCAGTTTTATTCTCCTTGAGGCTAAATACTTGCATGAAAACAAAAGTCCTCATCTGGAATTTATTAATGTATCAATTTCTGGCCATTAATAGATTAATTATAGACAGATTGTCTCACTTATTTCTTTCTTCCCTGTTGTGTGTGCGTCTCTAGTGCATTTTTTTGGGATCAAGTAGCAAAAATTAATCATTGGAGGAAAGATCTAATGTTAATTTTTCTTTTACTCCCGCAGTCACCTAAAGTGCGCCCTTATTCTGCGATGGACGGCGTCCCCTTCTTCCTCAGCAGAGTTAAAGCCGAACCTCCAGAGGACCTGCTCGCTCACGACCTGCACTTCCACACGCAGACCGAGCCTGTCGACCTGTCAATCAACAAACCCCGCCCCTCCTCTTCATCCACCACCCCTACAACCACCTCATCATCATCCCCTCTCAGATCCGCTTTCTCCCCGTCTTCTTTATCGTCGTCATCCTCCTCCTCCTCCTCCTCCTCTCCATCGGTTATCACCTCAGCCTCATCGGTGCTCACGCCAGGCCCTCTGGTTCCCCCTGGAACCGGGGTGAGAGGTCAGCCGTATTTGCACATCCTGCACTCTGTGCCGCCGCCTCCATCCAGCCCTCTGAGCCTGCAGGGAGCAGGGAAGCTGGCCAGCCATGTACACCGCATCCCAGTTGTGGTGCAGTCACTGCCCCTCATGTACACCACTGCCGTTCGATCACCCTCCAGCCTCATGCTACCTCTGCTGGACGAGGTCAAAATCCAGGGCAAAGGTAAGACAATGCTCCTTGAATTTACTCCATATTTATATGGAAGACTTGAGCCCTTTGGGATATCTGCTCAACTTTTGTTAATTCCAGTGAAAATTTCTGTAATTTTAAAGATGCTCTGGTAATTATTTAGGTATTGATAGAAACTGAAAAGAAAATGGTGATACATTGTGATTGCGTTACTCCCTCATGATTGTTATTAGTTTTACATAGCACATTACCCGTCTGATGTGTCTCCAATTTTGATAGAAAGTTTCTCCACCTACTGAGCAACATTAGTCAGGAATCAATTATCTCACCAAAAAAAATTTCACCTAAATCAGTTGGGTTGAATGTTTTAATTATTAGTTGTCAACCGTCACAATACACATCAACAGTATTCTTGCTGATGAGTGCTTAAAAGATTCCCAAAATAGAGGAAGATGTGCAAAAAGAAAAAGAATACTTACTTTGTCACACACAATCATAATCAGTGCACTGAAGTGAAACTGGTTCTCTGCATTTATCCATCCCTGAGGAGCCGTGGGTAGCTTTCGTATAGCACCCGGGGGACCAACTCCTGCTCTAAGCCTGTGCCATGGTCAGGGACTCTGACAGGGAAAATAATCTATATGTACATGTTTTTGATGGTGTAGAAAACCAAAGCACCCAGAGGAAACCCACCCATGCAAAGTGGGAACATACAAAATCCAAACAGAGAAGCTCTGCCCCAGCCATGAAACATACCCAGGAAATGACAGCGTTAACCACTAAGCCACCATTCTGCCATGAAAAACCCAAACACTTTCATGGGAATCTTTTTCATAAATATAATAAAAAATGTTCAATACATGATCAGGCAGTTTCTGCTTCAGACAAAAGGAGTGTCAAAGATGGGTCCATGCTGGTATCTGACAATGAAGTAGCTGTGATACCTGTGTGGTGCAACTTGAGATATCCCATTGACAAGCTGTTTATGACAGTATATTTGTACGCCCGGATGCCCTACTGTCTTTAGTCAAAGAACTTATGGATATAACCCTGTGAGAACTGACAGTGTGTGTACATTTGTTCAGAGATGGTGCCTCAGGCAATAATGTCTGCACATCAGAGTGAGAATGGGGTGTAAAGAGTGAAAGACTCACATCTTAAACTGAGAGCTTTTGCCTCTGGTGCAGGTTACCACAGCCACACCTGTTGTTACCTTTCTTTCTGTCGAGAAGCAAATAACTGGGGCAGTTTGAGCTTAAGACCTTGCTGGCTTGGCCTGGACTGTGATGTTGGTTTTCTCTCTGGGTGTGGTTTTACTGCCAACCACTGGGAGTGAGCCCACACTAGGTGTTTCTGTCCTACTCTGAGCCGGACACAGGGCAACTGTTGGTTGTAAAAGAGATTGCCTCTTGCCGCTCCCTGCAGGATGGACGGACACAGTCAACTTGTTCTGTACCTAAAAGCAAACAAACAGAGATGTGTAATTAGGGCACTGGCTCTCATAGACACTTGGTCGGCTGGGTGGGGTGGTCTCCGTAGAGATTGGCGTCTTAAACATTGGACGTCTGCTCCCAAAGAGAGGAGAGGGAAAAAGGAAGGACAGGAAAAACAAGCCTTGCATAAGAGGGTGTGGATGGATATTGAAGATGGGTGGCACTTACGTAAACACATGCACACACATATACACACATCAGTCCACCATCAGCTCTGCCCAGCTCTGAAGGCACCGAGCACAAAGGAAATGGGGTGAATGAGTGTTTAATGTTGGGTGTGGTGCACAGAGTCACTTTTAATGAGACAGCAAGCAGCAGACAAACAGAACATTTGTCTTTTTATTGCACTTAATGGGACTTAATAAGAACATTTACATAAAAACTCTCACGGTCGAACTAAAAGAAAATGAGTTCTATAATATATTACATTTGTGAAAGGTGGTACTGGAGGGAGGTTTGTGGGCGTGCATGTGGCAGTAAACACACCCATGCTTTCTTAAAGTCATACTAAAAATCAGTGCTTTGCGATAAATAAGCAACTGAACAATATATAATGCTGTCAGATCCTACCTGTTGCTTCTCCTGGCCCTACTCTCTCTGCATTGTTACAGCTATCCCTTCCTGATCCCATCATGCTGCTGTAGCTGCCAGAGCAGCATTGGTTAAAGCCTGGAAATAATAAAACAGTTAAACTGGATGCTGATCACACTGGTCATCAGACAGTTCAGCTGTATTATGTGTTTTCTTAAATTTCTAGGACCTCTATGATGCTAACACATCTGGTCCAGACTCATCTTTTAAGTCATGGAAAGTGTTTTAAGTATATTTATCTGATTGAATGAGCAAACAACTGTAATTTTAAATAATTTACCCTAACACTCTCCACTTGAACAACCAGTAATTATTGACTAACAGCTATGTACCGTGCAGCGTTCTGACCTCGAAAAACCCAGCTCTGCTAACACGAACTTATAGAGATCTGCAAAAAAGAAGGTGCATATGATCATGTTTTTGTTCAGAGTGTGCAACAAGAAGAGAAACTATTCCCAAACTGAGTGAATCAGTGTGCTGTGTGCAGCTCTGCAATGAATGAATAATGTAATGTTGCACAATCAGTTTTATATGTTTTTTTCAGGCTACAACTTTGGTTAATGTAATTTTTAAGAAAATAGGACAGGATTTGGGATTCAGGCACCTCTGCTTGTAATTTTGGGCTGTCCTGAATTTTTCTACATGTCTGGTCAGTCTTAATGTGAGGGTCAAGAACCCACATTTACCTTGTTTGACTTGATACAAACCCAATTACTTGTTCAGAGATGCAAGTCTTAGTCATAATGAAGCTTTGAATGCAAAAACATTTACGAACGCACTTCCACTTACCCTCTTGGATGCACGTACACACATACACACGGACACTCACACACTCACACACACACACACAATCACAGGTTGGCCATCCTCTTTAAGAGAGGGCGGGTACCCTTCCTTTCACTGCTGTCTCCCTGTCTCTGGCAGGAGGTTGCCATGGAAACAGGGCTTGACTGGAAACAACAGGAGAGAAAGAAAGAAATCCGGTGCTCTGCCCACCTCTCCACCACTCCTCCTTTGTGTCCCTTGCTTAAAATACCCCTTTTTTTCCGACACAGGATGCGTTTCAAACTAATTACAGGTTTTCCATAGGGTAGGCGAGCTATTGACCACTCTGCATGTCGTAGTCTACATCAACAGTTAGAAACCTTTAAAAGCAAAAGCTCTCACAGACTTACAGTATTCTTTCTGCGCCCCTCCAGCAAATCCCCCCCCCAGTAATAACACCATGTCTGCTCCTAACTCTGGACCCTTATTATGGGCCATTATGGCCACAATCTTAGCTGAGAGGGCAGAGGAGGTGAAGTCCTGATAGCCTGTAAAAGCACCAGGCTTACAGTAATGAAGGATGCTGTAGAACTCGGTGAACACTTTATCGCAGCATAATTCGTGTCTGCAATGATTTTGTCTTTTGAAACAAGAACAGTTATTAGTTATTTTAATATATTTGCTGTGCAATTTACACGTTGTTTATATCTCTTAAAAATTTGTAAATCACTGTATAACTAAATCAGTGGTTAATTTACTGGATTTCAAATAACTTTTCTTTGATAAAAAGGTTGGTTTTTTTTTCGAAAAAATCCATCTTTTAAGATATCCAGGATGTACTTAGCCTGTGTCCATGGAGACAGAGATGACAGAGTAGCTGCAGGCTCTGGCAAGATATACTGTATCCAACGAGTTCAGGGAAGAAGTTGTCACAACTTATAGAATAGATGTAACTTTGTCATGCAGCCCAAGAGACAGAGACTCCCTTGCTCAGAGGGTCAGGGAAACTAACAGGCTGGCCAGTCAAATGTTTTTGGTTTTTTTTAATCTCTGTTACTGTGCAAAAGAAGAGCATCAAAGAGGGGACAAAGCTAGCCAGCTAATTATCAGGATGTTCTGTGAAAGGAACACAACAGAGAATGGATGGATTTAGACTTTTGTGTTGTCTTCAGGCCTTTTATGTTTTGTCATTATCAAGAATATGATTCTCTGTCAGTTGTGCATGCAGCCAGAGTGCTCAGCAGAGTTGCACTCATGCCAACACACATACATACTTTTAACTTGGGCAAATTCAGTATTCAAACACACACAGAAACACACACTCTGACACACGCATACATACATTTTTTTAAAAAAGCACAACCCACTGACTCCCCTGTCTGTCCCACCCTTACAGCACACACAGACCCCAACGGCCTGTCGCCAAGGCAGATCAAAAGTGACAGTGATGACGACGACCTGCCAAACGTGACCTTGGACAGTGTTAACGAGACCGGCTCCACTGCGCTGTCTATAGCCCGTGCTGTACAAGAGTGAGTATCATGTTGATCATGTGAGTGTGTATGTGTATGTGTATGTGTGTGGCAAATTTGGATCTCTACCGACCCTAAAATCTCAAAAAAGTTTGAAAAAATACTCTGGCATTGTTAATATTCTAAAATTGTTTTTGTACATAAAGAGTTAAGGAAAGTTTTACAAAATGGCCGAAAGTACGTCTGTACTTTATTCCTAATTTTTGGAATTAAAAAAACAAAACAAAAACAGAATAACAGTCAACATGCTCCGCCCACCACTGTCACGTGACTCCGGTTGACCGTTGTAGAAGTGCGCATTCATATGGCTAGCTAGAGAACATTTTGAACAAATACAGCTCCATTTAAAACTCAGACTGACTCAGACTCAGCTTGAGCATTTTACTAGCAGAAAAATCACAATGATAAGTGTAGTCAGTATCTTTTCTTCATGTTGTTTGTGAACTTATTAGCTTGTATCCGACCGAAGCGTTTGCGGTTGTGCTAATGCTAACTGTCACTTTCCTGGACTGACACCTACGGATTTTTAGGTAAGCGCACAGACATCTCCCACTTCAGCAGGAGAATGTAAAAACACCTCTCTAGCAACAAACTTTGCACAGATACCAGCCAATGTCTGTTATTGTAGGGGACGTGAATATGAGAAAAACACATTTTTGAGTAGAGAGTAAAAGAATGCTATTTTTGTTCTATCATGTCGCAGGAAGATGTTCTGGAGGTATGGCCTTGATCCTTACACTTGCTACTATTGGCTGCTTTTAAATATGATTTCAGTTTGTAACACTGACACAGTATTCTCAGTGCTGAAGGTTTTGATATTTTGTCTCCAGCTAGCTTTCCTCCATTACTATTAAACACTGCAGTTCAAATAAATGCCCTATTGAACTTACAGTTACTCACCCACTGAATAAAAAAAAACATAGAAAGAAAATGTAAAATTTCACCCCTCATTGAAACAGCTTAATAAATGTAGGAGTTATTTTAGAGGAAAAAGTCCAACATCTTATAATGCTTGAATATGTAGACCTCTCTAAGAGGCTTTTATTATGAGGATGTAGTCCATTGCAGTGTGTCTGGTTCTAGTCTGGGCTGCCAATAGTCATTTTTTCCCCTGCTGTTTGCCATTGTTTATCAAGTTGGTGTGACTGAAATATAAAGAAAATGTCAAATTTAAAGGAGAGATGTTGAGAAGGGGTTACACAGTCACAACATGAAAGTTTTAGAGAGTTTGTATAAACTGTACAAACTGAAAAAATACAATGAGCACTTAGAAAAAAAAAATCAGAGCCCTGACATGACATTACTGAGTTTAAAGTACAGAGATTTAAAATGTTTTCCCTGACGTCACTCACTGTTAGTCACCATGGATGAGAGCATCATTTACATATAATCTCAGTGTAAAACCCAGTGTTGTGCATATCAGTGTGCTTTTGTAACTGCCCTTGTACATTTGGATGTATCAGTGTGGGTGTGCATCTATATGGCTGACTGCATATGGCTGAGACATACTTTATGCCCTGTTCGGCCTACGGACATCACAACTCCTGTGGTGCCAGTCCATCTGTGTTGAATGAAAAATCTTCCCTCTCCAGTGGATGACAGATTACAGTATCCTGATCAGGAACAGGAAATCAGAGGCAGAGAGACATTTGGCTCGGCCTTGCCCTCCTCACTCTGTTGCTCATAAACCCAGAACAGTCAAAACCAGCAGCCTGGCCAGACTCAAGTTAATGCCCATAGGACTTTTATTTAGACTAACAGTAAGGAAAGTATTTCAGGACTCTGCGAGAATCCTACTAATGATGGAGCAACATTAACAAGGCTGAGGTTGACAGTTATCCAGCCCCAACAGGCTGTGTTTTGATGGTAACCGTCCAGCGTACGGGGCTGACGTTGTGTACAAGGCATTGCATTGTTTGCTTGTGCATTGCTGGCTGTGTGAACATCTATAGCAACAAAACTAAATGAGTTATTATGGTGGTGTCGTGCATAGTGGTGGAAGCTAGTTCTCTGGCTGTGCTTATTCAGTGGTACAAGTAGAGGGTGCCATGTCTGGGAATATGCAGACACAAACACACACAGAAACTCACAAGAGGAATCAGGTTTCGGTGCTGGTTATTGAAAGGGACAGGCGTGCCCCTGAGTGCCACACGTGGGCACCGGGTGGTCAGAGGAGAACAGGGGCTGGCAGGGCCCAACCTTTCACTGCCCAAGCTTTCACTATGGAGAGAAATCACCAGCCAGGCTTAGCAATGCCCTGCCAGGGCCTGCCCACACACTCACTTCTCTTTGTGCAAAGTGCAGACTGTGCTGTGTGGAAACTGTGTTCCTATGTGTGCGCTGTGTATGTGACAGTGCGTGTAAAAAAAAGTATGCATGCACGTCTCTAAGTATTAATCCACCGGTGTGTGTGTGAGTTTGTACTGTATGCATGCACGTGTTTCTGCACAGTGGACAGAACAGCTGGTTCCAGAAGGAGGTCAGCCATTGTCAACAGGAACACAGACTTGCATGTTAGTCTGTGAAAAACAAAGCAGTCTGTAGTCTTCATGAGTTACATGCCAGTTTGGCCACATAGAGGAAGAATGTGCGTTCTGTATTGACACAACACACGCGCTCTGTGGACATCTGCACCTCAACAGAAGCTGACAACACTTCTTTGAAATATATCATCTCATTGTGTTGCTGTATTGCTTTTCTTTTTTATTTGAATGGGTGCAGTGTGAGTGAAGAAAGTACTGCTTTATGTAATTTAGTAGCCACATTTGCACAAGCAGTCACCCAGAGAGCATCAGAGAAGAGAAGTGCAAGGGCGGAGGATGGGAGTGCCTGCAGCCTCCAATCCAGGTATCCATATATAAATAAATGAGTGAAAGGAGAGAGTGAGATAGTGTGTGTGTGTGTGTGTCATGTGCTTCTTGGGCAGCCTCGTCCATATTCATGCGTTGCCCTGGGGACGGGTGGATAGGCTATTGTGGGAGAGCACGAGTGAAAGAGGAACACAGTTGGATAGAGAGAGGAGAGAGAGAAGGTGTGTGTGTGTGTGTGTGTGTGAGAGAGAGAGAGAGAGAGAGAGAGTTTGTGTGTGTGTGTGTGTGTGTGTGTGTGTGTGTGTGTGTGTGTGTGTGTGTGTGTGTGTTGAGGTTTAGGGGCTTGTGTTGGAAGGGTTGTCTCTGCTGAAGTCTGGCTGGTCCCCAAGGACCTGGGGGCCACAGAGCAGGTGGAGGATGGGGAGGGGGATGAGGCAAGGGGTAGTATCCTCGGACAGGTACAGGAATGCCCAGTGGGCAGTCTTCCAGTGTGTGTGCACACAAACAGTTTCACATACTCACACACTCCTTCCCCTGTTTTCTTGATAAATCCACAACCACTGCAGGTTTGAGAACAGTGTAGCTGTTGTTTTGACCTTATTTCATATGAGCAGTTAGAAAAACGTGTATTGTGTTTGCATTGTGGGAAACGCCTGTTACAGGTGACACAAATACACCAGCTCCCTTGCTATTTCTCTTCGTCTCTGTCTCGCTTTTGTTTTGCATATAGTAGCAGATGACGAGAGGAGAAAAAAGGGGAAACAAAGGAAGCAAAACAGAGGTCAGCTCTGTTTGAAATCATTCTCAGCTTTACTTCCTATTTCTCTCTACTGCTCAAACAGACACATTCACACATTTATGATACTGTTGTGACACAGGGTTCGAAGCAGTGTGAACTTGGCCCTGGGCTCACATAAGAAAATAAAACTAACTGATCTTCACAAAATGTGAGGAAACATATGACCAGAGATGTGATTTTAAAGACAGATATATATTTTGTTGATGCAAATAAATACACCCTACTAACAAATTTATCCTGTCTATACTGATTTTGCCACAGTTGAAAAAGTAATTTGGCCATGAATTACGCACAAGGACATTTGACATTCAAACAGCTTATAGTTAAATGTTGTTCATTGTTGATTTTGCTGTTCTAAAGCGCCAGCTGAGCAAGTGTGAGTACAGTGATCTTTTACTATGGATTTATACATACAGTAAGTGTGCTGATAAAAATAGCAACTTAACACTACAACCAGCATCTTTCAGAAGGGAAGCAGAAAAGACCAGCAGTGATGAAATCTTCTCAACCCACAGAGGAGTATTTAAACCCTGCTACTGCAGTTAAAATGATAGTGGTAATGATAACAATTACATTAACACCAACAACAATATGATACATAATAATAAAATAATCATTTATAGAGCAGCTTTTAAGGAATCCAGGGACACTGTCCATTGAAGGAGACAAACAAACAAATGGGTAATATGACAACAGAAAATAACTCAGCAGTGATAGCCAGAAAAGCAGCATTAACTAAGAATCTAAGCTGTGGTAAACAGCTGAGTTTTTAGGTTGTTTTTAAAAGTCACAATGGATGTGGCATTGCAGATGTCAGCCAGGAGAGAGTTTCAGAGGCTGGGGGCTTTTTCCCCAAAAGCCTGCAGGCTGGCGGGAGGGATTGCACAATGACTTGACATGCTATGAGACTACTTAAAGTTCTCACACTGGCAGAGCTGAAATCAGCAAATGGATGACATTTTTTGCTTGATAAATGACTTCATAAGAATCAGAGTAGTTGGTTTGTTTTCTGGTAATTGACTAGCTTAAAATTCAGCTGTTGTCGGTAGCAGAATATTTAAAATAAAATATATGGCATATTTTCCTTATTTTATCCCGCACAAAGGTCATTAAAATGTCATCTAAGTGCAGGTTTGTATTTGTTTACCTTTGTTTTGTTGGTGAGCAGTGGTAACGTAGGAATTGAAGAAACTAATTAGCAGCATGTCTCCCATTGTGAAATTTCTCTCAGTACCTAAAATGGAAATAATTGTAGAAATGGATTAAACATAGCTGAGAAGCAGCTGTGGTACATTAAATGAATTAATTTATTATGAGTAATTTATTAGTAGTAATGAGTCGTTTGTTCTTTGTTTTAGGAGCTGTTGTACTCAGACCTTCCCAAATTATATCATAATCATGGAGTCACTTCATGGATGAAGTCAGAATGTAAACATCCGCCTCCTCTGCGAGGGGTCTGAGCTCAGAGTGTTTCCACTGTTTCTGCGTCTCCTCTCCACTACCCTGAACACACACACACACACATACATACAAACTCACGGACATTGATATACAGTGAGACCATTAGATGACCTGATAATCAATTCTACCAAAAAAAAAATCATTTTTTTAGCTTTACAAACACACTTCTCTGTCAGTATTTTCAGTTTGACATCACATTGCAGTGCGATATGTTCTGAGCGAGGGAGAGTAAGAGAGAGACAGTAATGAGGGGGGAGTTGGAGTCCACTTCATATCTGACCCGTGTGCTCATTTCCTGTACAGCTTCAGATTGGCAGTTAGCCAAGAGCAACAGGTGATCTTATTGTATGTGTGTGTTTTTCTGTATTTCTGTGAATTTGTGTAGCTTCTGCGTGTCTTGATTGCTTGAGTGTATCTGAGTCGGCTTTTGACAAATCGTGCTTTGGTGAAACGCAGAGAGACAGGAAGTGGGTTGTGTGCAGTGGAGACAGTTCACTGGAGGGCCCGTCTGGCAGCCCCTGCTCCTCTTTTAAATCCCTCTAATATGACCGAAGCTGTTCCTTTCTTACGCTCCCTCCTTTCCCCCTTTACCCTCTTCACCCTCTCGTACCTGCTTCTCAATATCCACAGCAGAGACTTTGAGACCTGAAAGAGAAGCAACTGCGCTCCGCTGCTGCTGACAGTTAAATATATCCCACAGATCTCACTCCTCCCCTCTAGTAAACAGAGATGTTCTTGTTTTCTGTCTCTGCTGTATCCTTTTCTTTCTTGCCCATTTGTTGTGTGTGTGCAGCAGTCGTTTGTTGTGTGAAAGGTGCTCGCTGTTTCACAGTCGACAATCACTGGCGAGACATGAACTACAGCATTATTTTCAGAGTAGTGATGCATGAGTACATATAGATTTACCACAAATATGACACCACACCACACTGTACTGCAAACACTCACACGAACACTCACAAGCCTTTCATGTAAAAGCACACTCAAACGTACACACGCACCCACAAACACACACTCTTTGCTACAGGGTTTCTCTGTTAGAAGTGAAAAATTATATAATCAACAGTGATATTGATTAGTTATTGGAGAGGTAATGTCACGCCAAAATTAATGGATGACAGAAATACATCATTAACCTCATTGAACAGCACTGTAAAATAAATTCCTTTATTCCTCCACCTTTGATTGATGAAAGTATTGGAGCAATAAGAATACCAGCCTTCTTACCTCATGTAACTCCCCCAGAGTTACTGAACAGCAGTGCTACACTGCCACCTGCTGACAAAGCTACTGTTCCAGATGGTAATTGTCTGTATGTAATATGCACCAGTACTTGCGTGTACTGGTTTGTTGTTGTTGCTGTATACAAATAACATACAGCCAACAAGCAAAATGATAGGACTCTTCTCATCGTTGAATGTCAGTTGCAGTTTTCACATGCCGGCAGCACATCATAAATACACCAATACAGTTTCAACAACCCTTAGACAAAGAAACCTAAACAACTGCATTTGCATTGCAGTATGCATCAATATTGTCTTTGCAAAATTTGAAATGTTTGCAAATTAAAGTTCTTGGTACAATTAAACAAATTACACCAAATCTGTACTGATACATATTTCAGTGGGTTTTATTTTCCTGAGCAACTTCAAATAGCACTTTTAAACTGCCAAGCTTCACAAGGAGATATTTGTTTTTTTCGTGGGTTCCAAATTAAATATTGTTATTTTTTTGTTATGTTGTCTGATCTGTTTTATAACGTTAAAATGTACTTATATAATTTGCAAACTCCTCAGTTTTCTTTTGTGCATTGCAATCTGTGAGAACAATGTTCTTTAACAGCATATTGGAAAATTTATATTTTTTAAATATGCATGTTTGAGCATATGTTGTCCCTCTAGTCAATATAAACCAACTACCTACTAAATATCTGCTCATACTTTGTGTGCTATGTATTGTCATGCAAAGTCACTGTCGCAGTCTAATAATGCTTTTGTTGATTCCTTTTCTTCTGTTGCAGTTCCATGTCCCCCTTCAGTATTGACAGCATACGGCGCCCCCGGAGGTCAGAGTCACCAGATTCCAAAAAGAGAAGAATCCACAGATGTGACTTTGATGGCTGCAATAAGGTTTACACCAAAAGCTCCCATTTAAAAGCACACCGGAGGACACACACAGGTTAGTAGGTTCAGTGTGTTTATTTATATGCTGATATTTGTTTTATGATGTTGTCTGCCCAAATTTTCTAACAATAATGGTATTTTGTGTACATGCTTAGAAAGTCCAAATCTTAAGTTTCTGAGTGCCATGACCCTGCATATATATATATAACCCTGATACAATCCTAATTGCAAAAAAAGTTGGGAAAGTGTGTAAAATATAAATGAACAGAGTAAAAAAAATATAATTCTTATTGACATGTACTCAATTGAAAACAGTGCAAGAGGAGGTTGGGTAGAGGGAACAAAAGACTAGGAAAGTTGTGGAATGTTTCAAAAACCCTGTGGAAAATCCCACAGGTAAACAGGCTCATTGGTAACAGGTGAAGTTGTTATGAATGGGTATGAGAGGGGCACCTTGAAAGGCTCAGTCTTTTTTATTTATATTTGACACAGCATCCCATTTTTTTTGGAATCAGGGTCGTGCCATTTTGCTAAAAATGCAATGAAAACCACTTTAGAGTCTGAGTCACTTTGAAGAACTGATCTGGAACAGGTCAAAGCTCCTGCCAAAGTTTGCCACGTTATACAAGTGGAGATAAAAAAATGAAAAATTTGTAAACCGTCTGCAAATGATCCTACGCCTTCCAGCATCCTTCCACCATTCAGTCAATATCTGTACATACATGTATGTAGGAACTTTACACATTGGTTTCAACCAGACCCTAACAAAGGTTAATATGTTATACAAAAGATGCATTTTTCATTTAGCAAAGACCGGTCAAAACTGATCAGACTTGAATCCAAATAGGGATAAAACTTAAACAAGTTTGAGATAATTATGAAGCAGTAAGGCTACAGACATCAGAACTGTCTAGAAATAAGACATTATGTATGTTTGTAATACATTTTAAAAGCAAACATCTCTCCTACTCTCATATGAACATCATGGTTTTCTCCAACCATAAAGGAGGGAGAGTGTAGATTTGACTGCTGTAAAACAGTCCAGATTGCTTATTGGCTGCTTTAGGTTAAAGGTGTATGTTTATCATAACACAATTATCAGAACATATATCACATTTTATACAGCCAGTTGGAAATCACACTTATAATCAACCATGGACTGGGTGACATATTTTATGGATATTTGCTAATAAATTTAATGAATAACAGTAACAGCACGGAACAACTGATAAACTACAATAAACTCAGTTTGAGTCTCTGTGTATTACAGCTTTATGAGTTTTTATGAAAAAAGTGATTTTTGAGCAAACAATTTGGATGTTTGACCTTATATAAAATTGATCATACCAAACCTCATGATTGTTTTGATAAATGTAAAATGCTGCAAAGGCTTTTAGCTATTCTTGTAAGGCATAATAAAAAGTTACAAACTAATTTAGGAAACGTGTCATTGTTTACAAATCATTGAGGCCGAAGTGTTGGCACTACTTGAGGAACTCTGAAATGTAAAGTAGCCAGTGAGTTACTGACCCCACACTTCCTTCCTCTCCAGGGGAAAAGCCATACAAATGCACCTGGGACGGCTGCACATGGAAGTTTGCCCGCTCCGATGAGCTGACGAGGCATTACAGAAAACACACGGGGGTGAAGCCCTTCAAGTGCGCAGACTGTGACCGCAGCTTCTCCAGATCTGACCACTTGGCCCTGCACCGACGGAGACACATGCTAGTGTGAATCACACGGAGAGAAATAACGAGAGATCAATGGAACAGGCACACACACGCACACACAGGCAGCCGGGGGAGCGGGATCTCCCTGTGAATGTTTTTCAGCTGGCCTGGACTCACACACAAACATGCACACAGACACACAAACATAAACACATAGATGCACGCACACACTCTTATCCGTCATTAGGAGGGAAGATGAAGAGGTGCACAAAGCTTGTGGAGCACAAAACAGGGTCACTTCTGGATCCTCACTGGGGTTGAAAGGAATAGACGGCAGGACCTGTTATTGTCATTGTGTGGAGTAATAGTAGGGAACTGTATTTTGCAGCACTGTTTGTAAATGTTTCACTTTGATTTTTAAGATGAACTCGCACTCTTTATTTGGACAAAAAATATATATATATATATACAATGCAATCGCAGCTGTCTCTTTTTGGTATCTTTCTTTTCATTGTTGTTCAAATGGCTGCTTCTCCAGCATTCATAATGTGAACGACCCCCATTGAACGGAATGGATTTCCTCTGTGAGCAGAAGGTAGTTGGACTGGATCACAGGAATGGACTTGGGCCTATTTGGAGTTCCAGGCAGTATTGTTGCGTTGTGCCTCCCTGTGAGTCAGATTTTTGACCAGCAGAGGGCGCCATTTCACCGCAGATGGTTTCTTCAGCCTGCTGGAGCCTGCTGTCATAGCGGAGGCATGTCACATAGAAGCTAAAATGGGGCTAGACTGTCACATTTTCTCATCGCCAGCAAACAATAAAAGACATCAACTCTAACAGCCACAGTCAGAGTGGTTGATCAACCTCATCAACACATCCACTGTTTCAAATACTCATTGCTTTATTTTAAATGATGACAATTCAAACTGGACATGCATATCATCACACCAGCAAAGGAACACACCACCTGTGACCCACTCACAGTGCCAGATGACCCCAAATCTCATCAGTGCTATTCTTTATGTTGAGCCTCTTGAAAGCATTTTCTTAAAAAAAAAATCTTTGGTGGATTTTGTGCTGTGATTAGCAATCAGTAAAGTGCAATCTTAAAGGATAAATATACTTTCAGTATGACAATGTTTTGTTTTATTGAATCTTGCTTTTTTTTTCTTTTTTTTTTTAAATGCCTGCTTGTTGCTTATGTTTGACTCAAGAAATACAACCCCTCATGTACAGTGAACTTTGGAACAATCAGAGGAGAAACCCAGTATGTGAAAACAAAAAAAATAGAGGCACCTTACAGACTCTGCTTTCACTCTGTCCCAATTTATCTGTGTTTAATTATTCAGCTCTGTTTTCTCATCCCACTTTGACAGTGAAAGGAACTCGCCTTGTGATTTTGCACAGCAGCACTTGACCGTAAGCTGAAACTGACATTGGCTGCAGTGTTACAGGGATAGTGTGGTACCCAATGTACAATACAGAAGAGCAATACATACCGAACAAAGTGATGAGAAGGAACGTCAGCCTCCTCTTTGTTCTATTTGCTGATGTCAAGTTTCTACCTGGGCCAGCTCCTCACTCTGTACTAAGACTCTGACTCCCCCTGTTGATTGGTGTGTAGCTCCAGCACAAGGCTCTAACCTGATGTGTCTCAGTTTGAGAGTTACTCCTACTCATTTTCAGTTTGTTTGATTTTATTTGTCTCTGATACAGAGAGTCACTTGAAATGTTCTCACCTCAGACCAGATATATGTCAAGATTATTACCTGATGTACCTGAGATTTGGCTACACGAAATGCTGACCAATGGAGGATTAACTAACATTTTCTTTCATAGCACATGTATAAAAAATACATACCGAGGTTTATGCATGCATACTGTATGTATGTATGTATGTATGTATGGGTGTAGTTACGGGTCAAAATATCTTAACTCTTAGAAAACAGCATTGACCATTAACCAGAAAATTTATTTAAATAAATTTTTCCAATCATAATAACAGATGTTTATGCAGGTATTTTTAAAACGCCTCATACTGTTTGAGACCTGCACACATAAGCTCAGAGTATCAGGCCAACCCATTTGATTGGATAGTGCTCCCAAATGCATTTATTGGACCGTAGCCAGTAAAAGCAGCAGTAACCTTTGAGATAATAGCACCTTGAAAACCACACATCCATGCACATATATACATCACACACACACACCTGTATGCTAGCATTGAACATCCTCACCTTCAGCGAAGTAGCCAAATTCAGGACATCATTTCCACACATGCACCCCAATGTATGTGACACCCCTTTGTTGTAATGGAGAATGGTAATGTATGTTATCATTATTTATGTATATTGTTTTGCGCACATGTCAGTATGCCCAGTTGTATTATCATTTTGGAAAAAAAAGCATATCAGCACCTTGTTTGTTTATTAGTATGATTTTCAAATGATTTTATTTCAGATGGCAATTTATAAACAAATAATCATCATCATATTTTATCATCCTTATAATGTATGAGATCGTTTTATTACTGAGGGGCACTTCATCATTGCATATAACTTTTTTTCTTCTGTAAAAAGGATCTTTTGAAATGTTGTAATATATGTGATAGTGAAGATAAAAACTTATTACAAAGTTCTACAGCCTGTATATACATTGGAAAAATAGGGCTTTTGATTAGTAGATGCAGGAAATACATTTATACATGTAAAGTCTTTTTCAGAGACTGTAATTTATCTAATTTGATATACAGTGAAATGGGGCTAATGGTATTCATCATGTAAATTATCATATGTGATGTTTTATTACAGTTTGCTTTTTTGGGGGGTTGTGGTTAAATAAGTTCATGATCAAATCCTTTTATTTCCCAAGGCTGAACCAGTGTTTGCTTTAACCAACAAATTATTTATATACATTGACCGTATTAAGGTACTCGATTCCCAGTGTTGCTATTTTACTATACCTGGACAAGAAACTCTATCGATCAAGCACATATCAACAACACGTATACTCTCGTATTCAGTGTATGACGTTGCATGCCTTAATACACCAGTTTTTGCTCAATTCAATTAGACTTGAATGTGGTGTGTCCACAGGACAGGGTGTATTATATTTCCCTTCAGCATCTCTTTTCTCATTTTAAAGCATAATTTTGTAACGGTAACCAGGGTCAAAGTTATGCAATAATAATGAATAGTGCCTCATATTGCAAACTTGTAATATCTGCTGCTCCGTGCAGAGTTTAGATTTCAACATGCGTGCTCAAATTAATAAATTTTAAATGGGAAACCATGAATTTTGGAGGAAGAAAAAAAAAAGCACAGATCACATTATGCAAGGCGGACCTCTAATGTTTCACTTTTCTTTTCGCACTGAGCCTTATGCCATTGTGTCAAATGCAGCATCCTCCCATAATACTTTCACAGGCTGTTAATAGCTCGCGTTATTACTTTGCTTGCAATAAGTCACTTCCTTTAATGGGAACCAACCTGAGTTACAATGGCCTCCTGATGTTCCAGCTTCATCACATGAATTCAACATAGTGACTCCATGAAAGATAATGAGGAGTCTTACTCACGGGGAAGAAAAATCCTGTGGCTGGGATTCCAGCCGTAGAGGAATGCCTTTGTTTATGAATACTGATCTTACACTTCTCTATCAGTTCAATATCTATTTTACTTTCTGTGTAACATCTGCTTTTGAGTTCCTGGTTTTGAAAATTTTAAGTAGTGAAGCCAATACCTTTGTTTCGAGTTTGCTGATATTACGTACAGTAATCGTTGTTCCTGTATTTATGTAAAGTGAGTGTAGTGTAAATATATTCAGATCTTTTCATTCTTGCTGTTTAAAAAAGAAAAAAAAAATTGTGATATTGCCCAGCGTCGCTTCAAAAGGGAGATTCTGCTCATGGAATTCCACATCTGTAAAGAAATTTCAATCCTGATATTTTTCAAAAACTTCAAGAACAGGTGTCTTTTTTTTTCTGTTACACTTTTCTTTTCTCCAGGAGTTGTTTAAGTATCCAGTCAGTGTTTTGCCTTTTTCTCTGTATTTTTCATATGGATGGAGCTGTGAAATTAAAATAAGTTCAAACATATACATGTATATCAATATGAATGGAGGCATGAAGGTTAATAAAGTTGCATTTTGTATGTAACACACTCGTATGGGGCTAGTTGCTGTCTATGACTGAGACGGATGGTATGTGGTTTCGATGTCACTCGGTCATCTGAGTACGATACTCACATTCTCTGGCATTCAGAAACCTAATCTTGGTACTAGGCTAGGAATGAAATTAAAGGTGATATGCACTACAGTAGCTTGTACACAGAGTACATCTGCCTACTACAAGAAGATGGGAAATTATAGCCACTGATCATAGTAATGGCCATTGACATGATTATATATTTATGTATGCATATGTAGGTGTATATATAGCCTGTACATCAAAATATCAGATTTTCACTGCATGATTATTTTGGCCAAATGATTTCACCATAAAATATACAGATTTTGGAGGAATACTAATATCAGTCAGTTTTATCTTAAATGTTATTGTGGGTTTTGGCTCTTCTTGGCAAATGAATTGCTCTCATAATATACATGTGTGATGTGGAGAGTCTGTAACCATAACTGCTCAAAAGTGCATAACAAGAGCAATTACACGTAATGAATTCCTCTGTTTTTATGGCAGGTGGCAGCCAACTTCATTAGCGCCACTTGCTGTGACAAATCAAGAACAAAGGGAAGCAAAAATTATTAAATAGGCGCTGCACTATTGTATGCGGTTGTTATCATATCAATAGACAGATAGATAGATAGATAATCTTTGGTCTCTTGAAAATCCCAACAGATGATTAAACAGCCAAGTAAAACATGTTTTACCTGTTTGTAATTATGCTTTGTTAATATTTAGTTCCAAGAGAGAATGCATGATATTTTAAGTCCTGCTATATTTTAACACAGTTTCTGAGAACAGGTTGCACTTAAAAAGAAAATGCCCAGTACATCCTGTTCAGCGCCCGATTATAACTGGATCTGGATGAATGTTTCTGTCAGCCAGCAAAGGATTCAGATGATTACAATAGCAAGGTTTCAATTCCCACTCCACAAAGCATTTCAGTGTGCAGTAAATCACGTATGTGATTTATTACTCACAAGAGCTTTTAGTGTGTAGGCTATACTGAACAAGCAAAGTGAAGCAGAGACAAAAGAAGCTAAAAGCAAACAGGAGTGATATGATGACAATCCATGCAAGTCAAGTGCGTGTGCACTCAGGACAAGTTCAGACAACTTTTCTGGTTTGTACTGCTTCTCTTGGCACCTTTTGTCAGTGCTTCTGCTACGACTCATGTCATGGGTGCTTTCCAAGATTTATAAAACACAAAAGGAGTAATCTTGTTCTGTTTTCATGACGCAGGGTCGTTACAGAACAAGTGTGTTAAGGGTGTGCGTCTGAATAATGACTAACATCTGATGCTAAATCAACCTTAATAAAAGAAGTCGAGCAGCAAAGGTGATCTGACGCAAGGAGAAGTGAGGAAAGAACGCAATATGTGTTTTGGAAATGATAAAATGCAAAAAGTCAATCTGTCAAGTTTTGGAAATATTCCACAGTGATATCTGTTCTGTTCTTTCTTTTCCTATTTCCAAGTGATCTATCAATTCTCCTTTTATAACTAGAACCAATAATATATACGTAACATTTCCTATTTGTAAGTGACTTTACAGCTCTGTAAAAAAAATAATTTTTGCTTTCAATACATTCATTCGGTTTTCATACGATTCCAATATTGGGAGCAAAAAAAGGCCAACACTCAAAAATTCAATTGACTGACATTTAACACTGAGCTGGATGGATATAATACCTTCGTGTTGAAAACATTTTTTTGAAGAGACATTACTTAGAAACCTAATGTCCCTCAAAAAAAAAGAGAAGGATATTCGTTATGAAAACATAAAATTCATATAGAGTTTAACTTTCAGAAGTGAAATATTTGACAATATTTTAAAGAACAGATACTCAAAAAGAAATATTCACCACAAATTTTATTTGCACTGAGGGTCACAGAACTTCATAATACATGTGATCAACTTTGATTACATCTACATGTTATGAAGCCATGACACAAAATATTGTAACGTCTGTCCTGACAAAATATTTGTGTGCATATATATTTTAAAAGTATTGCAATAATTGGCTGAGCTGCTGTCTTGGCTGCAGAAAGTGATGATAGTGTAGACTCGGACAATATTCCATATTTTGATCCTTCTTAGACATTTCCAAAACAAAAATTTAAAATAAACAATCTCTGCAATTAAAAAAATGATTGTATCCTTAAACAGCAGATACAAAATATATACATCTTAACATATTATAGAGACTTAAAAAATAAATTTTGTTTAACCTGGCTCAAATTCTAAAGAAAGTTGGTGATAAATAAAGATAGAGGAGGGGCAGCCAACATACAGAATCAGTTTAGTGAAGTAGAGTACCTGATAAAAGAACACTGTCCCGGCGGGGCAGCTCTGTTTTTCATTCATCCAAAAGAAAGAGAAAAAAAAAAGCAGTTAAAGGCACTTTCAAAAGGTGTTTGAATATTTAGATAGTAGTCCAAAAAAGCAAAAAGCTTGCACAGATGTTCAGACTGGCAGGTGCTCAATCTAAACCTAGAAGAAAAAAAAAAAGTATCCGGAGCTCACAGACATCACTTTGAAACAACTTATGAAAACAAATCATCAGTAACATGACGCTGTAACCCTGTAATAAGACACCCAATGTTTGAACACAAAATTTGCTAACAAAACAAAGCCAGGCTTGATTTGCCCATAGGAACAACTTCCAGGAGAGGGAAAGTAATCTAACCTGCTGCTTAAATGTCATGTACACAAAGCGGTTGTGAATTTTTTTGAGCCCTTCTCTCATACAAATGTTAAATTCAAATCAGACACTGCTGTGTGGCTGAAGTTAAGCCCATAAAAATCAGTTAAACCTGTCCTATGATATAATAAAATAAAAACCCTTTTTGCAATGATCAATATGCTACAGTATATGGGCATAGATATAGAACATTCATAATGCTGTCTAAATGACTACAATTAGTATCTTATTCCCATTATCTCCCTTTTATTTCAGTGCTATGAGTAAATATAGATTTTGTTGTGAGGCAAGTTATTCATAAATCTGGCAGTGTTGAAGTCATGCAGTGAGCGCTGCACTAGCAAACAGTGCTCACTTTTGTTACTTTCTGTCACGCGTACACACTTTAATCCTTCAACCAGCTGGCTAAATTAACATATTCTTTGCCCTTACAGTAACAGCAATGCTTTATCTACACTTAAGAGTATGGCAGTTTGTTATTTCTGTTAATGAAATAAGTGTCCATAAATGTTGTGACACTGTTGACGTGATCTGAACGATAAAAAACTTGAAAAATTAAAAATATTGACCTTTTAAGTATATTTGTACTGTGCAGTACAACAAAATCTGATGAAAATAAGGCTTTTAAAGATATTGTTTCACTATTACTTTTGGCAAATTATCTTTGACTGACACCTTTGACACCTTAAATGTTTCCCTGCATTGAGGCAAACGTGAAAAAAATAAGGCAAAAGAAACATTGTTATCTTTTCACAATAAATGAATTACTTGTGGGCCAGCACTGCTAAGGATGTCTCCACTGGGGAGGGAAGTGAATAAAATGCACAGTTTAAAATTTGTCTGTTTTCTGATATGAAAGTCCATGTTTACTCAAAACTAAAACAAGATGACTTAGATTGCAGGAGCGGGTTTCTAGCTCTGGTGTCTCTTCATGTGTAGGGCAAGGTGATCGGAGCGGGAGAAGCAGCGCTTGCACACACAACACTGGAAAGGCTTCGCCCCGGTGTGTTTCCTGAAATGGCGAGTCAGCTCATCAGAGCGGGCGAAGCGCCAC
Organism: Acanthurus leucopareius; assembly: GCA_029814765.1. NCBI lineage: Eukaryota > Metazoa > Chordata > Actinopteri > Acanthuriformes > Acanthuridae > Acanthurus > Acanthurus leucopareius. The sequence goes on along the minus strand of JAQMCX010000011.1, from coordinate 6,120,430 downwards.
TCACATCCCTCCCAGGAGCACTGGTACGGCTTCTCTCCTTCAACAGAGGAAAAAAAATGCAAAATGAAGCTATGACAGACAGACAACACATGTAATGACACATTATCCTAAAACACTGACATTTCTTCATAGCAGAGCCTGACTGATTTATCGATCTGCTGATATCAGCCAACATTATGGCACTCAGATAAAGTTTTGCGTTATATTGATTTTTTCTTCGTTCATTTGGTGTTTTCTCTCTTTTTTGGCAAACAAATGACACAAACACTGCAGGTGTGAATGCTGAGAGAAACTATAACCATAACTGTATAGTAAGAACAATTACACTCAATAATTTTTTCCATTTTAGGGTGGATAGCATTAAGGTACATCACTGCCAACCACTATCTAAAAGCAAGAATGAAAAAAAAGCTAAAATGATATAAGAGGTGCTTTATGTGTGTAAGGTTTATTATTAATACAATATCAATATTTCATTTTTAGATATCATGGTTCTCTTGATATTGGTTACTTAGAAGAATGGAATATTTCTAAGTATCTGAAAAAGTGATGATAAATGATAAAATAAGATGATGAAAAAGCTGATACTTTTTCATACTTGCACCTCAGCTGTGAGCCATAAATCACAGCGTGTCCTGTCTTTTTCTCTGCCCCCTTCATGAGAGCTGGGGTTTATGTGATTTGACAGCAGTGAGATGTGGGCCAGGTCTGTCAGTGGACAGAATGCATCTGCACGCCAAGTACATTTTTTTGTGCTCACCGCTTTCACCCCAAAAATAAAAAGTGCAACTCAAAACAATTTACCTGTGTGGGTCCGTAGATGGGCTTTCAGATGAGAAGACTTGGTGTATACCTTTTGGCACCCTGAAAGAAAAAAAAGAAAGTTCATTAACATCAAAACACTGTCGTCTCTCTTGGGTATGGCTAAGCAATAAGAAAACAAGTCTCACCTGGAACATCACAGTGGTGAATCCGCCGTCTCTCCAGATCCGGATTATTCCTTCTGTTGCTCTTAAATGGAGCCGACTGGGCCAAAACTGGAGACACTGGGCCAACATTCGGTGCCTTCGGAGCTGGTGTAAGGGTTGGATGCTGGACTGGCACAGGACCTGGGCTTTGGACTAATCCAACATTAGGAGTCTGGTCTCGGTTTTGGATTAGTGCGGCACTAGACGTCTGCCCTGGATCAATTGGATTATGGGTCTGAAAAGTTAACTTAGAGGCGATGCTGGCTTCGTAGGAGGGAGGTGGGGACAGATTGTGAAGGAGCTCCTTCCCCCTGCCCGGACTTGAGGGCTCAGAGTTCGGCGGAGAAGGTGGCAAATAGGTTGGTCTCTGGTGATGGCCTACGTGTCGGAAACATTCATTCTGAGGACTGCTTGTGGATTTGGCAGAATTCTGCACTGGACCTGCATGGCCGTTCCCAGTAGGAAGACTTAAGGGGGCCACGGATCTCAGCTGCGCCCCATGAACAAGCTGCTCCAAGTCAGAGTTCAAAAGCTGAAAGAGAGGAACATCCTGGAAGTCTGGCACTTCCTGCTTAATGAAAAAGTTCCCATTAGCTGTGTCGGCTGCTGCGAAAACTCCTGGGTATTCTGGTAGCGTTGGTGGTGCTCCGTTGCCCTGGCAGGTGGCTTGCATCAGAGAGTGTGACGGCTCTGTTTTGATCTGTCTCATAGTCCTGCAGAGACCAGGGTGCAGGTATGCGACGTCAGGAAGGAGCAGGCTCATGTTGACGCTGTAAGGAGAGGCGAAATCCTCAGTGAAAGTTGGCTCTAGCATCAGAGCGCTGTCTCTGCACAACATTTTGGAATTTACAACATCCTGTGGGTGCGGAGACAGGTAGCTGTCCATCTCTGACTTACCCTGAAACAGAAAAGAGTGGGAAGGTCAGCCATGGTGAAATTGTGTCGAACAAACTGGATGATTCAGGCTCCCTAAGGATTACTGGCGTATATGCTTTGGTATTGTAAAAGCAGTAAGAAAGATGCACATCCAGCAAAGAATTGATCATGTAACCTGAACGCCTCAGTGGATTTCCCCTGTTTTTCTTATAAAACAATAATTCCAGTGCACAAAACAGACCTGTCACTGACTGAAAACCATGAGCACATCCACCCTGCTGTTCTCCACTGATACTGAGGTGTCATAAGACTGATTAAAATTACAAAACTAACTGTTGTAAATACACATGAGGCCTGCACTTGTCTACACTGCCACTTCAAAGACGCAATCACCACCCCCCTCCTTCTTTTTTTTTTTTTTTTTTTTTACAAGCAGCAGACGCCCTTCTGAAACGCTCCAGCCTAAGCTGTTTAGAAATACATGGCTGAAATTAGAACATCCAGTTGCTCTGCAGCGCTATGCATCTCTTCCTCGCAAGTTTCGGGAGCGGGTGCAACGTTTCACATCCCAGCCGTGCCCTGCTTGTGATTCAGAGGTTGTCAGTGAACGGCAGCATCAGCACAGACGCATTTCAGTCATGTGTTGGGACAGTAGCTGGGTATATTACAGCAAACAAACACACGGGCCTGCCTCCAGTATTATTAGATGGTAACCAGCTTGTTTTGCTCTGTTCAGAGACACACACAGCCCCTCTAGGTCAAGGTAACAGTAGCCTAAACAGTGTGATGCTCAAAGGTAGATGCATAAGAAACAAAAAAAGCAATCCCCTACCAAATTATAATCATGAAATGGGGAAGTTCCCGGGATGGCATCCCTCGTGTTACAGAGCACTTGTCCGTGATCTTCACCTCTCAGACCGTCGGCTGTCAGTGGTGCGGCGGTTTTACGGAGAAACTGCGCGTCCTGCCCCGGAGCGACCCAAACATTATTCCCCACGGCAGCGGCCATAAAAGCAGAGATACAGTCGAAACTATCCGAAATCTTTTTATAAATAAATTAAGCATAGGTGTTGTTTTGTTTCGAAACGATCAGTTTGAGCAAAGAGCCAGCTGTCAAACGTTCATTCTCCCCATTTTGCGCTGGCTTGTCAAATTACGCAACTGCGTGGAATCGGCGCGTCTGCAGGGCGGGGCTGAACGTGTACAAAATAAACAGGACAGGCAGACGATCAGGATACGCCTAATGTAATTAATACTGTGGTTGTGCGATGAGATGAAATGGGTAAAGTAGAAATAACACTAAACACGTGGGGAGAAAGAGGCCATTGAAGAAGGTGAATGTTTTTCAGAGATTTAGCAGTTTTATTCACAGAATTCAGGGTGAAGTGATTCAGTAAGTCACAGGTTTAATTCCTTAGGATCATATTGTGCCATGTCTGCCTTATTAACTCTCATATGCCTTGTTATTTGAAGGCCAAAGACGAGCAGGGTTTAAAAGTAAAACTAGAACTAAATGGGAGTTTGTATATCTGTTTTTTAATTATTATTTTTTTACAAGGAGAGATTCAGTCGTTTTTTTTAAAATCTCTATGAATAAATTCAAACCGCTGATTTATCAGTGTCTCACTCGCCCATCCCGTTCAATCAAGTTATTATTAATGTGCCCATCAGGACTGATGCGGTTTCTGATTTTCTCTAGAGCTTCAGCACGCTTGGGTCCTGGTCTGGCATGTTAAAAACGCCACTGCAGTGCAGCTGTCTGTCAGGACTGCATACTTGATGCCAACATTCCTGAGCCAGCATGAAGCCTGCACACATATACTGGCACTGAACGTTTCCATCAAATGCCCAGCATTTCACCTAAATACATCGTGTGTCACTTACATTCAGCAGTGATGATCTGCACTGAACCGGTCTGCAGTTGTTGTGACTTTGTCCTACATTAACCCAAACTGCAAATGCTACATTCATTCAGGGAAGACTGGAGGCAGTTGTAACATTTTTCACATTACCCTTCTGACAGGCACGCTACTTAAAATACAAGTGGTGTATTAGTTAGAAGGGCTGCATACATAGAAGGTGGCTAGATGGACACATAGAGAGATATGATCAATTTACTATATTCTCACCGATGCAGACAAAATTATAATATCAATTTTATTAGGAGAAGTTGACAACAATAGCAACACAGAACATAAGCCATATTAAGGCACTTTCAAGAACACTTAAACTTATCACATTACTGCTAAGGTATCTGATAGTGTCAAAATGTCAAAGAATATTTTTTGTGTATGTTTCAAAATGGTTAGATGTCAAGCGTTATATGCATTCACAGCAAAATTCTATTTCATCAATATCTAGTGGTAGCTATATTTAAATTATTTGAATTGAGTCAAAGTTTCTATTTTACTAAAATATGTTGATCAGCTGAAGAGTTAATACCTTTCTTTGATCAAACTCTAATGGAATGGTTCCAATGGTACCAGCGACATATTAACAAACTGACAAAATGAGATAATGTGTAGATAGCTTCATATTCATTAAAACTAAAACAGTTTAAATGCAACACATTTTCTGAGTACTGCGTAAAAATGCATGACAGTGACATGCATGATTTTATTTTAAAGAAAATCTCTTTAGATATAAAAGTAAAAATGTGTAATTTTTCTAATAGAAAAGAGAAAAAGTCGAGAGACAAACAAAGTGCTTATATAGGCCTTATTTCCTCCAGGTAAAGTTCAGTTGCCCTGAACTTGCAGCCAAAATTAAAATGCTATGCTAGTTAGCAACACCTAAATTAGCATAGGTGGTTCATGTTAATTTTTAACTAATAACCTATAGGTAAAATTGGTGTAAGCTAAGTTCTCAGTAATCCTAACTGTAGATAGCAGAAGAAAAATAAAATGTAAAAAATAATTTAAATCCAAAAAAGTTACTTTCATACCTAAAAGTCAGTTTTTGGTCGAAAACTTCAGCGAGGTAAAACGATCCTTCTTCTTTTTCCACAGACAGAGAAAGAATTCTAGTGAGGTTGTGCAGAGTATGTGTCATCACACTAGCTTTTTTCTGATTGGAGGAATTGAGTGTGCTACAGTTGTCCCCGGTCTCCCTCTACACAATTTTTTTTGTTTCTTTGTGACCTTGTAGGAACTTTGTCATGTAATGTTTTTATATGCCTTTTTGTTCTTTACATCCTTGGATATACTCCAGATATCTGACTAAGCAATAACAAAGCATCAGTAAATTCCTCCAAAGATCACACTGACAGCAGCTTTTTGCCTAAGCTTAACAAAACAGAACTCACCTGACAAGGTTTTGTTTCTTTCCCACACAGGTGTATGAAGTATTACCCCATGTCAATGGTATTGCCAATGCAACATGCTGGAACTGGAAACACAGGTATGCCACAGTGCTGGCACGGATGTGAACAAGACTAAGCAGCATTACATTATAAGAATAAAAAAAAACCAGTGTGTGTTAAAGGATTTTTATGTGACATTTACTGCCACACCCATCCGTGTTTTTCTTCAGGCAGTTTCTGTGCTCTTATTAAAATGTTGTAACTGCACCCACTTCAAGCCTGACTGAACATGTTTAAAATGTGAATATCTCTGGGGTTGGATCGGGTCGTGTGTGAAACCTAAATATACAGAAAAAGCTGTTAATGTTAATTGCAGTTTTACAAGTTGTACTAGACATACACTCAAAGATTATGTTCATCCGCTGCTTTTTGTTTGAGGGTTTTTAAGCGACGGATCCCTGCTGTTCAGGCCATTTAGAAATTAAACCATAACACAAAGTCTTTTTTCTCCCCAAGATCTCTCCTCAAAACTGTTTAATCCTTAATTCTATATTTGTTTAAAGTCTTTATTTAACTTAAAATTTAAATTCACCTTTATGCTAACGTTCTGTTCCTGTGTTATCCTTGATTTACTTGATATTGTACTCTATTTAATATATTTAGATTGTTAGGGAAGCCACACCAAGCAGAAATAAATCAGAATGGAAAAATGCTCACATATTCATGATATTAATAATGTAGTAAAAAATCTGAAATATATTCAAATGGCTGCTGATCATCCAATTAGGAGCTGACTGATGGTCTGGCTGGTGCTGACCTTTCGAAGTGCAATCTAAATCCATGGATGTCTCGGCTCCAAGCGGAGCAACTGTCATTCTTGGCCGTGGCTCTTCCTGTACGGCGAATGTGAGCCGAGCCCTCCTCCATATCCCCCCGTATTAAAACCTCACAATATGCCCAACAACTGCACAGCGGAGGAGAGAGAATGCACGGTATGTGCTTACAGCATCACAACTCCTCTCTCCTCTCACATGGACTAATATGGCCAAGCCAAAAAGGGGGTAGGACAATAAACACATGTAGCACATTGCTTCTGTAAGCACGGTGTTTTTTCTTATTTTGAAGGGGCAAAATAACTTTCAGAGATGATTAAATTATTTGGTGTGCTCTGTTTTTGAAATTAATATGACTAATAGTGTGCAGGTTTGTTCACAAATGTCTAATCTTTATTTTTTTTAATCTTAAATTGTGTCTCATTCAGTGTAACACAAGAAATACCAACAAATCTTACGCTCTATATTTAGTCAGTCTTCAAGCAGGTGCTTGGCACTCCCACCAGAGGGCAATGGTCAGCTGCAGTGGAACTTCACTTGTGTATTTACGTACTGTTGCTCTGTGCTGCTGAACCATCAAAGCAACACTGTTAATGCATTCCAGTTTTTATATTGTGTATAATTACCTTGTATAGTTAGTGAGTGGAAACAGCAATGTGATGCTTTTTTATGCAATCAACTGGCACATTCATTTAGTGCTATTAAGATTTTTTTTAATGTCTTAATGTGTTTTTGATGCCACATACAAGTTAGTTTTGAAACTGAATACTTTCTATATAAATTACATTAAAAAGCTCGGCATATGTATCAACACAAGGACGATGATTTTCAAAGCTTGCATAACACACATTTTTCTTGACTTCTATGCTCTCTTTAAAGCACAAGTTTTGGCACTCAAAATGATAATTTATTTCATGTCAGGTTTGCAAATCTTGCCCTTGAAAAAAAAGAATCAATAATTTTTTCTTTGGCTTTATTATTTCGTCTCAAATTTGGCAGTGCTACAAGCCCCGCTTGTTGACTCCGTGCAGCATTTATCTGATCTGACACAGTTTCATTAGGCATTAGTAATCATTTCCATATACAAAACATTAGAGTACTCCTGTTTGTAAAACAGCAGATGAGGCTAATGCCGTCCTCTGGGGAGAAATTCAATATAATTTGTTAATTAAATGGAATAATTTAATTACAGTAACTTAGAAAGCATTCATCAATATAATTGTTTCTGGAGCCACCATTATAATTGAGGTTTAAGTGAAAACAAGTCCGTTTCTAATGTTGGTAATGTGCTGACATAGTTATCCCACCCTCCATTTGTTCCTCTCTCTGATCTTCCACCATGCCGTTTCTCCACAGTGTTTTCGTTTGATAGCCAGCCATACCACATCAGCAAGACCAAAACATTTATTACAGCCATTTAATTTAACCTCTCTACAGGCACGGACAAGAAGACAGAGATGATAGCACAGCCGCACTGAAAGACTCTCGCTGTTCCGCTTCTAATCTGATCCTCTCTGTTGCCCTTTCATAAAGACACCAGAGTATTACCCCGACTCCAAACATACCTCTGCCATTTAAACTGTCTTAGATTTCACCACAAAGACGACCAAATAGACTCCAATTCATTCTTCGGGGCTGAAATAATAAAACATAATTTTAGTCTAATCTGCCTAAAGAATGTCCTCTTTTTGAAGTTGACAGTGCTCTATCTTCTTGGAGGAATAATTGCCTTTTGAGTACAGCAGAGAGGCCACTGAGGTAAGCCTGTCGAGGGTCTCTGCACCTTACAGGTGTGCCCTTGGACAGACAACCTCCTCGTTGTTCTGAAGAGACAGAAAGGAGGGGGGGGGGGCAGACTGAAAGAATTCATCTGCCAGTTGAAACTTTACAAAGCAGCGATGCAGCAGCAGCAGCAGAAGCAGCAGCAGCACTCGGCATTCTCAAATCACTGTGTGGCCGAAGTGAAGTGAACAAAGACACACTGATCTGCAGTAATTCCTCCTGTCTGATGGAAGCTGACAAATTCATGTCATTAAAGTTTTATCAATTTGTTGGACAGGTTTTGTGAAATTGACCTGGTTGTAATCTGTTTGATTTGGACAAAACTGCATTCGGGACAAACTTACTGACAGTTATTGTCCAGAAATGTAAAACCACACTCCTAATATAGTGCAGGCTTTGTGTGCTTACACAAGATCGCTTCAGCACACCAGCACAGTTTGCACACATGGCCACTGAGATCCTGTGTGGCTACTGATTATGAAGTTAGTCAATATCAGCCATGGTGGGAGTTTTTTTTTTTTTTTTTTTGGGTCTTCTTTCTAAGACAAACTAAACCTCTGCTTCATTAATCAAACTTCTTCCCTGCTTTTTAATGGGGGCCTATTAATTGAGCAGAGAAATCTGTCCCTTTCTAAACATGGCATTGAAAGCTGCTGAACAGCTGTCCCGGCTCTGGAGAATCATATGGAAGAATGCATTATTGGCCTTGTTTGAATATTCCCTTAGATTTGGAATAATCAGGCAGCTATTCAGCAGTGAGATGGCCACGCACAGATGCCAAAGCACAGCTGAGGGGAGCACAACGGTGTAACGCCACTCAGACACACACAAAACCAACGGCATGAAAAATGTGAATAATGCAGGTGTGCTTTATTTCTGTATAGGGTGCTTATCATACATAATAGCCAAGACACTTTCTTTCATTCCTTTTATCTCCCTTTTTTTTCTTCCTTCTTGCCTTGTTCAAGGTGATCCCAGCTTTGCATATGGCTGATTAATCTTATTGCACAGTAGCTAACATTGATCACAGAAATGATTAGAAATGCATTAGTCAGCAAACTGTTTGGAGCGGTCGGGTTTAAGTGCCAGTGCCAAGCCGTTTTCCATAGGTGTCCATGTTTTTAATTTTGTTATATAGAATTTTGCAAATGGATGCATGCATGCTGCCTAAATACAGCATCAAAGCTTTAATGCTTAGAGACATAATTTAATCTCCTAGATGGCAGGCCTGATGGACTGTGTAGAGAAGGCATCCCTACTAAATTCATTATGCTAAAAGTTGCTAGATCTCACTGGCTGATGAGAGAGAGAGACAGAGTAGCATAACCTGTGTTTGTATTTTGTGCTTTATAAGATATCCTGCATTGCAATGTTGATGAAAGCAATCTGCCCTGGATTAGAGTGTTTTCACTTTTTTAACAGGAAGCTGTCATCATGTTACAAAAAAGGAATCGTAGCAGCTTAGCAATGACTACAGCCATTATGTGATATTTAATTGAATTTTCATATTTTTTTTTAAATCTTCACACAAATAAACAAAGAATAAAAATGCAATGATCTATTAAGATAATGATAACTGATTAACACAGAGCTACTCAAGTGTTAATGTTTTTTTTTAAAAAGTGACACTGCCCCCTAGTGATTAAAATCAAGATGACCTGTTGATAAATAACATTCACAGGTAAAAGAAGCTAAGATATCCGTTTACTTTAGCAACAATGCCGTTCCTTAATTCCTTTAAAACAAAAGTTAAATACAGAAAAACCCTGCCTTCATCCCAACACCCTCTCTGAAGCCTTTCTTCATTTCCCCCTGACCTCACTGACTGCAGCCCCTCCTCCTTACTCGAGGCTCAGATGCCTCCTTTAATCATTAAACAAAGTCCTTCTTTATTCACGGATCTTCTTTTCTTCATCTGAATCCAGAGGTTATGGAAGTTCAAGTTCGCTCTAAATGCATTTTAGCTTTTATACTTAACTATACTTTGGTATACAAGAACATCCATACCAAAGATACACAAGTCAAATTCATTATAACAATATAATTTGCAGGGATCATAAGCATAGGGAAATGTTAGAAAATTGTTAATGGCCTTATTTCACAATCACAAAACAGCAGATTTTGATTAGTGTAGAGCAAAAAGAATCAACTGAGAAAATATTGAATATCAAAAGGGATAAAATTAGACTTAAAACGTAAAATTTAAATAACCCTGCTTAAGTAAACAGGTTTGTACATTTTTTTTAAAACAGCAAAATACACTTGGTTACTTTGCAAAGGGACACCTTTACAATTAAAAAGCATGGCATCCCTTTAACAGCAGAGGTGCAACTCATAGGGGTCCCACCAAGACAACTCTTGCCACATGTTCAACACTCCCTATTAAAAACCTGGGGAAATTAATGAGCTTCCATTGGCACCCTCACAACAAAGGGATCTATAAAGCAGCCTTAATGTTCTCAGGGAAACTTTACTCTTCAGTAGTTCCCAATCAACCGGTAGCAGCAGATTTTGTTTTATTTCCCTTGTAACCTACAACAGCCGCTAAAAATGCTACTCACTGCATCTTTACATAAATGTTACCCTTGATTGAAATCGCTTTAAGCTCATTCTTAATCAAAGCTTTGTCAATAATTAACCATGTTGATGTTGGGTTGTCAAAATCTAATTATGTATAACTAAACTGTATATCTTTAAATAACAGCTGAGCAGTGTGCTTTTAAAAATCTATAAACGTGTAGAATATTGCCAAACATGTTTTTCTTATTTATTCACAGTTCTACTAAAAGAGAAAACACAAACACAAATGGTGTGAATGGAAAACAAAACCCTCTCATGTTGTGTGCATTGATTTGTACTTTCTACCTGCTTGTACACAATTAAGAACACTTAGGAATCAAAGAGCGCAGAGGTTTGCAGAAAGGTATTAATTAGAACTTTATTTATGCAGATGCTTTGTAAATTTGCATAAAAAGCAATTCCACAGATGGGTTTATGGCAGTAATGACTGTTCCAGTCTGCAATAAAACATCTGCTTAATCACAACAGAGACAGTCAATGGCTGCTGCGAAAAACAAGCTGTCCAAGTACATCTCAAAGAAAGTACCGAGGTGAGGAGATGGTGTGGACGGGTTAGGGAAAAAAAATAGTAAAGAGATTTAGGGAAAAAACCTGTTCAAAAGGAGCGTTAGTTAAAAGAGACACACTTCTCCCAAACATTTGCCGGTGCTACTTTGAATGCTCTGATGTTGAGAAAAATACCCTTATCGTGTTGGCAGAACAATCCACTCACTGTTTTTAAGAGAAGAGAGAGTTTTGTTCCAAGCCAAGCCAAGTCTTTGTCTCTGTGTGCCAACTATTTTGAAAATATTCCACTTTGCGTCTTTTTAATCCACGAGAGCCACACACAGATATGAGCTTGTGCTCACTCACACACACACACACACACACACTCACACACTCACACACACACACACACACACACACACACTGGTACGCACACACGCATACACACAGCAGTGTGGCTGCAAGGTCACTCCAAGTATTGATAAATCACCCAGCTGTGATTCCCTCCTGACAGCTCAAACTAACATCAAGCTGGATGGGGGAGAACAAAAGACCATCAAGCGGCCCTTTTCCTGACACTTTTATTCAATCACGGCCAGATTGCTTACGACAGCACCAGCAGCTGTTTCGTCTTCATCTTTCCCCATTTGATAAAGCGTGTCAAGTCATATTTCTGTAAGTACTTCACCTCACCCCATACTGTGCAGATCCGCAGCGATTCGGCATATGCACATTCCACATGAGGGGATCGTCAAATGGGTCAGGGAGTAATGACACCCCTCTGAAGGTCGCAGCACACTGGCGTGGGGGTGGGAGCAGGTAGGTGGGTGGAGGGTGTTCGTGTGTGTGGTGGTGGTGGTGGTGGGGGGGTGACGACAAAGCAACAAGCTGAAGGTCAAAGATAAGAACAGCCGCAGAGATATCTAAGATAGCCAGCAGAAATTAAACAATGAAGGAAAGGCTTTGATTGTGTGATTGTGTTGTTTAAGAGAGAAGTGTGGGGGGGGGGGGTTGTTGGTGCTTGGGATTGTTATTTTGGGATCACCATCCCATTCAGAGCTCTTCTGTTGACCTTGTTCCTTGTGGGATGGAGGTCTGTGATAGGACAGAGAAATATTGCAGATGTCCATTGTTTGTTTGTGATCAGACATCGGCCAGGACTGGAATGAGATTTCCATTTCGCAACGGCCTTTTAATGTTTACATTTAGATTGCCTTTACAGCCCCTGCTTTCCTGTGCAAGTGTCTGATAACAATTACAGGTGTTTGAGTTTATAGTAGAGAGAATGAATGCCATTTTTTAAAATAGTAATTGCATCCAAATAAGAAGCAGTCAGTGCTGTCTAGCTCTGATAATTTTCATGCGATAATTCGAGGTCAAGGTCCAGAGTGTTACAGCTATACAGTTAGGTTCCTCTTTTATCTGGTGACAGCCTGTGCAATGCTTGCTCAAACATTCTGAAAAATTCATGCCAAACAGAAATAGCTTTGCCTGACTGGACAATCTAGCATGTTTCAAACTTCTATCATTCATCACTGGAACAAGAGTCACACCACTAGGATCTGTACTGTAGCTCTTGAAAACTGTGTCACTGCAGAGACACAGTAACGCACCTGTTTTAGCGCTTCATCTAAAATGTGTCTCAGGATCACCTCTTAAGCATCTTTTATCTGATAAAAACCCGAAAAAAAAGACAAGTTCTTCTAAGTCTGGTTCTATTTTGACCAGAGTGAACAGCCACAAGCTCCGTGCAAAGACAGACATGTAAATCAGGTGGAATGCAGGAGATGCTCGTTTCGAAAATGGGACAGCTCACTCCACTCAGACTTGGCCTGGCTCCCAGGAATGCAGTTAGCTTGCACACAATCACTGCCTATTCACGGTGGCACAGCTGCTGTGGACATATGTTCCCCACCAAAGGAGGAGGACATCAACCAGGCACACCTTGAACAGGTTAGCAGATGAATGGCGTTCAGCCCTTTGTCAGTCTGCCCTCATCTTGTTGTATTTTTCCTTGCTCAACAAATAAGTTTCCCTCCGGTGTGGCCTAAACTTTTCCCATACATTCATCCGTGACAAACTGAGGGCATAATACATGGCAGTAACAATATTGTTCTGGATAATACTGATCCCTGGTAACTTTACTTCTGTAAATAAATATTTGAAATCACTGACATTGCTCAATCTCTTAAGGTGTTTCAAAAGGACAGTAAACCTAAAGGAACCGTAATAAGTACTATTAATAGTGAAAGCGCATACAAAGACTTTTTTCCTAGCCCTCAGCAAATGACCATATGTGAGAGAAAAGATTACATTTATTCATAGCTGTCTTTCATCAAGAAGCTTAAAACCCAAACTTCGAATGTAACCCCAAATTATATGCATATTGAGCTGACCTTTTTCACCCTTTTTCTCAAAGCCATCAAGGAGGTGTGATATGCAAAAACCCGCAGATCCTTCGGCTCGTCATTTAGACGATTTCAGCACTTTTGGTTTTCCAACCGTCCAAGGGTGATCGCGTTAGTCACTAATAGATAAAGAAAAAGGCTCCCCATTAGTATGGAGGTCATATGTTTAATGTAAAAATTCTCAAACCTTGCTGTCATTGCAGTCAGAGGAAAAAACAATGTGACTTACACTTGAAATTCACTTGATGCAATGTCAGACACTTTGAATCGTGAGACGGGGAGCGCGCCAGATAACTGCAATCAATTCTCACATTATCCATTGTTAACACTCACGCTTTTGTCACCCCTCTCTGCAGCTATGACCTATTAGCTTTACTGAAGTGCTCTGAGGCCAGGGAGCCACGTGAAGGTTGTTCAACCATCCAACAGGGCCATTTACAGGAGAGAGACCCCAGAGTCGAGCTGCCGCAGCTCTCTAATGGCTCAATCAGCAGCACTGATGGGAGCAAATGGCACCCAGAGATTTCAACACATTCCCTGTGAATGCATTGCATTTGCTCTCTTTATTTTCGTTATTATTTTGTAATGGCAATGCATAAAGATTCATGTAAGGACATTGCAAAACATTTGAAATTACACCACAGCAACATCCGACTCTTTTTTAAGTATTCAGCAATATGCGCCCACACCCGGTTCACTCTAAAGTTAATGCCACTGCCATCTTAACTCGCAAACACATCTTCAAATGATCTTTCTGCTGCTTAACCTAAACAACAACCTCGGTTTAATTATTGTGATTTCCAAGGGAAGCAGGGTTGATCTTGCACCTCAATCCAACAATTACAGGAAACTATGTGTAAGATAAAAACAGAATATGTGCTTCCCTCTGTGAGAGATGGTGTGAAGTCACAGGAGTATTCATTAAGGCCTTTGTGTCCTGTTTGAAATAGTGCTGTTAAAGGCTTTAGCTGTGGGCATCTCTCTGGAAGAGATATAATGATCCTCCAATTAGAGACAGAATCATGAGACCTGTTTATTAGTCCTAATTCATCTCCTCATTGTGCTGAGCATATCAAATACCACAGAGGAAAAAAAAATCAACAATTTGCCCACCATAATTACAGATCTATTAATAGTTTCACAACAATGACAAGTAAAGCTATTCACATCATTTTCTATAGTGAAGAACAATACTGCACCACTGTCAAATGTATCCATTAAAGCCTGCATTTATACCAGCACAGTGACATCTTGCATTTCAGACGAGTGTGAGCCTCTTCAGATAAATTACACTTTTTCATTAACCAGAATGGTTTTGGTATTATTAATTCTAAATGGATTTTCAGACACCTCTCTGTATTTGTAGCTTATCATACAAAAGCAGGCTTTTGTGGCTGTAAAGGTATTTTCCATTAAGAACAAGAAGATGAGAGAAAAAAAAAAACAAGCCCGCAATGCAACTACACTTAAACTCAAGTACACAAGCTGGTATTCCACAAGCTTACATATAAACATGAAGACTGTTGTACTCCTCAAATAATCCTAATCCTAAAATTATATATTTTTTATATAATTCTAAAGGGTGATGAATGAACACAAATGAACACACTTGTACTGTCATTGGCCGGTGGCTCAACCTTTTTGGCACACACAGATAATATGTTGTTCAAACTTTTCCAGCAGTTTAGACCTATTGTACACGTATATCCACCAATACGTTTGTCACATCTTACAGCCACAGTGAAAGTGGTAGTGCTAACTGTGTAAGATACACAAATTACCCACAAGTTAATGCGCCGCGTATATGAAGTTTCTGTTTGTTTGCTCACATCACCTTTAGTGTCAGCTCTAGTCAGCTCGAGCGGCCGTCACGCGCACCAACAGTTGAGGAGGTAATGCTAATGTTACAGATAAGGATGCACATTTTCGCAAAGGGTAAGAATATTCCGGTTTTATAAGTGGAATGGTCAATCCAAATTTTCTCGGTAGTCATGAAGGGTTATCTTTAAATCACCGCTTGTGTTTACCTAATCAGTATTTGCCTTGAAAATGCATTAAGGCTACTTCCAAACACAGTAGGAACGCACAGCTAATGTTAGCTAAGCTAACGTTAGCTTATAAGGGTTAGATCAGGGGTCGGCAACCTTAGACACTCCCATTTGGACTCATTTTCTACAGAAAAGAAAACACCGAGAGCCGCAAAACCCCTTTGACATCTAAATGAAGACAACACTGCATTTATGTTTTTTTAAACCTTTATTCTATGTATAAAAACAATTATGGTGTGTTGCATTTATGAAATAAATGAACTGGTAGAGAGAAAACGATTTTTTTCCCTGCATGCAACAAAAACATTTTGAACTCCGAAAAAAAGACGCAGGAGATTGAATACGCCACAGCCGAATTGATGTCTTTAATGTGCTGTCTGGTAAATGTTCTGGTTTCTTCAGAAGCTTTTCTTTTCTTGGAATTATTCATGTTTGGCCAACCGGAGACTGAAAAACTAAATCAATTGCGCGCCGGCGGGTGTCGCACATGTTGCAGTTGTGACGCATATTTTGAGCGACAAAAAAAAAAAGCAAAGAAAAACAGAAAAATAAAAACGTTTTATTTTATTATTTATTATTATTATATTTTAATGTTACAAGAGCACCATAGTCTTCAAATTTAGAACCTCATTTAAATGGTTTCCGACCCCTGGGTTACATTAATACAGTGTTTCTCAAACTATGGGGCGCGGCCCACCAGTGAGGGCAGAGGCATGACAGGTGGGGCGTGACCATGCGCGATGAACGGGACGATTTTTTTTTCTTGAGTAAACTTGAGTAATGTCAGGAGTTAGATATTGTAAACCTAAATGGCGTTAAAATGGAGACGTGAATGATATTTTTTCCCCCACTAATAACATGGTACAGCTAAATAAACTCAGATGATAGCAATACCCATAATAGAAAGCAGAAACCACGGTGCAAACGCCACAATTTTGAAACATTTTAGTATTTAGCGTTAGATGAAACATAATAAAAGATGCGTTTTCACAACTATTTTTTTCCATTCTTACACTTCAGAAAATGCCCCATTACACATATGTGAGGGAGCAGGACCGCTTATTTTTGTAATATGATAACATTTTTAAGTACTGCTAAACATTTAGTCAAAGGCAAAGATGATGTGATATAACATTGGCCAACACTTATATCTAAATATTTTATAGACCAAATATTTTACAGTCAGTGACCAAAAAATGTACTCCCTGTACAATATAATAGCAACTTGCACAAGAGCTCTGTCCTAAATCCTAACTTGGTGAAACTTAAAATATACCACTTTTGTTGAGATTGTGTCAGAGAGGTGTTGATTCATCTTTATTGCTCATGATACTTTATTGGATGATTATATTTTCACTGCATGAGGTGACACAACCTCACCATCGACTCCTTCATAACATAAGAGGTTCTCCTTTGCTGTGGGATTAATAACTGATGTCAGAGTCTTGAGAAAGTTTGTCAGCATAAAACTTATTGAGAGTGCACTCATCACTATGGTGCAAGGACATTTGTTTGGCAACGTTTGATAGTAATTGAGTCTCTAATGATTAAGTGACATAGTATTGTTAAATAAGGGAAATACAGTGGCAATGCATTAGCACACTTATGATTTTATTTATATATTTTTTAACTATCCACTAATGATGAACACGTTTGTAAGTGTTGTGCTACCCTGTTGTGGTTGGTTAACATTATCTGGACTCCTCTATAGTTGCAATTTAAAATGCATGGAAGAGTGGACTTCACTTTAGCAAAGGGACTGAAATAACAGATAATGCTAAGAATACCTGCAGTACAATTTTGCTTGTGATATTGGGTACAACTAATAACGTAATGAGACACCATTCTTTAAATTTTCAGAGTTTGGGATTATCTGAGCAAAGCAGCTGCAGCATCTTGTCAACGCAGTCCATCCACTCCTGGCTCGAGAATGTTGGCAAGCTGCTCCAATTCCCCAAGTGTTGATCTCAACTCAAGGTAAAACTCAGATATAATAAATTCATAGTTATTGAATTTTAAGAGCAACAATGCCAATCAAGCAGATTTCATGCTGTATTCAGATAAGCTATTAAACCCTGACCCAACTATTTTAAACAGCCAATTTTTACTTGAAGGCAGAGTGAGCGGGATTTGTTGGTTATGTTTCTTTAAACACAACATTTAAAGTCTGTACCTTTTCCATCTGTGGCTCAGTGGGTAGAGCAGGTTGCTTATTTACTGAGTTAGTGGTTTGATCTCTGCTACTCTGGTGTCGGAAAGACTCAATGGAATCGCTGTTGTCCCCATGACACTTCAATGTTTTCGCCATTACTTGTTGGCCTACAAGACCTTTGGCCGGCCTAAATGTATATGCAATATAAACTGATAGCTCTTGGTTGCCAGATTTTTTTTTCTAGGATGTCGAAATAGGTGTTTTTTTTTCCCCTCCAGATAGCGAAGACATGATATGGCCTACTTTGCCTGTGGTTAGCTAGTTCTTGGTGCCTTTGTTGGTTAGATTGGTTAAGACCACAGTAAGAATATGAGGTAAGCTTATAAGAGGAGGGCAGGTTCTAACTTCGCCATCCTGGATAAAAAAGAGTTCGCCTCCTGGTTAGCTCTCTGTTAACCAGAATTTGGATAAAATAAAGTAATTGTGAGGCCCCTCTTTGGACTTTTTCAAACTAAATGGATTAAACTCTGTGAAATTAGTCATTTTGGGGGTTATATGACACTGAAACAGTTTAAAGCCTGTTTTACAGCAGCAATCATTGACTGAAGCCGCCACAACAGAGGCTTTATAGAGGCTACTGTTACTGAACTACAGTGCAGCTATGACGTATATATACGTCAACGATGTTGTTGTGTTTACTTTCACTGCCAAAAGGGGGAGACAAAGTTCCTTGCTGCAGGTTTAAATTACTGCAGGAGGAAAAAGGCAAAAAAGGTCGCAGGTTACCTAAATGACCATATCACCACCACCCAAAAAAACAAAACAAACTGTAACACGTATCCCAGTATATTCACTTTTTTTCTCCAAAATGCTGGAATCAGGGAGCAAAAATACAGTTGGAAAAGAAGGCACAACTTGTTAAGTCATCCTGTACTTGTTGCGTTCATTTTTTAAAGTCTTTTAATATAAAGAGCGAACAAAAATTGATTGCACATATATAAAAAGTGCAGACAGCGAGCCATCCGACTGAAGCCAACCACGCCAAAAAATCATTTCACGTGATGGTTTTTAGAAGCACCAGGCCTGTAAAAATTCTAGAGGAAACACTGATAGTAAAGCTTGAGACAGTAAAAGCAGAGGCTGCTGCCAGCTTTTGTGACAAAACTGTGTGAATAGCACCAGCAAATCAGTTTCACATGGTGCTGGCCTCCTCCTGGACTTCATTGTATTACCAGCCAGATTGAAACAACTGTGTTGGCACAGCAGAGACATAGGTTATCTTACCAGAAAAGTTGAACCTAGCCCAGCTCTTGCCACAGTGTAATGGAACACATTCCGCAATGTAACTTGAACTGGATAATTCTTAAATTTACCTTGTGATGGAGTTGTAAAATCCAGTTTTACAGTATTATAAACCACTGTGCTGTGTTTTGGCACCTGATAAGGCTTTAAATGCATTGATCTATTACTCAAATCAGGCTTCCTGGATCATATTTCTTCTCACTTACATTTTAAAACAGAACTGTCTGCATGCTGCATGCCTATCTATAATTAGATAGTTATGTTAAAAAATTATAAGTGAAAGTTTGTAGATGGTTTGCAATTTTATATCAGTTACAAATGTTGCAGCTTAGGGCAGTCATATCAACCCCATTTTTGTAGTCATCAACTACTCCCAAAAAGTTGCTGACTAGTCAGTTAATTGCAGGGGATGGGTGATATTATTTTCACCCTTAGACATTGATCATCAGGTCTCTTGTACAACCAGTAGAGGGTTAATCAGTTTAGGTGGAGCTAAACTGGGGATAGGTGAAATAGCAGAGTCCTTGATTGGCTCTCAGAGGCTGTTTACAAATGAGCTACAACCTGATAGGACTCAACCCCCATTAAGTTTGTTGGAGCTGGGGATGCAATTTGACGGCAGTGAAAAAGTAATTTTTTAGTTGCGCGAGTAGCTGAAGTCTTTTTCTCTTCTTTATTTTTAGCTTAACTTCAAAAATCATTGTTTAAACAGGTCTATACCTGCTCTAGTCAAGTATTTCCACTTATCTGATTTTAGTCAAGCATTGGGATGTACACTCATGTCTTTCTGACTCCTTCTCTTGCTGCATATCTGCTGCCTTAGCGTCCCACACTGCGCTGTATTAAATTTTACGCTTCATCTCTACAGCTTCTCAGCAACAACTATCCACAGCGCCCCCAGATGCATATCTACGATTTATGCATTTTTACTGCTTTATTAGTGCACTGTGCTAAAACCACAGATGAACAATCAGTCTACAACAATACACAATGTCCACTGGTGGTATTGATAGCCTTCTAATTTAACCCTACCACTTTACCATTTGATCTGTACTTATACGTACTGTTTAAGTAATTACACACTCAGGCTTTTCAAAAGAGTCATAAATGTTGGTGTTTCTTTGTACTTTCTACTGTGGTGCATACATTAATTTACTTCAGTATATTAGAATTTAAATGGATTGTGACTTAAAGGTTTAATTCAAATGTAGAATTGTGTTGGCATTTTTATACATTCATGGCTTGGTTTGGTCATAAAGGTTAATTATTAATTGGTAAGGTTAATTATTCTCAGTTACTCTTACAATGTGTCCACCATAAATGTGTTAGATAAAAAAAGGATAAATAAATACCGATAAAGATGAAACAATGTTCTCATGAGACATCTAAGTGAGACAGACTGAAGCCCTGCTGTCTGTTGGGACAGGGCAGCTCTACTTTGGACAAATTAATCTCCAGTAAAGATGACTTAGATCAACTTTGAAAAACACTAAGATGAAAACCCATAAAATGATTACGAACGGCGGCCAGAATGACAAGTATTATCAACAAAAATTAATCAGGTGCATCTTTTCATGAACTCAATTAATAATGTGCAACAACGGGGTCTTTTTTCCCTGGAATGAAAATTAATTAGCAGGGGAAGGTCACTCGGAGATGCTGACATCACTCATCAGGCCGCTGTGGCAGTTCTAATTATTTGTCTTCCAGGCTTGGCTGATCAAAAATTATTGCCATACCTGAGCAACATTTAGAAAAAAAGCTTTGTTTAAAGCGCTTTTAATTAGACCTGCTCTTTGATTAATGCCGTGTAAGCGCTCAGGATCGGCCCTCTTATCAGCATTTCTGACAAGTTTGCTGGGTATTGTTGTGTGAAAGACGTTTTACTGACACTAACCGACTGTTTAGAATCTAATTCGTTCACTTTAGTTGCAATTAAAAAGCTATTTACTGCCAGAACACTTGTTGATATTAATATAGATGTTGTAAACTTATACTTGAAAGAAATGTGGCATTAAGTAATAATTAGGAAAAAAACATCTATTATGTGGATTAGAGCTAATAAAGAGTGTAGTTACTAACAACCCGCAATATCACACACAAACACAGTGTTGAAGTGAATTGTACAATGATCACAGTTGCTCCTGTGATAAGTTGCTCCCTGCACATTGTTGGAGAGAGAAAGAGTAGCTCTCAGTAACCATAGTTTATTGTGCTTTTGTCAGCCATAATTAATAACAAAAGGCAAAGGTCACAACATTCCGACATGATTACCTAACCTCTGCCTGATAACATATCTGGCCACTACTGGGCCTATTGCTACAAAAGAATGTTGCAATCAAGGCTTTACCAAGCTCTTGCATCTTTCCACAGAGTTATTGTGTTGACTCGTTGCTTGAACTATCTTCAACCCTTACTACATCAATTCACATTACCTGCAAATTAGCAAAGTTCTACTTTCAAGCTCACAGTACATTTGATCCAAATAGACTCTAAATGCCATTTCTGTTCTTATTAACCTACGGATCGGTGTGGCAGATATTTTCATGAGGTTGCTGGGGAAAAAACACGAGGCTAATGGCTTGGTTGTGACAGCGCTATTCATGATGATTTATGATTCTGTGTTTAAGTTGATTACTCCACTGCTGACTCGGAATACTATTTCAATTAGTGCACTGAAGGTCACTCCACGAAATCCCTCCATAATCTATTCCTATTAACACTAATGCGCCGAGTATCCATATCTGTTCACCCTTGTTGATTCAAATCATCCCCACTCCTAACGGCCAGCTTGTTTACCAGTTTACTGGTTCGGACGTATCCTAGATGGTAATTTTCTCTCCTCCGTGTATCATTAATGTCTTCAGTCTTGACACATGGCTAGGAGGGACATCTCAATAGAGCTTGGGTGCATTTTTATTGCTTTTATTGTTTATAATTTGTTTTACAGATCAAGTGATATTTATGCTGAATGAAATTGATCCTGAAAGCCCTATAGGCAAAAGTGGTAATATTGTGAGGTTAGAAAGCAACAACCTCCTATTACTTGTCATCATGAGAACCAAAATAGCCTCGGCGTGATCAAAATTTTAGAGGTCTAAATTAATTTTACATCACTTTCATTCATACTCCCACTCACCCATGCAGAGGAGGAAATTAGCTACCTGTATTTAATCTAATATGTTCCCACTGTAAGCGCTGGTGGACATGATAGACTTAATCAGTTCACACTGAATCAAAAAGCTCACCAGACAGCGCTTAGCGATGAACAATGTATTAAATTTCAAAGACAGGGTCTCCGGGTTTACCACTAAGAATAAAGGTTCTACTTTATTTTACAGGATACATCACTCTCACGATACAAATGACCTAACTGTCTGATTAAGTTGTTCTGATTGCAACTGAGGCGGGATAATAAATAAAAATTGGCCGCAAATATACCACTAAAAGTTTATGGCAAATTTGCCAGTTAAAGTTTAAAGTTTGGATTAGCAGCAAAACCTTTTATTACATTTTAAACTAGCACACAAAAATCAGTAATGAAAAAAGGTCAAAACTAACAGCTAACAGCTCTTATCAGCCACCACAGGCCTCAAGGCCCGAGGACAGGAAACATCCTTTTTTTGAGAGAGGGGTAAAAGTGCTGACATTGTCACCAGTTGATGGGACTCTATCCAAGGGATAGGTGAAAACACTTGGGCACAGTGACATCAATTTTCAAGATGATTTAACTCCATGCTTCTGTGTTGGAGGAAAGAAACTCCAGACCCCTGATTTACCTCCGATGACAGCCACGCGGCCCCCGAAACAATGTTTCCAAGGCTACTAGCGAATGACGAGTGGTCACGTCTGTACAGCCGTCCCCATTGGTTTGATTTATGTGACCGGGATCCAATAAAAATGGCAATCAAATCAACCCAGCCACTTTACAGGTAGAGGGCTGTCTGATTGAGTTGTCGAAGGCATGGCTGAGGCTCAGAATGATTATGCTAGGAAACGGAGAGGGGTCCATCTCTCCGCACCCAACAAGGACACCATACATCTCCCCATGCAGCTTTCCTACTCCACTGTGAAATGTATCCAAAATAACTGCACACCTACTGCTTGCCTGCCTCCCCTCTCTGAAGGTTATTTGTCGTCTGAAGGACTCTCCCTGTCAGCGTATGATGAATACCATGTACACAGACAAGAGCAGCGTCAGGTCCAGGATTAGCCGGAAAACTCACTGATCTGTGAATAACCTAAAAAAGAGGAGCTGAAGATTAGCAATGATGCTTTTAGGAATGATCCATCAAACTCAACTACCTCAGTCACTCAAATGAATCATCTCACTTGATTCTTTAACCCAGGCGAGGTACGAGTGACTGCCGTGCTACCTGCAGGTCACAGGGATCATTTGGAGAATGTTTATTAAATCAGTGCTATCAATTTTCTTACTGATCATCTTTTATCTGTCCTGTCCTTGGGGATGAGTCAAGCGCACAATGATGTTAAAGGTTGCGGTATTCAACTTATGGCTTTTCCATTCAACCTCCAAAGCTCCACTGACAATATTGAATTACAGCCATTGCCAGAACATACAAATTGATACCTGAAATATGTCCTGTATTGAGAGAGGCCCGTCACTAAAGTTAACTCAGTTCTGTTAACAGAGCTACCATTCAAAGCAGAACATAGAGAAGAGCAAGCAATAATCATGTGAACTATTTGCCTTGGCTTTGAACTAATGACAACTTAGGCATGCCTGTTTACTGTGCATGAGGAAGCACACATTCAGGAAGTAAATTGGATCAAAGTACAAGCAGCTGCTTAAGTACTTACTCGCTTCGATAAGCAGACTGAAATCACCATCATTGTTGCATTAGAGTGACTTGCTTCAGTCACCGCCAGGAAAGCAGACAGGAAGAGAAGAGGGGAGCTGATAGTGTAGCAGCTCCATGTGTCATGAAGGAGCCTCTGGCTAACAGCCAGCCTGAAAGAGAACAATTGAACATCACTGTAGAGTCTTTTTGTGATGGAAACACAATCACCTTGTTAGAGAACAGAATGCATTGTACAACAGGTACAAACACATCCTCTGGAATAATAGTCGAAGCATGTGGAATTTATATAAATCCGTCTGCACATTTCAAGACATACATCTATGAGTAAGGTTTTGTTTTGTTTTGTTTTGTTTTTTTTCCCTTTGACTGTAATAGTAACCTCAATACTGCTCCATTGGAAAATATGAAAAAAGTTAATAAAATACAAATTTAAAACAAGGAAGAAGCTTTCAGTTATGATAAGCAAACAAACAAAGGATAGCACTGATGTGAACCCAATGTCTTTTTAATATCTTCCTTTTAAGGGTCAAGGCAGAGTGAAAACAAAAATTCTCTGATCCAAAGGATCCGAAATGACATCATCTTTAGTTTCCACTGAACTCTGAAGACCTTTCCTCTCTAGCAGTGAGGACACAAGGAAAGTTCAAGGATTGAGCAAGTCAGTTGGACTAACATGCCATGGAACAGGAAATAGCCATTCATTGATTTTGTGTGTGTCCAGAAAGATCAATTTTATTCTTCCTTTGTTTTCAGACTACAATGCACTAAAGCTTCTGCAGCAGCAGGATGTGTTTCGTACAAACGTGGTCCAAATGAAGCTATAAATCAAGTGTTGGAGCAGAAACACATAATGTCATCCCCCATAGACCGTGGACTGTACAGTACTGCACCTCAAACTCCTCCATTCTTCTCTCATGCTGTTTGTACATACAGTCTCCCAATGTCAGACAATCTAATTAAAACAACAGTCAAATATAAAAACAAGGACTCTTTAAAATTACTCAGTGAAGATTAATTTTATTTGGATATGTGTTTTAAACTCTTCATGAAGAAGTTAGTCACGGTTAGATTATTCTGTGTTGCATGCCCTCCTTTGTAGCTGTTATCTGGTTCAACATCATTCAGTTGTTATGCAGTTTGCTGATTAAGTGCTCGCGCACGTATGCGCATGTGCATTAACTGACACTTCTTTAATTGTATTGCACTTGTGATATCTGGTGCTGGAGTTAACTCGTAAAAGTGAAGTCTTAAGCAGATTCCCAGCGCCTGCCTATTTAAGATTCATAGAAAAGACCATCCACCCCAATCAATATCTACTTGAGATTTAAGTTGCATTATGTGTCCCCTTCACAGGCATGATTTAAAACATCAGCACAAAGTATTCTTAATTTTATTGCCTGCCGTAAATTAAAATTAATGATGCTGACATCCACAATTAACAATGAAAAATGCAGATTCTTATAATTACTTTAGCAGTAATATTGTTTTCAGCCCAGGCTCAAGGTGCTCCTCATATTCTCCTCAACATTCAGTAAAACACAAAAAGACAGCTTCATTACATTTTATTTGCTATAGGAAACAAAAAAAAAGGTCTAACAAAAATCCACAGCTCATTTGGGAATATCTCGCCATGCATAATTAAGCAAATTTGATTGGAATTAAGCATGACTTCTTTTGGTTGGGTTTTAATGAATGCAAATCAGGCATCTACATCCCTAAGATTAATTTCAGCCAATTAAAAAACAAAGCTTGTTGGAAAGTGTAAAAGTGTTCAAAGCAGGGCAGCAAAGCAGTTTCTCTCTCCCTTTCCCCTTTCCTCTCTCTCCTCATCTCATCTTCATAACTTGCACTCAGGAGAATCCCCCCCCCCAAACTTTGATCATTAGCATGAAGTTACAGGCAAACAGTATGAATTCAAATGTGGCAGAAATGCACTGCCAAAATCCTTATGCCTTCTTAATCTCATACTTGCACCCCTTAATAGTTTCTTTACACAATTATTGTGAGAGTACCTCTTTTAACACTGGGGTTAGGATAAACAAAAACATTAACTGGGATATACTCAAATATTGATGCAATGTGGTAATTTCTTGCTTGTGATGCAAAGGCAAACTTTGGGGCATTAAAGATGTCATTGTTCTGGGTTTTGACAGGACAAAATATGACAATTATTCTGCATTAGTTTCCCCACAATAATGTTGACACAACCTGAAATCAACCTTTATCAGTGTTCAAGAGCATTCAATCCATCTGACTTAAGCACTCAGGAGATCTCATCGTGGTATTTTCCATGTGAAGGCACCATTGCACACCAGACCAGTGACAAATAACACAGCTCTCACCAATAACAAATGTCAGTGTCAGGCACCGTCTATGGCTTATGTAGGTGTTAGTCTCATTATGACAGCCTTGCATTACCCTCCATCTTAAATGTTATTCTGTTTTTTTGTTTTTTTTTTGCACCTATCAATGCAGCACACAACAGCACTGAGTCAATCCTGATTATTTGGAGAGTGAGACATACACGCTAATGATTGAGGGCAAGCAGGCACCTACAGGCTAATGCTAATCTGAGTGCACATTGCTTGGAGAACGCAGTGTACATTGATTTGATCTCTCACATCAAAAGACAAACAGTGGTGCAAGTCAGCGCATCCCCAGTCAATGTCATTCCTTGAAGTGATTCCCCCACACGTGCATCTTCATGGGCCTGGGGAGGGTGGGAGGGAGGGAGAGAATAGAGAATTAGGCAATCAGATCTATTGGCATTTCTTTAAAGGAGATTCATGGTGGGAGGACAGAGGAAACGTGAGTAAAAGTGGTTCCCCATTCACCTGCAAGCCAGAGCCAGTTCTGAAAGGCTTGCTGTGTTTAGATTGCATTAATCCCTCTGTCTCTACCTGTTACAGATCTTTCATTAATGTTGTCTTTTAACATCAAGTCTCCTGCAGAGTGGGGAATAAGTGGAGAGTTCTCAGAACTCTGCAGAAAGTTCAAAGCACCACAAGAAACCCTTTATGTGTTCCCTTAATCATTCAAAAACCCATCCTAGTATGCCACTTGCGTAGCTCCTCCATATGACGAGAAGAATTAATATTTGGCCTCTGATGCATTCTTTTTGAAAGAATAAAGGAATGTGAAGGAAAAGCATTATCTATTCAAGGAGCACAGGGAATACTGACTGTGTCTCAGTTCTGTTGTAGCTGCTGCGTCTCATTTTGTCTGTCGCAGATCACAGGGCTGCAGACTGGTACGTTTCTGAGGGAGAAAGAGAGAGTGGGAAATTGTACTGTTTTATTAGAACCCGGTGGGAGAGTTTTGTAGAGGCAAGCATGCCATTGAGCCTATTTGCATCATGCTAGCAGTGAATGGATATGATAATATTGTGATACTTTGGAAACACTCCCACAAAAGTGGTTTATGTGATCATTTTCATGTGGTGAGAGCCTCTGGCAGAACCCCTCATGATATCAGAGAGATAAGTCTGCACCTCCGTTTGTATTAATTTATTTTTACCTTAAACATTACAGAGCTGCCTTTGGACAATAACTTATGATTACCACTTCAATGTGAAAGACTTGTGAAAACATAAGCCAGCATAATTGTTACTTCAGTACTGCTCTCCGTCATTTGTTCTGTTCCACTTCTTAGTGTTTTTGTCTGTTCGTCCTTCACTGTGTTAATGTAATAACTCTGATGCCTTAGGCTTTTCATTTCATTCAGTAAAGCCTCATTGCTATAGAGTTGGCCTTATGCTTACTTTATGCACCAAAGACCACATATTCAAGTTCACTAGAGCAGACCTACGCGCCTTTTGAAGCATTTGGACCGGGTTATTATGAAAGTATAGTGTTCATACATTTGTAACTGCAATTGCAACTCAGCCATCAGTGTAAAATTTGCTATTTGAGGTTTCCTGAATACAGCAAGACAAAGAGAAGGAAAAATGTGTGTACCCATTCTTTTCACACATAATAACACAACAGAGATTATTATTCAGGGGGTTAAACCAGTGAAAGGCTATTCAGTGCATTTGTTTCAGACTGTCCTACTAAAAAAACTGAAAAGTGGAGTAATTTGCACAAAGCCTTTAAACATTCTATGCATTCAGCGATGGCTTTTAAAAGCCTTTTAATTAATTTTCATTTAATTGCATTGAACTATTAAAAAAGAGAGTACTGTGGAAAAAGTCTGTCTTCTAGGTGTAGGGCTAAATTGTGTGGAGTGAAGAGATGTTACTAAGAGATGGGAAACCCAAGGGACAAGGAGGAGGACAATGCTGTCTCTTGGGAGAATTTTATGCTGCTGAAGTGAATTTGAATACATAAAGGAGAACTCGGGTAAAAGGAAAGGGGGGTACAACATAGCCTGTGTTTTCTAGTCCCTTGTGTGGGAAAAGGGGCGGATTACCCTTCATTTTTTTTCAGCTTTGGCCCTATTTTCAATTACTAATTTAGCATTTTAAGGTCTGCAATTGTGCCCATAAGTACATTAGCTCAAGAATAGCACATTTTACCTCCAAGCATCACACTTTTAAGTGTCAAATGTGTTGCTCTTCAAGGACAGTATATTTATTTTTAATGAAATTTTCCATTACCTCAGATTTGTTACAGATACAATACTTTGCAGGAAAAGTGTTGCATAGATTCATTGCTTTCACTGAGAAAGCTATATATATTTCCCCCTTGTTAGTTTATTATTCTGACTCTTTGTCAGCTTTATATCTTAAAACTTCAACAGATTTTCCACAAAATTTGGTCAACAGATGGGTCTTTGCCAAGAAACCAAGGATTAGATTAGGTAGTGTTTTGGGCCGAGGATTTCCTATAACAAGAAAGTTAAAGTTAAAGTTTAAAGCTGTAAAAGTAACCCAAACCCAAAATCAAAAGAAATTTGTTAACATATTACAAAGTCCAAAACGTGTTTATGATTGATTTAATAGTATTCAAAGTACTGCTCTGTCCACGCCTGTCTTAGTTTATCTTCTGCCCTGATTGTGAAGGAATAATTTATTTGCAAAAAAGGATTTTGTTTATTTATTAATTTATTTTACATTCTATTTATTTATTTTTATTCTTAAGTTAATTATGTTGATATAATCATTTTAAGAGTGACTTTTATCTGCCTTTGCAAATATACTCTTCATATGTAGAAACTGAGCTGAGATGATTTCTGTGACTACTTTTTCTTTAAAAATATTCAGCAAAACGTTACTCAACAAACACACACACACACACACACACACCCACATACACCAAAAAAGAACTAAAAAAACACATTCACATGTGCACATTTTCCTGCTCAGGCAGGCAACGCCCCGCACATTCTCCCTTCTTAGTTTTCCTGTTTGGTCTGCCCTCTTTACTTTGTCCCTTATCTAAGCATCATTCATTCCTCCTCCGTGATCCTGCACTTGGCTGTGGTCTGCGTGGCTTGGCTCCCTCTCATCCCTCCTCTACCACACCAAAGACACTGTTCTGCACTGTTCTTTGTCTTCAACTAAAAGCAAAAGGGTTGTGGTGTGTGTGTGTGTGTGCGGGTGTGCGTTCGTGTGTGTGAGGGCATTACCTGTTGATATGTAGCGAGCTCACCTGTTTGCAGTACACCTTGCTATTATGTCTGTCTGCTTCTTTTACGGCTTTATGTAGCTTATAGAAAAAGTAAGACATCAGCATTACAATATCTGAAATCAAAATTTGATGTTAAATTTAGAATTTATGTATATGTATGCATTTTTTATAACAGGGTCTGTTTTAGCTTTTTTTCCAAATTGTGTATTAATTGCAAAAAAACTTTAGGAGCTGTTCAGAACTGTTTGTCTTTTTCTTTTTTTTCAAATTGATCCAAATATGTAGATGACAAGACTTCAGTAATTTTATCATACATTATGTACAGTCAAAGAATGACCTCTATACTTAAATAAAAAAAATCTAATACAATGTGAGAAACAAAGATCTTTCGTTTATGGAACACACTCTGTTGATTCAAGGTTTAATGCTTCCATTTTGGGGTCTGAACACTTCTGTGATACATGCAGAGGCTTGTATCAGTTTAACTGTGAGCTTGAACTCAGTGCAGCTGATGTGTTCTGTGTTCCTGTAGAGGTCACTGTTGTGTGGTGCCTTTGTGTCCAACTGGGATACTTCCAGCAGCTCTAATGCCTTCCTTTATGAGGTCTGCAGCAAGTACTGTGACATTGAAACGGGCTGTGAGCAAGAAAAGAATGACAAAGTTAATTTTGTTTGCAAAGCCATATTGTGTTGTACAAACAAAATGGTTTTAAAAGGAAAAAGTTTGTCAATGGTTAATCTGTACAATAATGAACAGCAATTATTTTTTTGTGCTGGTGTTAATCATGCTGTACCAGTAGTAAGTTCATTTGGACAAAATAAAGAATCTTATGTACATATGTCTGAAGACGTCTTAGAATCGTAGGATTATTTCCTCTCTGGAAGAAACACATTATGATAATCGCAAAATCCCCATATTTGTGTGTCTGGGGGATGATTATGAGTGGGCTTTACTACCAAGAACACAAATTAGATAGTATGAATGAGTTCATCCTAAGCATTTGTATTTGCCATTTAACTCTGAAATCCTTGTTTATTAAACTCCAATTGCACATATGAATCAACTCTTTGGCATTAATCATAAACTACAAGAGCCCAGATGGTACAATCTTAGCCAAGCTTGAATTAATATGAAAGGTTGAATCGCTGCTGCGTTGAGATCCTCTCAAGGACCTTTGAAGAATGACATGAATAATCATTGTTGTTGGATGCATAGTTTATTAAGTCAGCAGAGCATAGTGACCTACTGCAAACTGAGAGATATTATAGCACATGGTGCTGCCCTGCCTAGACTTTTTGATGCATTACAGCTTAGATACTAAAATGAAGAATGACTTCTTGTATGAACTCATACTATAAAAAATTTAGTATCATATCTTGCACCATATAATGAGTATCATATAACTATGATCATGATAACTAAAAATAAACAAGACCAATGTGACATACTGATAATATTTACACGCCACTAATTCTTTCCACTGTTGCATCCTGTTGTTGCTGTTAAACTGGTGGGCAGCTTCCACTTAGCTTTGCATACTAGCAGGTCCAGTTTTTAGGATTTAAGGGGATATGTCTGTAGAATATGGCAGAAGTGGAATGTAATATTCATAAATACATTGTTATATGTGTATATTAACATGAATATAGAAATTGTTGCGTTTTAATTACCTTAGAGTGAGCCTTTTATATCTACAGAGGGAGTGGGTGTCTGCCATTTTGCCTAGTTTCTACAGTAGCTCCGAACAAAAAAACAAACAAAAAGTGTGTCTAAAAAGGCTTAGTAATAATGTGTAATTTAAGCTGCATTATTGAGGTGAAAGATAAAAAGTAGAGTTGATGTTTCCCTCTGTTCATAAAGTTGAATAGGATTACGTGCACTGATATATTGATTTTGATAAGGAGTCATTTAGCGGTTAGTGATAACTGAGATAACAGACACAATAAAACAGTCAACAAAAGGTCAATGTGACACTGTTGATATGTTTTTTGTTATTTGTCATCACTGTATTATTATTTTAATTATGTTTACCTTTAGCCTCAGCATGAGTTAATGCCATGTTTCTTAGGTCACTATCGTTCAATAATACTAAGAGAAGGATTGGGAGCAGGAGATAAAACGGTAGTCATCAGGCTAGCAAACAAAGGTTACATGGCAAAACTGGTTTGTATTTACTTGAATGTAAAATGCATAACATTTAAAAAATGTCTAAAAATTACTTTATCTTTGTATATATTTTGTTGAGATTTCCTCTTACATTGTCCAAAATGTTGCAAAAAATGTTTAAATCCTTAGATATCTGTGATTTTATCCAAAGTTATGGTGCCTTTCATTTTGTCTTTTGTTGAATTTCTATGGTACCACAAGTCAGTGTGAGGAGAACATTGGTGAACATGACTAAACATTAACGTGAATAAAACTTTTAATTCATTACCTGTCAGAGAATATTTCTGCTTGAGTCAGTCAGATTGATTTTCATTTCAGTGGTGGCTATTAACAAAACCTAAGACTGCATTCTACATGATCAAACTATGTGTTTTTTATCATTGTTTTGATTAAGAGACCTCTTAGCCGCAGATATTACATATTTTGCATTTAAGTGCAATTACACAGCTGAACACAGATAATAAGAAACTATGTGGGATCACAGCTTGTTACACTGATGTATTTCCTGTCCTTGTCTTTTATTTTTTAACAAAAAACAGTCCTCCTCCACTTTGCTTTGGCCTCACACTTAATGAATTCCAGCTTAGCTGATTTCCTGATTCTAAAGGACATTGCATCTCATTTCTTGTCACTTGTCTCCTAAATTCCTAAAGGTACAATTAGCATTTTGTTTGACGAAACGTTGAAAGGTTCATAGATTGATATTTGCAAAAATGTAGCAGGGTGTTTTTTTTTTCAAATGCAAATTCTGACATTTATTAACTTTTATTACAGATACTCTGTTTATGGATTGTAAAACTCTGCATAGATTTAATGGGAATAAAGTAAAATTACAATGTTTAAACACAATCAGTGTGGCAAACCAGCAAGTGTGTAATTTAGAGTGGTGTGGCAATGAAATGTTTTACGGGCCTTGATTTATGTCCTGTGCATGGCATTTCTAATGAGAGAGACCAACATTGCAGTGTGCCTGTGTTCCAGGAAACTACATTTACAGCAGATCTTTTTTCTCAAGAGTGTTTTTCCCCTGTGAAATAATGTCAGCACTTTCCCACCTTCAAAGTCCTTTTGTTTCCAGATCTATTAACAATTCTAATTGTACAGGAACACTTGTTAAGTAAGGCTGGTAAATAAAGCAGGAAACGCATTATTTCCTTTTAGTGCAGATTAAAGGTACAGCTATGCTGGGTTGAAACACATTAATGAGGTTTTAAATAAAAATGCTGGCAGGGAATTTACACCGCTGACTGGTTTAACTGCAGTAAGCAGTTGATTTTCCTTGATGTTAAAGGGGAACATTATTTCACCCACTAATGAAAAATACATCTTTCCACCCTCCTATCTGTTAATTAACATGTTTGTGTTAAGGGATTTTGAAAAAGGGATACAATCGCTTTCAATCTGATTAAAGTAAGTGATACATAATAGGGAGGTTGTTTTCCTTGGGTCCTTCTGTTAATTGAATAGCTTTGTATGACTTGGAATGTTTTTCGTAGCCACAACAGTTTCCCTGGACCTAGCTGCTCGGGATGCCCCTATCTTAATTACGGATCATACTCCAAATGTGGTTCAATTTCCTCAGCAGGACAGTTTCTGTTAACTGCTATTTTTAAGGCCAATAACAACGTCAAAGCTAGAGATGATTAAAGCAATTAAAGTTTCCCTTTGTTTTCTAAGCACAGCGAGATAGGCCTGCCTGTTTGTACAGCATTTATCAAACATTTACTAAATGGAATTGAATCTGTCATCGACAAAGTTTTCTGAGACAATTACCTTTTCACATGGCAAACACTGTTTCACTCAGCTAATGTCTCACAGCTTATGGCTGTGATTAGCCATTTGATTTCATCAAGCCAAACTGAAATCCTCTAGCAGAGGGAGGGAGAGAGAGAGAGAGAGAGAGAGAGAGAAAGAAAGAGAGAGAGGTTTAAATATAATTTTACCATCGGAATTTCTCAATTAGCATACCACATTTTCTCCATTAGATAAACTGCCTTTAGAGAGCTGGCTGGTTTAATCTGTTTAATGTCCGTGTAAACTATAATCTCTTGATTCTAAAAAGAAATCCCTTAAGGACATCATTCGCATACACTCTTCATAAGACAGTTTTTGAAAGACATGATCGAGTGCAGCTTTTAAAGAGGAATTGAACAGTGATTGGTTGTTATGCCTATCATGCTTTTCTTTTCTGCAGCAAGTGGATTGCGCACGTTGTAGTTTCACTTGCTTTGGTTTAACTAAACACAAGAAATTATGCTTTTACAAGCTTGTCCTTGCTTGACTATCACTAGAACATACTGTTTAGCTGCATTTTTGGATAATAATAAGGTTAATATGGGCATTATATGAGATCTGCTTAGTAATTTTTTGAGTGTTATGGAAGAACCTGTTGTGTCTAAAGTCATATGTTACATTAAGTTGCTCCTTTTGAGAGATTGCAGCTTTCTCTGAGAGATAATTCGAAAGAGATATCATCATATGACATGATACATGAATCGAACTTTGATCTCAGATTGAATCAGAAGTGTATCAGCTGTGCATGTACGTACATCACTTCCAGCCTCTGCAGTGCTGGGCTCTTAGTCTATATGAGTATAGAAATCAGGATTTGTTGTTATCCTATTGAACGACAAGCAGAGAGAAATCAGAGTGTTTACATGCATATCATTGCCTTCCATCATACACTGCAGGCTGTATGAATTAGGGCCTGCAAACACAGCCTCATTCTCCTTGCATCACGCCAAGAGTCACTCCATTGATTACCCTTCCCCGCTCCCAGGAAATGGCTCATGCATCTCGTGTACATTATAACAAATGTTCTCTTTGCATTACAATTGAATTGTGATTGTTATGTTCAATCAATGGGGAAAGGTCACGGGATCGCTCCTGCCAGCGCTTTAATGGAGAAGTCGATGAGGATTCATTTTAATCACTGCGGCTGTGGCAGAATGAGCACAACACTGAGAGACTGTCAATGTCCCGGTAATTACCGCTGTTTATACAGGTTTCTGCTTTAGCAATTTAGATATCCACAAATCTCTCTGTTTCTTGCACCACAGTTATATTGGAAGCTGCATGGCATCAAATGAAGTACTGTAGGATGTGGGCCGTGACTACTCTAATTGTGGGACTATCGGTGAGGCTGGCTCTTTGAAAATGAAGTGAGCTCCATTTGCTCCTCTTTTGAGCAGTTACATTACCAGAGAGCTGTTACATACTTTGCATACTTTGTGTGAAGGAGCGCTCTATTAGCTCAGCCGTATCACAGTCCTGCCTGTAAGAATTTTATCAAAAGGTGGAATATTGTGGTTGTTCATCACACATGTACAAGGTGCACATCTGTCCAAGTTAACCCTAAGTGTGCAAAAAGTAACTGGTAAAACTGATATTTGAACAAATAGATTTATTCCCAGAATTCCTACAAGTCACAAGTCACTGGTCCCTTTGGTCAGTGTGTGTCTTTTTAAAGGTATAATATGTTACATTTGAGCATTAAAATGCTCAAAAATGAATAGATGTCATATGTACTGAACTATGTTTAAGGACAAATTATTTTGTTATTTTATTCAAGTTTACACTGTGTTTCGTTTTGTCATCTTTCAATGGTGTCATAACCCCTTTTACCTCATCTAGTAGCAATAATTTCCTGGCAAAAACAGGACATAACAGATGAAACATTAGTCACTAAACTAAGTAGTTAGCCACTCTGTTGTTTACTAACTACTAACTACTGTTTGTATTGCTCCCCCATGAAGGAGCACAAGAAATTTATTTAAATGGACAACAGTTGTTGCTTAACAATGAAGACGGCAACTCACATGATACCACAAAACTTCACAACATTGTAAAACTCTGGCTTTTGTTATTGTTTAGAGAGACCCCTATTGGTAGAAATTACATATGCGTTAAAATTTGCTTTGGACATAAGGGGACTTGACCTTAACTTTGTACATAAAACTAGACTATAAAACTGGTCAGGGGTAGTGGGCAAATAATTTGTAAGAAACAACTGTGATGGAGAAATGCAGTTTTATGTAAGCCTGCAACTAGTGATGCTTTTTATTGTTGATTAATCAGCTGTTTATTTTCTCAGCTTTTTTGGTCTTTAAAATGTCAAAAATACACATAAAAAGTTTTCAGAGTCCATAGTTATTTTTTCCAGATGCCTTACCTTATCCAACAAACAGTCCAGAATCTCTCAAAAAGTCAAAAAGAAATATTATCAAACAAACAAAAATCAGCTAACACTCTAACTGGAGGAAATGGAATCAGAGAAGAATGTTTGGAGTTTTTGCATAAAATGAAATTACTCGATTATCACAATAGTATATTTTCTGTCATTCAACTTATTAATTGTAGGTCACATTGTGGACTAATTGAAAAGTTAGTGGTTCTGATTAGGAGAAAACAGAGATTGTAACTAAACACTTAACAATAAACCATCATTACAAGAGCATTCATATGAAGTGTTATTTGTAACTAGACAGAAATTAATGTGGCCCGTGTAGACTATTATCACACACTCTCCACCCTCGGCGTGCTCTCTGACTTCTCCCCTTCACCCCAAGTGGCATGTTTGTGTTGGCTGGGGTCTAAGAATAGATGGGGTCAAGGCAGTGTAACCTTGGAGAAACAAATATTCATGATCAATAAGTGCTTTATTCCTAGCATCTAAATGATTCTTATGTCTGAGGCTGTGTCTCTCCCCCATGCAGAAAAGCAGTTTGAAGATTAATAAAGGACGAGGCAAAAGGACATTTTAAAAGACTACACAGTATCACTGCTTTCAAATGTCATGTAATCATAGGTTAGGGGAGAGTGCTGGGCACAGAGAGCTAAGTGATGCTACAGATAATGAATTGCCTCTGAAATATAATACATCGTGAGTATGATTCTTTGTTCCAAGCTCAGTACACCAACTCTGTTCAATTAAAGTTATTTATCTCTCTTGTTTTTTAAGTTCATCAATTATATTGTGATACACTTAATGTCCATAAGAGGATGATGTATGATTGGTCTAATTATTTCTTATTCACCATGCTTTCTAAAGCATATCAATTTTGTTAATACCATGTAATTAAAACACGTCAGTGCGCTACAAGTTGCTGGCTATATTAATGACTATGAAAATTATTTTAATTAAATAGCCAATTATAGAAAAATCCTAACCATGAGAATTGACATTTAAATGAATTCAATTTAAATTGCTTTTCAACATTGTTTTATCAAAGCTTTATGGGGTGAATAAATTATTACATCAAACAATATACTGTGTCATTGATCATACACAAGTCTTGTCCCATATCCATACATTTTGAAACACTTTTTCTGATGCAATACATCATCCTGCCTGATTACATTTTGACAAAGTCATTTGTTTACCTCAATCTTATCTAAATGTACTGTACTTCTGTGTACTTTTGGAAAAACTCTGCTTATTGTTGAGGGGACTTAGTTGACCAAGTATTCAGTCATTATAAAAACTTGACTCATGCTACTGTTTTTGCAAAGACAATATCAAACTATTGCTATTTAGTTTCACTTTGCCTAAAGAAATATGTGACATTTTTTTTTCTCACAAATGAAGAGTTTTCTTAGTAAGCTTTTTCCTTTTAAAATAGATTTTCAGATATGATTATAATGTGCAGTGATGATATTGCGTTTGTGTTAGATTATATTAACAAACATTATGGTGTAGTGTGCAGCACTAGAATACTGACTTTAGTTTTGTGTTATGCTGTGTTTTCTTAACTGGGGTCAGACACATGCAACCCACCCAGTGGGCTAAAAGGCCTTTGTATCTCAAACACCATACATATCCTGTGATGCCTTTTAATACCTATTAGGGCTTCTCAGCCTCATATATTTTCCTTTCTTTCTGCATAATGTTAATGAAAGTCATTTTTCAGACATTACAAGCACAATGATTTGCAGTTAACCCATGCAAACAAGAGAAATAGTGGGCAAACTGTTGTGACATTCATTGTATATAATGAAATCTTAATATGGTGCATATTTAAGTGAAAGGTTAGCAACATAAAGGGCAAATGGATTGCCTGGCAATGAATTTTAAGCAGCTATTGATTTTACACTACAAGCTACCTCTTTCCCTGAATGATAATTTTGAAATGGCATTCTGCTTATCTTAAAGCTGATCTGACACAACAGGACAACAGGAATACACAGAAAATTAAGGCAAATGCAGACTGTGATCAGAAACGTTCTTCTTTATGTGCACCACACTCATTCCTCCAAATAAGAGTACATGATAAGTGTTGATATGTTCTCCATAATTCAGATAATGCAAATACATCTGATGGCAAAAACACAATCTAGAAAAAAACTATGCTAAACTGTAAAATTAAGAAAGCTGTGAATTATTTCCTTTATGTGTCCAAAAGATCCGCTGGTTATTTTAAAGTGTTATCTAAGCTAAAAAGAATCCAGCAGCGATGGATAAAAAAAAAACTCGCTGTTGTGCTGACTGAATACAATTTCTAAGCATCCCTTTAATTTCTACAAAATTCAAAACAAGCCTCCTGCAAATCAATAAGTCTACTTACAGTTATCTGCCTTACATTGAATAACGCATGAAAGGAAAGTGTTTTTTTACTGATCCTATCTAACATAACTGCACCAGTTTTATACTAATAATAATAACACAGTTCAATCTAATATTGAATCTAAATTAGGACACCCCAGTTGCATGTTTACATATTAAACTGGCTTGCAGAAACTGACTGATTTGACAAGAAAGGCAGGAACAGAGGAACAATAGTTCATGATGTTCCACAATAGTTGAACACGTGTAAACTCTACATGTGAGCTTGCTGTACATAGACTTGACACTACCCTATGATACAGTGCAGCATTTCCTCCCTCTCTGCCTGTATCCTTCTTTCCTGTGCTGTCTGAGGTTGAGAGAAAGTTTGAGAGTTCATGCTGTAGCTGAATAAAACTAGGATCAGTACTCAGATTCAAAAACAAGCCTGTGTTATGCCATAATGTGTACAGTGCATGGTGTACTGTGCATCAGCTCAAGGCAGCTTAAAAGTAAACAGTTAGCAATTTTATATTTAGTGTTTTAGTGTTTTTTGTATGTTTTTTTTCTAGATTTTAAATAACTCAGTTTTCTCACAAAACCTTAGATTCTTAAATCTAAGTCTTTCTTAGAATAGGAAGGTTTTGGTTTCTTGTCAGTAGTGCCTCTTTTTTATAGCAAATATGAGTTTATTAACACTTTCACACTATAGCCACAGGACACTGTTTAATAGGTTCACTGGCTTACCTGTAATTCTTACATACTAAAGTAGTTATCATAAGTACAGAAAATTAAATGGACTATAAGAAGAAAACAACTAACTAAATTGATATAACAGGTACACTTTAATCAGCAGCTGTGTTTTTATGTATAGAGCATCTGCTGTAATGTATATTGTATTATTGTTTGCAAATGAAAACAACCATTGCCTCAAGTTGTGTCAGGCTGGCTGTTCATACAAAAAGCTATATCCACTTTGGCTGAGCTAATTCAGTTATCAGAGAGGACTAATAAATAAAAAAAAACATATTTTCCTGTCACACAGATAGGATGTAACCTGGACAGTGACTCATACTGGCATAATTCAGAGTTGTTAAAAAAACATTATTGAAACATTAATGCCTGAAAACAGATAAAAAAATGTTTGCAAAATGCTTTTAAAAAATTGCAGGATGTAAGGAAACACAGTGAAAAAGTTTTTCTAAACATTTTAGTGCCTACTTAAAATAAGATCTCTGTGATGCTGCAGGATTGCATACTGTTGGAAAGCAGGTGTAACTAGAACCAGAAATAACTCCTGACTGAAATTTAACATATACGTTATAATGTATGTTTTTGATTACAGAAAAAACATGCAAATATGTAGACGACTCTAAACCGATGTAATGGGATCTTTCTTGTTTGGAATAAACAATGCAACATTTTAACAGACCTGCAACATTTCTGTGGTAGCCCAAGCCTAGTTATCTGTTCTTCAAAGGCTTCCACTGTCCCCTAGCTCCTCCCTCTCTGTACCGTGTGACAACAACAACTCATCCACAGAGCGGAGCTGCACTTTTCAGCTCATTTTCCTCCTGTCATTCCTCCTCCTATCTTTGATCATTGTCCCGCCGCTCAGCCCCCCCCTCCCCCAAAAAAACCCTCACACAGCACGCCTTTTTTCGGCATCTCTTTTTACTTCCCAACTTATCTGAGGAGCTAAACTCTCGTGGATTCTTTCATTTAGGGGTGTCTCGGCAGGCTGGGTCTTATACTTTGAACTTCGGCTACTCTCTTCCCCTCCTGTAGGTGACCATGGCCGTACCGGCTGCTCTGATCCCACCAACTCCTCTGGTCCCACCGCCTCCGATCTCGACTCCCTCCGCGACGACGTCCCCGCCGTCGACAACTTCATCACCATCTCCATCCCTGGCCCCCCCATCCGGACCCGGACAGAACCTGTTCAGATCAGAGCTCCTCGCCACCAGCAGCCCGGGCATCCCGTCCGCATCTCTACCCCCCAGCAAACCCGTGTACTCGACCCCGTCGCCTGTTGAAAACATACCGCAAAACAATGAGTGTAAGATGGTTGAGTTGCGCGGTGCCAAAGTGGCTTCCTTCACCGTGGACGGCTGCGAGCTCATCTGCCTTCCTCAGGCTTTCGACCTGTTCCTGAAGCACCTGGTCGGCGGACTGCACACGGTCTACACCAAGCTGAAGCGGCTGGAGATCACGCCGGTGGTGTGCAATGTGGAGCAGGTCCGCATCCTCAGAGGGCTCGGCGCTATCCAACCAGGGGTGAACCGCTGTAAACTCATCTCAAGAAAAGACTTCGAGACTCTGTACAACGACTGCACCAATGCGAGGTTAGTGAAGAGCTATGTACGGCATTTTGGATTAAATGTCTTTACGGACAGCCGTGCGTAAAGACGCGGGAACAAGGAAGGGGGAGACATTTTTCCTTTATTAAACAAGTTGCTTAGCCGATGTGATGACCTTGTAAACCGAATTAATAATCGGTTGTTTTAGACTGAGTAAATGTGTGAACATGCGTCAGCGTACATCAAGGGAATGAGCTCGTAGTTGTATGTTGAACGAGAAGAGGCCAGCGCGCAACATCAGTGAAAAAGTTCAGGAAAAGTTTTTAACACGTGCAGGGCAAAGTTATGCCATGATGAAGAGCCAGTCTGCCTCAGAACAAATCAATCGATGATGTAGACTTCACCTCAACTGAGTTTCACAATCCTGCTGTTGAAAAAACTACAGGTGCAGAGGTGGCACTGGAAAAAAAACAAAGAAAAACAATTTCAGGAACAAGAGCCCATGATCTTAATAACACTTATTTTACTGTAATTCTTAAAACCTAATGTAAGAAAACTTTTTGCTTAGCTTTATTTTCAAGTGACTCTGAAGTAAAACTAAGTTATGCATTTTATATTACTCTTGCAGGGGGAATGCAATTTTAATTTTGGCAACCTTGTATTTTAAGAATGTAAACAAGACTAACCCAAATTATCTAAATAAGATGATATTAAATATTATTTGTATTAATTGCTTTCTGAGCATTTAAAATCAGTACATCTCTTCAAGGAGGTTATAGTACACTTACGGCTCCTGTTTAAAAAAAAAAAAAGTGTAGGAAGTCAATTTTTTTCCACACTGTAAATGCTGGAGATAATTGTCTCACACACACACAAACACGCACACACACACACATAGAAATATGCCTTAATCAAACACCACTGATTTCTGTTTAACAAGGAACTCAGTGTATAAAGTGAGTGAGGTAAACAAATGCACATGAAAATTAATGCATTTACCCATTTTAGCAAATTAAAAGTTTTGAGCTTTATATGTTTAAATAAGGAGTGAATTAAGTGGGGGTCAACATTTGATTAAAAGCCATTTTTGCTGTCCTGTCGCCCTTAGCTTTGATGTATCGTTCAGTCTCACAGGATGGTTCAGCCTGGTCAAATTTACCATCTTATGTGTCACTATGATTGATTTCATATTGATCTCCTACCCAGAAATGAGCTGGAAATGCAAATATGATGGAAAGGCTCACATCAGTGGGGAATAGCAATAAACATTTCATGTCACTTGGTTATCTCACTTTAAAAGCATGCAGCCTTTTGGAAAATTATGGTGTGAGATTAAACTTAATTCTGACTTTTAGATTTAAACTTAGTATGAAAAGTAGAGTTGATAAAAATACTTAAACACATATATACAGAAGTTGCTGCGCAAGCAGGGACAATTTAATATACCATCAAGATCCATATGTGTGATGAGTTTTAATATGTTTGGACCTTTAAAGGACTACTTTATCTGCAGAGTGTAGTGGTCAGAAAATCC
Source organism: Acanthurus leucopareius (assembly GCA_029814765.1). Lineage (NCBI taxonomy): Eukaryota > Metazoa > Chordata > Actinopteri > Acanthuriformes > Acanthuridae > Acanthurus > Acanthurus leucopareius. The sequence goes on along the minus strand of JAQMCX010000011.1, from coordinate 6,078,759 downwards.
CCAAATCAAATAACTTGCATTATATTTTAAGCAAGACTTTGCAAGAGATATTGTTAAAATTAAACATTATTCAAAAGCATTTTTCTCAAGTACAGTAGTTTATTTATACATATTTTTTTGTAACCTACAGTTTTTCCTATTAGTAAAGACAATCCCTCTTTTTGCTTGCTTTGAAACAGTCTGCCTCACACATCTACATACAATATTTGGAGCTTACAGATATGTTACAGCTTCATATTTCTACTGCAGTAGCAATCGTCTCAACAACTCACCTGTGCACTTTGGTGCTTATGCACAATTTACATAAAGCATCAAGAGAGCAGAACACCCCCCCCTCTATAAAGAAAGACACACCGTGCGGTGATCCTCCTCTCAAGCCTGGCATGGGGCTTCAGGTGACAAAGTATGTGGTTGAACTCTCCAGGTTGTCAATGGGGGGATGGCCAGCGATGGGGTTAAAGGATAATGCAGTGCCTCGCGTCGCTTTAATGACGCTAAAGTGCTGGGCTATTACGGGCACATGGACAGGACTGTAATTGTCTCTGAAAGCAGCCAGGTACTCCCGGTGCTGGGCTGAAATCAATCACTCAGACCCGGCCTGCCTGCCTGCCTGCCCCATTTGGAGAATTACATCATGGAACAGTGAGGCATCCGCTGGATAAAAGGCTTCTGTTACTTAGAAAGAGTTGATTTTATTTGCAGGGATGTGTGCTTTACACCGTCTGTCATTGAATTGCTGCTGACAAAATGATCAGTCTGAGTAAACAGGACACAGGTTGCCCTGTAGGTGAAAACGAGTTCCCTCTCCAAAGTCGATGTTCCGTTTTGCTCTTTTGCTACTCACTGTGAGTGAAAAAGTATCTGAGTTCACTGGTTAACCCGCTCAGGTTACACAACAACAGCCTGCTGCCTGAGATAGTTTAGCTTTTCATCTCGCCCTATTACCACAATGTCACTACTCTTTTTATACAGTGGCAGAGTGGTAACAATGAAGTGAATAATACTCCTGTACAATGGGTCTTACTATTTCACATGCTGTTTTTTTCCCTCCCACGGTCTATTGTGTTAAAACAACACTACTCTCATTTTGCACACAGTGTGAATGTGAATAGCATCACAGAGCACTGCTGCATCCCGCTGTTTTAGTTTTGATGTGGACACAAACAAAGCTCCAACCAAATTGTTCCCTACCATGCTTACTTTTGTATAACACTTTTTGAACTCAGTAAATGTTCTGAAATATAGTTTGAGATTTTTTATGGTTTTGTTGTGATAAATTTAATAATGAGAATTTACAATAGAAAAATCCTCTGACTTAATTTTTTTAGTTTGTGGTTGGACACATGAACACTTAGAGGGACTCTGTATTTTAGTAATTAATCTTCATATTTTAAGATACTGGGATGTAGTCATTCTTTCCCCCTTCATTTTCTTAAGGACTCTCGTGCCAGATTAGCAGTGTTCACTTTCCCTCACAGCCTGATCCAGGTTCAGTAATCTCTCCTACATTATGACTCTGGCCCTCCAGGAGCCCTCCAGGAACCCCCTGTTCCAGCTACTTGTTTTCCTTTTCATTTTCCCTGTGGTGGGATGGAAAAGGTTCTTATTGCTTTGTGACACTTGAACTCTCTGAAAGGTTATTATAACACAGGGGGCGGTGCGGAGATATCACATATCTCTCATTGGTCTGCTTTGTGGAGGCAGGCTATCCGATGCTGGGGTGCAGAAACGCAGCAGTTAATTGACAATCATTGTCTACCCTTGAAGGTTAACCACACGCCCCAGACAATGTCCCACCACTGGGAATGGGACGGCTTTTCACTTACATGCCCTTCTTAAATAGATTTTCCCCGGCTCGTTTCAGTCAAACAGATCTTACTCTGAAATGCTACGAGTGACAGGTCAAAGTGAAGCGACTTTTACTTGAACAGATATATTTAATTGATACTGATATGACAGAGAGCGTTTTGAGAGCTATCACCCCTTTTGTTCCTGTTTCAAGAGTGTTTATGCCTAAACACACATATTTGCAAATGACGGTAATTGTTTTGTTTAGCGCTCAGTGTGAGCTGCCACTGAGGGTGCCAGCTTGTCTCTCTCCCTCCTCTCCTCTGCTGAGCTCTCTTATAATATATTTGTTTTCTACAAGGCACGGATGTGTTTACAGGTACTCAGGGGAGATTTCTGGATTCCATTCAAATCATTCCCAGTCAGAGTGGGTGCTAAGATACCCGTCACCCAGCAACCACATCCAAGAGGGAGCTTGGACGATAATAACTTCAAAAACAGAGTGACAGATGCCTGATTAGAGAGAGAGGGAGAGAATGGTATACAAAGCTGTTTAAAATCCAAATCTATTCAAGTACTTTCTTGAAAGTCAAATTGGCCCTCATATTGTGTGTTGTTTCTTTAGCGAAGGGAAAAAAAGCATTTAAGTTTCCCCTTTTTTTTTTTTACATTTTTAATCCTTCAGTGAGGCTCTGCTAAATTTGATTAGGTACAGTACATGTGCTCAAGTCAACTGTGCAGTTGGCAGATGGCGGCAAGGTGTTTTTTTTTGTGTGTGTGGTTTTTTTTTGCAAACAAATAGTCTCCTTAAAAATCAAAATTGCTTTATTGACTTGACATTCACTGAGCTGGAACAAGTGCAAATTAAAAGATTTTTTGAGAAAAAAATCCAAAGACAGTTTACAAAAGTAACATTAATTTTCCTCGTTTCTTTTTTAAGAGCAATTTTTGCAGCTTACAATGAAGCTGAGCCAAGACTGTGGAAACCACAGATTTCACTTGTTAAAGAGGCTTTGTTTGACACTGTCTAATGTCATTTGTGGATTTAGAGGATATTTGCATGGCAAAGAGGCCTATATTGTTAATTTGCCCGTTGGATGCATTAGTTGTCCAAGCTTCTATCTTATTTGCATGCCTTTACTGGATCCGCAACAGCAATTGAATTACCAATTAATTCATCCACCTAGTGAAATGGTTTAGAATCACACATCAACAGTGTTTTTTCCCGCATTGATCAGTGTATTAAAATGACCTATTTTACTATGTTCATCAATCATAAAGAGGTATTATCTTTGATTTTAAAAGACAAGAGACTTAAGCTGTTTAAAATCTATCTGTCAATATGACTTACCCAGCATATTAAACTAGATTTGTTAACAGTGATTTTACCTGATGATTTTACACTTGAGACAGATTGCCGGACAGGCCAGCAATAGATTTTGGGTCACTCTGATTTCTGCCCCCCACCCCACTTAGAGCGCTCTTGCTTGTCTTTACTCACGGGCTCCTTCACATTACAGCACATTTAGGGAGCATGGCGGAAGTCACTGACACTCGTACCAGGATGTTAAATGCTACTGACAGAAGTTAGAGTGAGCAGATGAGATTTCTTGATTGGAGAAGGAATGCAGGCCCTTGCCTGGCTCTGTCTAATATGGTCACATGGAGAAATTGATTTTCCTCAGAAATTAATTAATTTTTCATATAGCCCAAAGCTGGAGTTTAAAAAAGAGTGCACACTTGCTGGTTTCCTATTTTCCCCCTTTTTTAAAGAATTATTGCCTAATCATATTAATACTTTTGCCCCAAGGATGAAAAGATAATTGTACAAATGCATTTGGAAATATGTATCACTGAGTATTTATGATTAAATTATGCAAATAACTCCGCTCCCATCCTTCGTGGGCCCAGATTGTCTAATTAGGATTGATATGGCGAATAGATGTTGGGGAATCTGAATACAAGCATGTCCAAAGAGCAGAAAATTGAAAATGACAAGGCTGGAATCCTTAAAAAGTGTGTAGGTTTTTTTTCCCCCTCTCTGTCTAATTCAGCGTAACTGTATCAGGAGTTAATTTTCCCCGGCTTCATTTCTCGTCTGAGCTGACAGGAAAAGGAATCCATCGGGGAAGCAATCTCAGATGGGATTCCACAAATTTCCTCCACTTGTTTTTTCTCCCACTCTTCATTTTCGTGGAGGCTATCAGGGATGAATCTTCTCCTGAGTAAACATGCAGATGTTATTCCTCCAGTGTTAGTGTTTTTGGAGCTCTCTACTCGATACAAAGGACTCCTCCTAATAACTGAAATATATTAGAAAAGAAATATCATCCAACAAAAAGCTCTTTGTACTTTTGGAATTTTAGTGAAGTAATTCCCCTGCCATATTATGATAGCATAACTTCTTTTCTTATTTTAGTGAAAGTTAGGAAACAGTCTTTGAATATACGTCATACAAAGAGTATATTTCTCATATATCATGCAATTGAAATAACATCTGGTGTTAATGGTACTTTGACGATGTTAGGATTTAGCTTTTATTTGTTTATGGGAGGTGAATGCAGTGTGGAAGCATACAAAGCCTTAATAAACAAATTAAAAAAAATGTTTTCATATGCCATTAGCATGTTTTGGTGTTCTACTTTTTTTTAATAGACCCCACACTATAAATGTGCCATATAAAATTCTAGTAACCCAAGCACAGACTGACAGATAGACTGTATATTGACACTAGTTTGAGCCAACAGTTACATGTAATTTAACAACAGCCACATTCCTTGCTGGGCTCAGCGGTACATCACAAAGAAGAAATCAGGAAGGAAATGACATCGGTTTCCACTCTCTCTTCTTCTGTTGTTAGCTTCAGATGAACGGCACAGCACAGGAACGGCACCAGTGCCTCCAACAGTATCTATTAAAGCGCTGATTGTTATCTAATCTTTACCTGGCGCTAGCTGGAAAAGCCCTGAAGCTAATGACACTTGAGACTAGCTGCACATTCTATGGTGGTTCAAAGCATCTGCTCAGTCAATATCTTCTGATGAAAAACTAAGAAAACGGCCCCACAGCTATTTATGTGAAGTCTGAATTCACTTAAACACCAGAAACACTTTATGCAGTCAATTTGTTGCATTGAATTATAACTAACAATGTGCATAAAATGAGTTCCTGTTGAGCCAGCAGGCTAGACACTAAACTGCTCTCCTGTGCCTGGTTTTGGGGCTTCAGAGACTCCGGTGTTCTGTGCAAGTAAAGGCTGGGCAATATATTGATGTCCCGATATGACACAGATCATGTCTTAGATTTTGGATATCCTTACCTTGTAATATGGCATAAGTGTTGTCTTTTTCTGGTTTAAATTGTGCATTTTAGTAAAAAAAAAAGATTTTTCTGAACTTACCAGATAGTTTTTTCTGTTACATTTGCCTTTATCCAATTAGTTATTTTATCCACATTGCTAAGAAACTGATATTGATAAAAAAAATCTTATATTTTATACTTACCAAAAAATGAATCTAAAAGTAAAAAAATGATTTCAATTAAAGTAAATAATTAGCATACCAACAGTGCTGATGTCAAAGTAAGTGATTTAAAATTTAATATCATCTTAGCAGCATGTCTCAACATGTCGCAATTTTTTTGTATGATCAGTGCTCTAAATTGTCAATGTGCCACAAATGCTAAATTAGCAATTTAGATGGTTCTTTTAATAGGTCATATTTAGATGATGGGTTCAAGCTGTAGCACTGGACACTGATTGGCAGATTGTTCCAGATCTGTCTTTCAAATGATGAAAAAAAAATCACTATAATCTTTCTAAATATGCTCAATTAAAATTCAGTCATTAATCTTAAGGTCATTTTCATTGTAATATTTCTTAAATTAGAAAATGTATTAAAAAAGTAACAAGCTATAATCTCCCCACTGTTTTTTATTAGCTGATAAATTAGCTTTATTTAAACAGCATGATCGAGGACATATGTTCTTGAAAACTGAGTTTGAAAAAAAAAAGACAGAGATGATTTGCGCTGCGTGTGAATGTGTAGTTTGTACAGTAGCTCATTTTCATTGCAAAATCCTTTCAGTCGTCAGCAGTTCGAAGTGAACGAAGCAGCTCGTTCGATGTTCTGTAAAACGATAAGGTCTGCAATTTTTGCCTGTTATCCATAGAGATAGCCACACCCAGCGCTGCTTCCTGACGGCATTGCACACCTGTAGAGGTTATGAGCAGGGTATCAATATCACCAGGTCAACACATTTTCATCTAACACTGACATCTCTCTTTGCTCCCCCCACCTCTTCTCTCTCTCTCTATCTGTCTGTCTCTCTCCCTCTAAGCCTAGTGAGAATATTGGTGGGAGTCTTTATTGGTTGCAGCGCTTGGGTTTCTCCCCTCGTAGACTCAAATGTCACCATCTCCCTGATGTTTCTTTAAAATCGCCTGTGCCACCACTTGCTGTGGCGCCCGGCTATTATTACCCTCCTCTTAAAGAGTGACAGTCGGGTCCTCGGAGACGTGACACAAACCTCTGTGGATGGAGCTGTAGTGCTGTGTCAAGCCAATGCTCCTAGCCAATCAGATAGCACAACACAGACCCCAGTACACCTGGCAGGCTAGGAGGTTGGCAGAAAAGTCAGGAGTCAGTTCAGTGCAGCTCAGTTTAATACATTATAACATGACTTCTGCTTGCTTCTACCTAAAAATACAAAATCTAATTCATAGAGAGTTGTAAATAAAATAAAGTTTGGGTGGTGAGTATCACTTTAACTGTGATTTTATGTTGTCAAACTCAGTCTATGCTTATGCCTTGAAAGCATTGTGTTGTAACTATTAATTGTGTATGTTCCTAGTAATTCAACAGTAGTGCAGAAAATACAGTGAGACATGTTCTCTATGGAAATAAACATGGTTAGCAGCCCCTGGCTGAAATGTCCACATACATTAACCCTCTGTAACTTTCACATGAGGATTGTGTGAGTGTGCTTGCTTGTGTGCGAGTGTGTGTGAGATGCTCAGTGAGGGAGAGAGTATGTGTGTGTGTGAGTGTGAGAGAGAGACACCCTCGCACTACTTCACATATGAATGGTCTTGTGTGAAAAGGAGGATGAATTGAGTCAAGCTGACATAGCATGCCAATAAGCTTTGTCTCATTTCCAATGCCGTATTCATTTGTGCCACAGAGAGATTTATTGCATGATTGACAATTATGAGAGGGTGACCTAGTTCTTTGTGATGGAACAAAAATGGTTTTCATCAGTTGCCTTTGCTGTCTTTTGCATTGTGTGTGTGTGTGTGTGTGTATGCGTGTGTCTGTGTATGTGACGCTCCCTAGTAAAGAATAGGGATAGCCTGAGTGCAATGAAATACTTTTTCCCCCCTCCAACTATTGAAACTCATGCATTTTTCTAGTAATGACTTCATATATTTTGCATAGAATCACATCATCCACTATGTCTGTTCCAAAGCAGAAAAAATGAATTTCCTACCCCATTAAGCAATGTGAGCTGTCGAAATGGATCACGTTAAAGTGACATTTTTACAAATGCTCTTCAATCTCTAACTTTGGTGTGGAAATAAAAAGAAAAGAAAGTAATTTCCTTGTCTGTGGCTATATAGTATATTGTCAGCACACACTGGGCCATTTTCTATCATTACTTACTGCACTGTAATACTGACTGTATTATTGTTGCTACCTGATCACCCAAATCACAAATACACTCATCCTTTTACTGTTGTGACTGTCAGTAAAGGGCTTCATTTGTGCCTTACATCTCCTGATTCCTTTATCTCTTTATGGTTCATTCTACCTGTCTATTAGCTGTGTGTGTTTTCTCTGTGTGTGTGAGTGTGTGCGCCCAGTCAAGCTTAGATTACTACGACTGTGAGGAGGAAGTCTCTGCACCTCCTGGGACTCCTGCTTGACTGGCCCCACAAATGATACAAGCCAGGGTTTAGTTGGGAGTTAATATCCTGCAAAATTGTCCTGCACAGCCTCGGCAGAATGTGGATGATTAAATGACACAAGCATATCAAAAACATTTTTCTCAGACTAGTGGCTGTTAAGTGTTGCGCCGGTGCAGCCCGTCTCCCAAGGTTACCATTAAAAAGAAAGGAATATTTAGTGGGAAGTGGGTGTCATTGAGCTGTAAGTGTGTGTGTGTGTGTGTGTGTGTGTGTGTGTGTGTGTGTTCACCTGTGCGAATGTGTGTGTGGATGCCTTAGATGTTTTGTGTAATGCCCTGTTTGAGTGGTAATAATATCTCAATAGGATTTCAGGGTCTCATTGAGAGGTTTGGTAGAAGGTTGAGAGGACATATGCTAATTGTGCCTGAGAAGACTTGTCTCTTTCAGAAACACATCCCACCAGAGTTTTCCTTGTACACTGCATGCCAGACTTCCCCCAGTGACAAAAAAAAGGCTTGAGGCTCCAAAGCGATCCATTTTATCCTTTCTTTTTCAAAGGATGCAATGCTTTGTTTCAACCTCTGCCGGAAAGGAGATGAAAGGCAGTGTAATAAAGCCAAAAGGTCTTTCTGTAGTTATCAAATGGCCTTTCACTCCTGACCTTTAAGATGCCACAGTAGGAACTGGAGACAATGCTAGAAATACAGATCGGATTTCAGACATCAAACACCTCTTTGTATAGTTTACATGCACGGAGAAGAAAGAACAACCTTTCTTGGCCCATCATTTGAACATAGGAAAAATAAAACCAGAAAATATTTGGAAAAGAATGAACTGCCTTGTCAGTTCCTGCACAGATCAAACACTTAAAAACTTAAAGTAGTGCAGCAGTGGTATTTGGGTTCTGAGGCATTTCTTTATTTTTTTCTTTATCTGATATGATCTTGCTACAGCAATGGGCTTTGTGTGTGAGTCATGTGGGGCTTGGCTCTCAAGTGTGTGTGTTTGTGTGTCTTTGTGTGTGTTTTGTATGTGTGCACACATGTATGTGAAGTACCGTGTGAACTGTGTTTTGCATCATATGTCATTAACATATAGTTGTAGAAACCTTTTCACGCAGCTTTCCTGTTAATTTTTCCCTTTGTTGCATTTTGGGCTCATATTATTTCAAATGCTGTCAACCAGAAAGCCTTTAATAAATCAGAGAATGGAAAAAACTTTAGACTAAGTGAATGTCTGGCTGTAAGATCTTAAGTCTATTGCTTTTTTCTCTTCTGTCAATAACACTTGGTTAATGTTAAGTTTCTGAGCTGTACATACTGTGCTCTAAAGTCTAAAGTCACAATTAAGTCATATAATCATTTTGCTTTAACATGGTTACTGTGGCACAATTTAAAGTTTTTAGCTATAGGTGTGATGTGGGAGGTTTTGGTTATACAAAAATGACAAGCGGCTGCATTTTAATGACAGGCCCACAATACCCAGCAGCCATAACGGGCAATCATGTCCACAGACGGGCTGACTACAGAGACCGCTAATCGTGCTCTTAGATGTTGAACGCTATCAGGATCCATGATGGCACCCAGCATTCCTGTCATTCTCCGCATTCTACCGAGCGGCACTCAAACTCATAGCCAGGAGTGTCGGTGCCTGTGGACCCTGAACGGCTCTGTGTAAGAGGCCCGGTCAGGGCCCTGCTGGGGCAGGCCTGTTGACAGTTCCTTGGCACTGTTATCTCAGCAGGAAGACATCAGTTGGAGCAACAGAGATGCAGTGGATGAAGGCCGTCTGGTCAGCAGCAAGAATGAAGTTGGAGAAGATTAGGCTTCACCCACAGGTCATTGTGTTCCCAGAGCAGGCCTGAGCTCGTCGGCCTCAGTATTGTTAAAGGGAAAGGTCAGGTCCAACGACCAGGCTAAGCCTATTAAACAACCCGCACCGCTTCTTCCTGGAAACCTGACTGTGCTTTCTCTTAACTACCGAGCAGGGGGAAAAATCAGCTTTGAACAGCTGAGCTCTGCCATATCCTGATGTGAATTGGAGACCACAGCTAATTGAAAAGTATATAAAGCATTGCAGTCATGTTTCTTAATAATACCAGGCAGTTAGTTCATATTAAATGTTTCATATTTTAAAGTACCTGTAATTGTTTTACAGAGCCCTGAAGTTGCTCTGCTGTTTTGTATGAGCACTAGGCAGCCAGAGGTTTGCTCTGACAGATCCTACCAGTGTCGAACAAATCCTCACATTTATATCCTCTCAGTACTAAATGCTTATGTACCGCATTCATAAGGTCGTCTGAGCCCCAACACACTCCCATAAGTCTCCTTTAGCAGTGGTGATGGCTGATGTCAGGGATGTCTGCTGAATGAAAGGAAACACAGGCAGATAGCGTTTGATCCGTGATGGAGATGAGTCCACATAGGAGTAGAGCCAGTGATTAATAATGGTGCATCTGGGTAAAAAGGATGTCATCCCCTGGACGTCTAATGAAAGCTCTTGAACATATCTGGGAGAGGCGATATGTTGACAGTGGATGATGCAAATGAGGCTAAATGTGAGAGGAAACCTGAAATGAATCACCCGGCTGTCTCCGTGGTGTTTGTGTGTGTGTGTGTGTGTGTGTGCATGCGCGTGTGTGTGTGCCCCGACTAGCAGCCAGCCGTTTACACCGTACAAAGCTCGGTGTGACACTCTCCCTCCTTTGTCTCAAACTGCTAACTGTATTTAATTTCACATCTTATCGGGCCGGGCTTTGTCTGTCTGTGAGTCTCTGCACAGTGGAGGCGACCCCCGGAGATAAACTCTGTCAGGCTCTGGGGTGATTTATTAAATTCTGATTTCTGTGAAGGACTTTAATGTCGAGGGGGTGGGAAGAGTGGGAGGGTGGACGGGGGGGCTCTGGTGGGGGGGTTGGTGTGGGGGAGAAAATATGTCGCAGGTGTCTCTGCCAGCCCCGGGCACTGTTCTCTCTCCATTACCAGCATTGTTAGGTATAGAGAGGCAAGAGAAAAGAGAGAAGTAGGAATCTATGCTGAATTTCCTGTCTTTGTTGTGGCAGTAGGCTTGTTTTTTCCCTCTGTTCCAGGCCAGAACAGCGGTATCAAATCTCTCTTGTTTGGACTGGAGATAGTGGCTTGAGTGTGGAACGTGGGTTTGTTTCATCGACGGCTCGACCCAGCTGGGTTTAGTGGTTATATTTTAATGCTTCTCCCTCTCTTCCTCATGACGCCTGAATGGGGCTTTTACCTTATCCAAATCTATTAGGTAAATCCTTTGACCTAATCGGCCTCCCTACCCCCTCCCACTTCATGATATTTGAATAAAGCCTGATGTCAAGACATGTGTGACATTTTTTAACATATTCGCCAGATTTTATGGGCAGCTATTACAGCCTATCTGGACTCAGTGCTTCAATTTAAAATATTTTCTTGTTAAGCACACTTCACAGGTCAATTGTGACTGCGCTGCAGCTCAACATGTTAATTTTAATATCATTTTATTCATCTCAAATGCATCAGCTCCTCCCCCTTGAAACCTATTTTTCATTTCTCTTTCATATCACCTTAATCTAAATTGATGTGTTATCATACATGGATCTCAGAGGAGGGGATCAAATAATGACTGTCAGTGGTGCATGGTGAACTATGTTTTTGAACATAATTTGGTCCTCTACATTTTAAAATATGCTTTAAAGCCAAATCACAAGGTGATTTCTCATATGACCCTTTCCTTTGTGAGAATTGTTTTATAAACAGAGAACAGAGCTGTAAAAGTGAAGCGTTGCTTCCTCTGATATCTGTGAAGCAGTTTGATCAAAAGGTAATATTGGTGAGGGGCTCTGCCAGTTCTTGTTTCCTACACGTTACTTCCCAAAGGGCTCTTTTCTCTGTGACACCTCGATTCTCTAAAGCAATGAGTGGATGATAAAGAGTTGTGGATTCCTTATATTTATTTATTGCTCGTATTGAAGAAGTTAATAGAAGACTGTGGGCTGTGAGGCGTGAAGGGCTGCATGGGACAGGACTTCTTGTATTAGCTGCAAAACTATAGAAAGCCAGGATGAACACATACATCAAACCACACAGACATGCATGTGTACTACCCACACGCACACACACACGCAGACACAAACACACACTGCTGCTCTATATCAAATAGTTTACCCCCTCTCTTTCTCTCTCTTTCCATTTTTCTCTTCAAACCAGGGCATATCCCACTCTCAGGGTAGCTATTAAATCAAACCTAGAAGATGAGTTTGCAGAGCCAGAAACTCACTCCTTCTTGTACCTCTACAAACTAAACATTCGGAGCTCAGCAACCCAACTGCACAACAAGATCAGTTTAAATACACTTTCTCTCTTGCAAAAGCACAGTTTGTTTGACCTAGTATGCAAACCCTGGTTAGCAGGTTTGATTGAGTGGAGCCGAGGATCTTAGGGCCGGCTCCTCTGATACCTACGTCTCCCTGTCTCCATTGTTCTCTGCAAGTCAGCATCTTTTGTCTTTGCCACTGATTTGTCTTTTGATCTGTGCGAGTGATTTATCTGCATGGAATCGTTTTTCTCTCTGTTCCCCCTCAGGAAATTTGGAATGAGGCTGGCCTAACCTTGCCAGGGCCAAACAAAGCCCGAGAGCTGATCTCATGTATTTTGATGCTGTTTGTGAAAACGACACACACACACACACACACACACACACACACACACACACACACACAGCTCAGACTTTGAGAGGGCTGGAAAAAAAGAAAAAGGGGGAAAAAGGCAGCCTGATGGTGTTCGTTGTTTTGTGTTTTTCTCCAACAGATGTAAGTACCTCCAGCAAAATTTCCATTCGGAAGTGACATGTTTTTCAAACTCGAAATTATTAAATGTTAGTAAGTGGACTTAAGTGGATACTTCTCATGCAGGCTACTAGACCGCTCCACACAGGCACCCTGCGGGAGCATAAGCTCCGCTTGTTGTGGCTGAGATCACCAGGTAGGGTTAGGGAACGGGGACTCTGATGTGTTTCGACTGCAACAGTTTCCCCTCTGTTTGCCTGGTTAAAAAACGCCAGAGGTTGGGGGGATTGGAGTTGACAACCCTGAGGGGATTGGAGCTGTTTGCCTTGTGTGCTTTTTTTTTTTCCATCCGCCCTCATGTGCAGCTGTTATAGCATCCTCCCTCCTCCTACCAGCTGCCAGAGAGAGAGAGAGAGTAAGAGAGGGTGAGACACACAGAGAAAGACAGAGAGAGAAAGGGAAAGAGAGCCTTAGAGAGAGGGAAGGTTAGAAAGGAGGCGGGGGGAGTAAACACAACCACTCAACACCTGCTGCCCGGTGAAGAGAAAAGGTGTGTGCCGGAGAGAAGGGAGAGAGGGGGGAGACAGATAGGTGGTTAGGGAGAGGAGACATGAGTACAAAAGCCTGAGAATGTGTTAATGTGGGAGTAAGGATTGTGAAAATGCAAAGATTAGAGGAGAGACAGGTGGGGGGATATGCAGGTAGGCTACAGTATCACAGTCTAAACCTTTGGTATTCTAAGTGCTCCCTCATGCGCACAAGTCTGGTTATCTTTAGTGGTAATCTTGGAAAAATATAAATAGATATCTTTGTTCCGAAGGCAGAAGTCTCTTTGCTCCAGATGTTTACGTGCTTTGATCAACATTGTTTTGGGTTTGAGGCCCAGCATGTTTGTCTGAGATCTCAGAGAGAGGAAACTTTTCCTCAGCAACGCTAATTATTTTTCCATCACCACGCCATCACCACTGAGAACTCTTCACGTCCACATCGCCTCCCAGGCAGCAAACAGAGCACGTAACACTAAGAAAGCATAAAGCTGTTGTGAGGCTGTTTGCACAATTAATGATTTTCGGAGATAGCTTTCTGTCTGTAACATTTTACTCGTAAATTTAACAAATACTGTAACGTGATACCATTCAGACATTATGACGATAAAATCGGCACGGAGAGTTTGTGCTTGCGAAGGTATTTGATTCCTGTCCAAAATATGCATATGCATTTAAATCAAATGAAGTAAGCAATCTTTTTAATCAGCTATTTTCTCTGTATCAGAGTAGTCCAGAGTTCCCCCCTGTTCCGTTTGGGACCGAATTGTCAATTGGCTGACATTATCTAAACAAGAAATATTAAAACTAATTAAAGAAATGTCTCTGTGAAATCTTGATAAGGCAGAGGTTATTTTTTTTTCTGTCTCTCTCTGACTGCTGCACTGTGCTCTGTTAGGAGACTTGCCACAGGCTTGTCTGAGCAGAGGAAGTTATGAAACTCCTACTGCCATATCATTTGCACAAGGAAGTTTCAGCCTGTTCCTCTGGCTCTGTTGACTGGAGTCCATAAAACAGCTTTATTAAAAATGACACCATTCCACTCTGTATTTGCTCAGTGGCTGCTCATCTAGATTAGGTCACATGTTGCTGTGTAGTGTGGCCAACAATAGACAGAGTTTATGACAGATAGCAGCTGTCTGGGCTGACTGTGTTGTGATAACATATTGCATACTGTACATCTCTAAATCTGCTGCCTTCTCATCGAGATAATTTGCTTCTGTTTTCAACAGAAAACTGTCTCGACCACAATTCAAAAGCAAGTCAGCGCTGCTCCAATTTCCTGTAACCAACTGCACATGATAGTAAATCATGAGGCTGAAGTGACATGGCAAAAGCTGTACCAACTTCACAGAATGCGAGGGTTGTTCTGCAGAATTGATGTAACACTGTTACTTTGTATTGCACAAGTTCAATACCTCACTGAGGAAATGGTCCTGTGTTTCTCAACCAAAGCCCAGCTTCATCTTGATAAAAGGCCCGCAATCTGTAAAATCAAGGTAACACGAAGCATATCGAGTGTCTGCATTGTGTGCGCTTACAAGAGTGCTTGTGTGTGCATGCCCATGGATGTATAGCATAACACCACAGAGGGAACACAGAAAGGGAGGGGAGAGCATTCAGAATTATGTTATGGCTGCCTCCTGTTTAGCTTTTCCCAGAGCCCCAGGCGACTGGAAGGCATCAAGGACACCTGGGTGCGACTTTATTAAAGTATGAAATGAGAGGTCAGCGACGCGACGGTCCCACACATGACATCCTGCTGCTGGCCCTTTTTTCCCTGCCTCCTCCCCTCTGTCCAGGGCTCTGATGACTCGTCTATGAAAGTCTGTTTCATTAATCCCCCTGAGGGACCCCTCAACTGCTCTTTCTGCCGCTGATACAAATTTAATTCCTGATAGGTCTGTTAGATGGAAGCCGTGTCTATCAAGGCTTTTAATTAATGTGGCACTACTCTCTGTGTATAACAGTGTTTATCTGAAATTCATGACCAGGGCGAGGACGGACGGGATTGTTCAAAGATGGCTTGTTTTCCCTTTTTTGGTTGAAATGTGAATTTTAATTAGACACGGTTGTTACTCTGAGGGGTTGTAAAAGAGGGCTCTGTGCTTGTTACAACCAGGCATGTGTGTGCATTGTGTGTGTGTGTGTGTGTGTGTGTGTGTGCGCGCGCAAGGTGACTGTGAGCTTTATCTATTCACCTACTGTCACACCTTTCCAATGTGTTTATTTTTCTTTATTAATGCTCCACTATTTTGAAGCAAAACAAAGTTGTTAACTGGTTCAGGAAACTACCTACAAAAGTGCAGTTGACTAAATTCTTTGGGCTTCACTGTAAATCCAGAGCCTGACAATGGGCTGGCTCGACAACTATTTGTACTGGCAGGCTATTTCCAGCCTAATAGCTGTACAGTATCATTGTCAGCCTCTTATCATGGCAGGCACAGCCCTTTCTGACAAACTGACACCTCAATGGTGTGTGTGTGTGTGTGTGTGTGTTATGTGTCTTTTTGTGTTTACGCACTTGTTTGCATGCATGTGTCTAAGTCTGCAAATTATTCAAATGTTTATATGTACTTTTTTGGTTTTGTATATATTTATATCCACTGTCAAAATCTATTATTCTAAGAAAAAGATTAAGCGATTTTGCTCCCCTTGTTAGCAGACTTGCCCCTCAGACAAAGTGTCACAGAAAAGAGAGAGCATGAAAAGCCCATCTCCAGCTGTATCTTCAGTCTCTAATAGCATGAACGCTGCCTTGAGATGGTTCTGATGGAAGATTATCATTTGCACAGCACACTTCTTAGCACTCTTATCCTTGTCCCTGAGTCTAATTCGTGCTGAGGCTAATTTGTATGCTGTCCTTAATGGTTGTGTTTGGGTTAGTTCTGAGTAGCACAAAGCCTTTAATTGTGAGGTTTAACATTTTGCAATTAAAATCTCCCCTCATTGCTCTGAGGAATGAATGTGCCGTCTTTGATGTGCTTTAATCAGCCGAGATGTATTGTAGTTTAAGAAGCATAAAGATGCCAGATACATTTCTGATTTTAAATTGACACACTCTTCCACCTTTGAAGATGATAGTTTTTTTTCCCTCTCTCTCTCTCCCCCCACTGGCTTAAAGCAGCGAAAGCTCGGTCCCTTGAACCCTACTCTCAGATTCTGGGGCACAGATCTCTATCTCCCATTCTAAAGTGTCCAAACAGGATTAAGGAGAGGAGCGTTTCTATTTCACCAGGACCAAGGAAGCGTACACAATGATTCACCAGAGCTTGACTAAAGATCTTAGATGCACGCTGCGACTGTATCAGCTGTTATTTTCTCACCTGTTAGAGAGGCTTTTAGACACCCTCTGTAGGACATGCTGATGTGATCAAAAGAGCATTTTTGAAAAGCAAATTTCAGCACAAACTCTTAATTAGATATTTCCATTTCTTCACCGTTTTTTTTCTTTGCTAATTTTCTATTGCACCATTAGCAAAAAATGAGGAATCTTTTATAGCACCACTTTCCACAGGTATCCATGTTTTGCCGTATTGTTATTGAACAAAAAACTCTCCTTTAGATCAGAGAGAAAAAAGAAAACTATACTTATTGGGGGAGAAAAGAGGTGGCAGTTTGATGAAGGCTGATTGGGAGCATCTGGAGGCTGTTTTCAGAGGACATAGCCCTGAGTGAGCAACCCTGGCATTCCGCTCCTAGAAACTAAAAATCTCCCAGCAAGCAAATTAACGGGAGCAGGGATTTGGTGATAATGGAGGTTCTCGGCTTTTGTTTCACCGTGACAGATGGACAGTGTGTGCTCAAATTGAATTTGGCTTTAATTGCATTGTGGCGTTTATAATTTATCTGCTCCACAGATTTTGTTTACAGGTTTATGGGGTCTTGAAATGCATGTTTGCTCTCTTTTCCTCTCTTCTGCTTTTCTTCTCTCCTCTCTCCCTCCGTCTGTGTGTGTGCGCGCATGTCTGTGTGTCTACGTGTCGGCCAGATCCTTTTTCATCCTCCACTACAGCAGGATAAAGGACACTGTAATTCTCTGAGAGTGTGGTGTTCATTACCGTAGCAGTTTGCCCTCCAGGGTGAATGTGTTCAATAAGCGAGATTGTCTTTTTTCCAATATACACTTAAACGATATAAGATTGCAAATGTAAGCTCTGTAGTGCCCGTCTGCTCCAATGCTCAATGTTCAAATCATTTGGATCACTTGGATAGGTGAACACAATATAATCAAATATCTCTTCTTTTGAATAACTCCTGCACATGCACACAAGGACAGGCACGTTAGCAGACAAGAGGGCACGCAGGCATACTCATGCACATATATATGCACACAAACAGACCCATTCTGTTGTTTTTTTACAAGAGAAAAAGAGCCTTCTTGAGTTATTTTCTACTGGGAGCCTGTGTAACTCCACATATGTTGAAGTGCTTTTTCTGTTTCCAGGTGGGCAAGGTGGCCCCTTCTATCCCTTTCATGCAAATAGAGAGCAGACACTCGAGGAGTAGAAAAAGCATTTGTGTGTCTTCAAAGAAAGAGACATGATACAGCTAAGCATAATATATCCATTCTGACATGCAAAGCTTAACAAGCTGCTCTTTGCTATACAGTGATTACTCAAATCTCATTCTGGACACGAATATAAAGCCAGTGTTTTGTCTCATTAATTTGTGCAATATTTGAGCTTTTTCTTTTTTTTTTTTTTTGCCTCTTTGGATAGACCTCCTGCAGCATCTCACAGTGGTGATAAAGATTATATGCTTGTCTCCTGCTCCATCTAGCTCTTCTCTCCTCTCCTTATCCTAGCCTCTGCCACCCTCTAATTGATGCACCCCTGCCAATTTACACTTCAGCCCTGGCTTTGACCCCTATTAACTACCTGGCCTCACTCTCCCAGGGAAATCACTGCGTTCAGGGAGATACCCCCCCCCCCAACATCAACTCCTCTTAAGACTGCTGCTAAACACATTTTCATACTTAGCCAGCAAGAGAACTCCACTTTATGCTCTGGCCAACTTTTATCTGTTAGTGAGTGAGAAGCAAAGCTGTGCTGATTCCCCAAACACACAGTGTCCCACAACACAGCAGTTTATCATAGGCCAGCCTCGCGGTCATTTGACAAAGGTTGTTTATTTTATTTTTTTTCTCCTGTCCTCAGATTACTGTCTTAGTAACACTGCACCAGCCACTTGTCATTGTCTGTTTTTCACTTGTCCTAGATCGGGAGTATTTTGAGGAATGTCCGCTCTGTTCTCTGTACCTGTCCCAGAAGTCAGCCCATATGGGTTGTGGAGAAAGAAAGAAAAAGTGGTCTGTGTGCTTCAGCAGCATTAAAGCTGTGTGTCTTTGTCCACCATGTCTTATTTGTGGTGGGCTTAGCCTGGCATGTCTACTCCGGGATTCACTTGACCTGATGTTATGTCATCATGAACATTCTCCGGGGGTCCAGACTCTGTGCTGATTAAAGGACAGCAGATAATCATGTGTGCGCGCCCTTGTGTGTGTGTATGTGTGCAAGCTGCTGATTGTCTATGTTTATATTTAGATAGTATAACCGACTGAAGTGGACATATTTAGAATAGAATTTACTGGGATGGGTACACTTCAGAGGGGTTAGTCACGTAGTTACATTTTTGCAGCAGACATAGTATGTGTACAGGGTAATGAAGTAGGGAATCATTCTGTGTTCTTGATTAACAGTAATCACAAAGCAATTGAAGCGTGAAAAATGAATTTGTTTCTTCCAATGCAGAACAGCTTCAGAACACACATACAGCAAACTTATTAATTATACAGCGCTGTTGAGCCAGCAGAATAATATTTTTAAATGCTGTCATGTTTTTTCTGCTTAATTGTAAGGTATTGCACATGGTTTCGTCTCATTAAAGTTAAAGAGGAAAAGAGAAAACCTGGCAGTCGGTTTTAGCTTTTTTCCCCTCAGCTCCACTGAGTAGTATTGCGGCTGTTTAGCCACTTTTCTCTGGGCAAATTGTTTTTGTGACCCGTGGAATGTTAGAGGAAATGCTTCTTTCTCATTGGCGGTCCCCCGGGTGTGGAGGCCATGGCCCCTGTCATCGGCCCCAGTGCACACACAGACACACGCGCACGCAGACACACACATACACTCACACACAGACGGGATCACTTTTTGAGAGGAGGAAAGCAATCCACCACAGGAGAGGGACCTCCAGGCCTTTTTATAGCACCAGTACCCCCCCACACACACACCCACACCCACACACACCATCACCACCACTCCAGACTCCCAGACGTGACATCACAAAAATCAGAGATCATTTTCAGTGGGATCTTCATAACCAAACATAGACAGGCTTAGAAAGACACCCAATTTTTTTCTCCTGATTTCTTTCTTTCTTTCTTTATCTCTTTCTCCTTTATGAAGCTTATAGTCTGTTTACAGAGTTATCATTAATTAGCCCTTGCTTTGCACAAATAAACAGACACCAGACAGCGATGATATTTTTTTTTTCAACCCCCTTAAAGAGACGTTAAAAAGTAATCATGAATGGTCCCAATTCGAAAAGGATTTCCCTAGAATGTGCAGTGAAATATGCTCCTCAGATCAATTATGTGTTTACAGCCTGTAAGAATCAGCAGCACAATAGAGAAGCTGTCTCTTCTGGACCCCAGAGGCTTCCGTAGCAATGTTTCATTAAGTGCACTCACTCCTGTGGCCCCCTATAAACACACATTAATTAAGGCACACAGAAACACAGTCTCTGAGCTTGCACTATGGTAATGATGATATGACCCCAAAAGGAGAGGTGCACCAGGGGTCAGGGAATAAAAGCAGAGAGTGTTTAATGCCAGAGCTTGGCTGATCTGCAGAAACACGGGTCCTAGTTGGTCCAATTCAAATTAGGCAACGATTTTTTGAACTGGCTAATTTAGATGTGCATGACTGTAGATTCATTTCCAACAGTAATTTTGGCTTAGGTGTGTTTTTTTTTCCTCCGAAAAATAATGATAAGGGTCAGTGACAGTTTTCTTTATGTCAGCAGTCAAGGTCTGATTTAATAACTAATACACACTGTCAGAATGACTTAATGTGATAGACTGGACTTTATTTTTATATAAAACTCAGTTTACGATGCACTGTTACTTTGGCAAGCACAGAATAATAATCACATAAACACCAAACAGATCTCTCAGATTTTTTAATAAACAGAGAAGCAGAACATATGTTCTTTGACATGCTGCTATGTGAGATTGAAGATTTCCAGAACCAAAAGCTGTACTTAATACCCTAATTCAAAACTTACCCTCAAGACATGCTGCAGCTGACCTAAGATCAGTGCTTGTTCATCCCTCAAATCACTCTAGTTTCAAAAGAAGTCACCTCCCATAGACAATTTAGGTAGATTTGACAATGGCAAATGGGTGTCATCAATATGATCCCAAACATTGACATTTTCTTTGGTGGACTAAGTGGAAAGTCCCATCCCATCCTCTCAAGATCTGCAGCTAGAGGCCAGGGGGCTGGTATCCATCTTCGTAACAGTGACTATGTTGGAGGAGGAGGTGAAGGAAGAGGAGGCGAGGAGATGGAGGGGAGGGAGGCAGCATGTCAATGAGCCTGCCCAGTGTCACTGAGCACCACACAGAACAGCCATCTGGAGAATCAAAGACTCCTACCATCTGGCTGCCTCACCCACTCTCTACCCCCACAGAATAAGAATCAACCAGATAGTACTTTGCCATAACACTCCTTGGCCTTTTGGAGGAAAAAAAAGTCAGGTAGACCTGAATTTAAGTTGGAAAAAAAAAAACCTGTCAACATTAATGACCACAGCTAAGAAAAATAAAAAAATAAACAGGCATGTACACCTCTTTTTTTTACATGTGCAAATGGGAATTCACCATCATTCATCAAGCCATCATGTATTAAAATCAGACTTTAAAAAGAACATATGCTCGTTCTACTGCCAAACCTAATATTTACTAATTCCGTCTTTGTCTTGTGCTCGAAATCAATCTTACGATCACATCTGCTTGAAAAAAAAATTTCATTTCCTGATCTGCGTTATATATTTGAATTATGCATTTAAAAGTTTTTGAAATTACAGTATTTAAAATTGTCCTCTTCCGTTCACAAAATTTGATTAATATCAAGAAAAACATATTGTGTTTTTATGGTTTACATAATTTTGGAAAAGTGTTTATTATATCCTCATTTACTGATAATAAACTAAAATTTTTAAACAAAAGAATCATTGCTAATTTAGTAAAATAAAAAAGATTGCTATTTGCTCATGTTTCTGTACAGTCCTTTAATTCTTAATCACTGATTTCTCAGTCTGTTATTTAATAGTTTTCTGTTTTCAGTTGTTTTCTTCTTGATTCCTTGCAGATATTAAAGCTGTCTCCTTTTTGAAAAATGAGGAGTTAGGTTTAAGGAGTGAGAAACTGTAACGCAATGAAAACTTAAAGCTTAAAGGAGTTCTTTAACATTGCGCCAGTCTTGCTGAGTGGACCTTCACAGTCTTGATGTAAATTATGTATGCTCTGTAAGTATGTATTTGGCAGGAAAGAGAGGGGAGAGGCGGAGGGATGAACGCTGAAAAGTCATCAGCCATATTCCAAAATGCCATTTCCGTGTTGCTGAGGTACCATTGTTTACAGGGCTTTGATGGAGAGGTGCCCTGATCGCCACTAGCTGTTTCTCTCCCTCTTTCTTTTTCTTCCCCCTCTTAGTTCGAGAGAAATCTCCTGACGCTGTAAAATGGGCAATGATGACATATGTGGATGCAGGCCTGTTCATATCTTTGTGGGGCCTTTAGGGAAATAAATATCTGAGAACATTCAGTGAAATGAAGCTCACTCAATAAATCACCATGACACAATAAACACTTCTGGCACATGAGCACCCCCCTACCCACCATCCCCTGGTGCCCAGCCCCCTCACACACATACACACGAACACGCACACACATACGCACACACATACACACACACTTTCCTCTCAGACACCACCTACCTCTCCCCGCCTCTTCTTGTGCTACCAAATGGTGCCTCCCCACAGGCCAGTAAATCAAATCCCAGCACAAATACAGTGGGAATTTATTTGGAATGGGCTTTTGTTCTCTTTAACGCCCGATTGTTAGGCCGACTAGGTCGAATGATAAATTTTGAGCAGGTTGTTTCTGTGAACTAGCTGTATGTTTGTTCCCCCTTGTACCTAATGTGAATCATGCAACCTTTAAACTCAATTTCTTTGGCCCCTTTACACATAATGTGGAGAACAGCGTCTTTATAGGATTAAGGTAGAGGAAATAATCTGACCATCTCAGGAAAAAATGTTGCTTTACATCTGTCAAAGTATTTTTTCTATATAGCTAATGCACATTTAAAATTTTTGCTCAAAAAAACAAAACACGCAAAAATACATTTTTAAGCAAAGTTTTCACAGTTTATTAAATTTAAAATTTTGGTCTATCATAAAAGCAAAATGTGACATAATGCAGTAGAAACAGCCTTTGTGGGTAGTCATTATTTAAATGAAACATCCATAGTCCACTATAGAGAAATAGAATTGTATAAGACAACAAAAAAAAAAAATCATATTTTCATCATGTTTTTTAAAACATTTTTGTTGCCTGGAGATTTGAGTGGTGCCCTTTAAATGATATCATCTCATTGCACCTTCTTCATCTGTTTTGGTACACAACTGGAGAATTAGCGCCATCAGCTGTAAACTTAATGTGCCCAACTCCTAATGTTCACACAAATATATTGAATGAAAATGCACATTTAAATGCCTTTTCTTTTGACATTATCTTCAACTGTGCTCAGTTTGGAAACTTTGTTCCAAACACAAGAAAAGTCAAGGTTAAACTATTTAAAAGGACAATATGGTACATATAAAGCTATAAACTCTTTCTGAAATGAATCAGCAAATGGAAACAGAAAAGGCTGTTTGGTTCATGGCTTTGCTCACAACATGTACTGACACTTCCTGAGTGACACTGTAACAGATGAAGGACTCAGCTTTTCCCTTGGCTCATAGGCACCCATTCAGTCTCCTATGGCAGCCGCTGTTTATGCAGAGGTAATATAAGCAGTAATATAACAGACTCTAATTGGTTTATCAGTGTTTGCTATGGTAACCCACATGGAAACAGCCCTTTAAACAATTATATTTTTAAACTGCTGGCCAGGATATATTTTGCTTTATCTATGGGTGCTGTGGATATGATTGCTCACTGTTATAAATGGCACATAGTTAGTACACGGAGAGAAAGACATTGTTTACACTAGGCCTCATGCGGTGAATCTGTCCAGTGTAAGGTAATCTGCAGTAATAAGCCCCATTTGTTTTGTTTAGCTTTTAAGCTGAGGGAGAGAGGAAGGGAGAGGGGAGAGTGAAAAAAAAAATCTCATTTCAAATCCTACCCACCTTCTTATCTCTATTTGTTCAGTTGTTTTTAATGCCACATACTGAAAGAATTTCAATGGCTGTTTTGCCATGAAGTCATTTGTTATCCTTCAGCGGGCTTTCGTCTCCCTATTGTGTGACAGCCCCAGAGTGCTCGAATCCTCCAGATGGAGCAGGTCAGACACACACAGACTCACTAACACACACATACACACACACACACACACACACACACACACACACACACACACACACGCGCTAACAGGCAGGTTCACACACTATCTTTTCAATGGTTGACATAGATCTACTTGCCTTGTGACATATA
>JAQMCX010000011.1:5969739-6047569 GCA_029814765.1 Acanthurus leucopareius | reverse complement strand
CCCCCCCCCCCCCCCCCCCCCCCCCCCCACAGAAGAAGAATGAAAAACTCAATGAGCAAAACAATTTTGTCACCACAAGCAGATCCAATTGAAAAGTCTCCTGGATGGGGAAGAGCTGGAGTTGTCAGATCAGGCCATGGCAATGAATAGATCCAAGCGAGCTAAATTGGCATCAGGTGTGGGCTTCTCCTGGCCGGTGATAGGCTCCCACATTGTGCTGCCTAGACATTTGGCCATTTTCAAATATAATGGGAGAAATGAATGCAAATGAGTGAGTGGACTGAAATGTATTTAAATGCAGATTGAATGGGGGGCTCTGCGTAGCGCCTGATAACAAGTTGCTTTAGGAGAAGGGCCACATTGTGTTGGATCATCCCTCCAACCCCCACCGCTCCGATCCCCACACCAGCAGTCCTGTTCTCTCTCCCTCTGTTGCACTTGTGTCTCATAAGGGGCCATTGTTCACTGGGTAAACTCTCTCAAAACTATTTACATTACTCATTTATTTGAATTTCAAATATTTTGGGTTCTTTTCTTTCTCCTGTATATAGCCGTTGCACATGCAGCCTGCCGCCTTGGGCCATCCTGTAAAACAGTAATTGCAAAAGGACAGGGGTCTGTGGCAGAAAAAAGAAGAGAGAGCCGGAAAAAGGAGGGGTTCAATCATTAATGATAATGTTGCTTATGTCCATAGCCTCATTAGAGGCAGTATAGCAGCCAGTAGCATGTGTTTCACAAACAAGTTCCCCCTGCCCACTGCCGGCCGACCGCTAGCCCACGGCGATCCATCTTCTCAAACGTCTCCTTCCCATATTTAAGGAGCTCTCGTTACAGCCTTTCCCAGACCTGTGAATTTATGGTGCACTCCAAGCGGTTAGCATAATCGCTGGGAATGCAGTCATTTCAGCGGGAATGTGGGAATTAGGGCAGGAGAGAAAAGGAAAGCTGTTGGTGTGTTAATTGAATTTCATTAGAATCCTTTGCAGCAGCTTCGCCTCGTTCACAGGGCAGTGTGGACATGTAGCGCTCTGATTTAAATTGGCTCACTTTTTTCTTCCTTGTTTTTTGAAGACCTAATAGAAAAAAAATCAAGTATTTCTCGTAGAAACCTTGGTTTTAGAAAGCAGCTAAAGACATAGGTGATTTTTACAAATTGTTAATTTTTCTACTTTCTGATCTTGGTAAATAGAACAAGTCAAGAGTAACAAGAGGGTGTGTTCTCTTGCTCAAAATACATTTTTTTTTCTCATCTGCATTTAAAATATAATTTACATGCAATTAAATTTGATTAATTAGAGACACTAACCTCTGCCCGTCCTGTGTGCAAATAATGTTTCATGCATTTCAATGTCAACCAACTCATGTTTACTTCAACTTTGTGTTTATCAGGAGCCATCGTTTCCACAAAGGCATAATTTGAGGCATTTAAAAGAAAATAGATTTTAAATGTTTGACATATTGAACCCATCAACGTTATGACAATCTTGACTCGAGGAAGTTTACATCGTTCTGGATTTGGTATTCACTGTGGACTCAGAATGTTTTAGTAACTTTAAAAAATTACAAGATAATTTTCCAAATGCCAGTTCTTTAAAGGTGGCCCTGTTAGCATGGGGGGGCAGCTGGGGCAGCGGCTGCAGAGATGTTTCAGTGTCCAGAAGTTTCCATGCGGTGATTAATAGGAGGGGTAATGTAGTGGGGAAATGAGTAAACACTCCCTTGCTCCCTGGCTTTGTGCTTCAACGGCTTGATGACAAGGGCAGAGCAAGGTGAGAATTAAACAGACCTGGAGAAGAAGAGAAAACGAAAAAAAAGGGAGAGCAACGGGCTGGAGGGAGGAGTGAAGCATGACAGACCTGGGCAGTGAGTGGGAGTAAGGAAGGGGCGACTGGGAAGAAAGAAGGCCGCCCTGACAAAAGTGGAAGTGGAAGTTTCTCCTGAAGAAGAATAATTAAAAGCGCTCAAGGGAGGGCAGTTTTAATTTCACATGTAAGGGGCTAAAGATTTCATTTAAAGGCGCGGCGAGCGGAGAGGAGGTTAATAAGATGAACAAAGCAGGGAATGTGAGAACATACAGTGTGAGGAAGCACGCTGGACTTTCACCTGACACGTTTTTAATTATTGAACCTCTGATATTTCTCTGTTGAAGAGAGGGGGTAAAAAGAGAAGATTAACTGATTAATGGTCATGGTAACCAATTACTTACTCATGGGGAAATAGATGTAACTTCACCACAGTAACACATCTCTTCAGCGCTTAACGTCACAGAGTGTAGCATCGCTTCCAACACAGAGGCTAAAAGCATACTCTGGGTCGCGCTGGCGGCATCAGTAGCTGCCTACTGGGAACACAACCAGAGCATTGCATAATAAGTTCCTCTAAAAAAAAAAGTAAACTTGCTTCTACAGTCAAATATGTGCTCTTGATCACTTAAAATCTCACTCCATTAGTGCTATCTGAAGTTGATGTATCCCAATTATCATAATAAGATCAGCCTGGTCCCGTACTCCATGGGACTCCAAACTCTCTTACTGCCACAAAATGATCAAAAGGACTTTGTGAACTAGACCCAGAGTCCCAGCTGTGGGCTGATTTGTTCAGTAGTGGTGAAAAAAGAACTTTAATTGAATATGATGTATTTCTTTTTCTTGTACTTTTGGGCTCAGTCTGCTAGAAGAGAACAACAGAGACATGCCAGCTCGTCTTATCTTGGCTAGATATCGACCCAAGAATACTTTTCTTCACTTAGATCACCGTTCAAGACTATACTGCAATTCAATGTTTGCCAAGCTGCACCCCAGTTATAGACTTCCTCCCTGTGATTCCAACAGCACGCTCCACAGGTTTGATGTGTCCCCCGCACTCCTCCCTTTCTGTGTGAAGTCATTAATATTGTCAGTGTAGAGCATGGGAATGACTGTTGTACCGCAATCCCAAAATCCACGTTCCTCTCCCGCCGCGGCATCGCACTGCGCACACACACTGTTTGACACTTATGTATTATATGTTTATCAGTCTCTAATGAAACACTGACAACTTCTCTGCACAAGGGATACTGTGCTCCATTAATAGCCCTTAAGGAACCTCGGGCACTCACAAAAAGACTGGTCCTATTGCAGCTGACAGCAGAGGGGCCCTCAGCCCGGGCCCCCTGGAGAGGGAAGATATTAGCGAGGTCTGCACTCTGTTCGTCAGTCTCTCTCTCTCCCTCTCCCTATATGCATTCGTCTCCCCTGGAAGTAAAACGTGTCTCATTCTATTTCTTCAGGCACATGTTACTTGACCACAGTGTTTAGCACAGAGCTTGACAAAGAGAACTGTGTCAGTTAATTTGTCAAGATTGTTTGTCATTGATTTATTTGTTAAAGACTCAACAAATGTTTTTACTGAGATGAATCCCCTGAAAGGTAATTTACCTCAAATTAATGTCAGATCTCTAATGATGCAGGTACAGAAATATGTTTGTGCCATTTGATAATATAAAAAACAAACAAACAAACACTTTGTTTTAAAGGCTAATTAAGCAATAAAAAGTAACCCACCAAAAACCATGAAAGACATATTTTAGAATATGTTGTGAGATTTCAACAAATGTATTCTTTGTTTTGGACCTTATTATTTTTACTGTTTTGTTCAGCAAGTTTTAAGGCACTGGGGTGATATTCCTGAATTATCACATTGATATTTTTATGTGAAATCATCACCCAGTGAATAAATAGTGACATCTTAAGCAAATATTGTATATTTTCCCCTTTATTTATGATTTTCTTTTTTCCCATTTGTGGCCTGACTATGTAATTCTCAGATATTTTTTTTTCAAATGTGAGAAATCCGTCTTTGCCTCAGCTTGCCATTCAAAAACTGCATCTCCCACACGAGACCCGTGATCTCTCTATTAGAATGTGACAAAACATTTGTTCTCACCAGAAATAATGGTCTGTAACATCCTCTAATGTGATTCACAGTTTATTTGCAAGTCCATCGCCGTGTTGAACAAGGGGTTATGGGAGCGTCACACATATGGATAATTTTAAGCAGATGCATCTGGCGTGGCTACCATGCTATGATTAGTTTCCAGAGCATTTGTGAGTGTGTAAACCATTGCCGACATGGATGAAATATAGCCTAGGTTCACTGGGAGTGCAGAGAGAAGAAATGTACCCCATCTGTAATACACTGTGTAGACTAATATCAGCTCCTTTTCTCTGATATTGCAGTGAGATATCGATCTGGTAAAATTGTCCCATATTGGAGCTGTCTGTTGTGATATTCATCATGCTGTCACCTCTCCCCAACACCTACGCGTTATTAGAAACCCGGGTTTGAAGAGGTTGAAGGGTTTTAGTCTCCGAGATGTAGCAAACAATTCATCATGAGAGAGAGAAAGAGAGAGAGAGAGAGAGAAAAGAATTCAGGTGAGGTGATGCTTGGGTAAAGATTTATGTCTAGTCAGGCTGTACATTAAGAATTATATCATCAAGCAAGAGGACACCAGCAGCTTCACTGCTATCTGCTGAGCAGGCCTATTTGCTCTCCTGGCAGGCTCAATGGAGTTTTTTTTTCTATCTCTTATGAAGCTTTTTAGAGAAATCTGAAGGCTAGAGGAATGTAGTATCTCACCCAAACGGAGTTATTTGTGAAATGTGCGGCAGCTTGTCGAAAGCTATTGTTATGTATGTAGGGATTTCAGTGAGCCTGACATTATGTTTTGTGCTCAATGCCAGTCACTCATCGGGAATAAAGCCCCTAACTGGTACGTGCCACCTTCAATTTGGCCCACTTCAGGGTGGGACTTTAGTTTGAGTTCCTGTTATTTCCTCTTCTCGCTCGCAGTCAGAGATTCTTCCGGGAGGATCACAGAGATGTACACAGACGGAATCCAATTCTTCCGTGTCTTGCAGAGGAGTCAGACTTTGATTCGTCTTTAACTCAGTACAAACGCTCGTCTGGGAATGTGCAGGCTGGGGGCTTCCTCTGAAGTTCTCTCTCTCTCTCTCTTTCTCTCTTTGGAAAGTAAGTGTGTGTGTGTGTGTGTGTGTGTGTGTGTGTGTGTGTGTGTGTGTGTGTGTGTGTGTTTGCACGCTAGGCTCTGCTCTGTTAGCCGCAATGTTATTGTTGTAAACAGCATTTAAAGCACAGCTGGCCAAATTGATCAGGGCTTGCGTTGGAGTGAACTTGAGCGGCAGAGAGTGGGGCTGCATAAACAGGGGCTGCTTGTATCTAAATATGCAAACACTCTCACAGCAGTCGACACTCAGGGGAACAGACACTGTTACTTCTGATGGGGAAACAGTGAGAAACAGGCTCAAGCCCTAACCTTTCCATGTATACAGAGAGAGGGAGAGAGGGAAGACAGGAACATTTTTTCTGATTATATAAACATTTATTTTCCTCCCTAGATCATTTTTGGACTCCTCCAAGTATTTACTTTTCATTAATTATTGGGGAAAAAAAGAAAATCAGGAAAAAGGCGAATAAACAGTAGATAATTTTTGTTTAATGTTTCACACAGGATTCCAATCCTCAGTGCAATTAATGCTAATCACCATGGTCTTCCTGTTTAGCTTAAACTTAGAGTGTGTTTGTGAGTCGTTGCCGTCTCTCCTGTCTACATCTTTTGCTCTCCCTCTCTCTTTTTCCCTCCCTCCTCCATCCCTGCCGTTCGTCACTGTGTCTCCTTGTGTTATGATTACATCACCCTTTCTGTCTGTTGTGTCCATTTAGACCTGAAATTAATCACATCCGACAATCTGGTGGTGCTATTCCCAAAGTTCAAAAGCTTTAGTGGTGAGAGAGTGATAGAGAGAGAGAGCTGGAGGGAGAGACAGCGCGAGATGGAGCGCATCAAGCATGTTGGAGGTACTTACCATTTGTAGAGTACAGTATATTAATTGCTTATCGGTTTTTGATTTCAGAGTCGTTTAGAGTCAGTCGAACGCATAATTTTCACAGCTATTGTTCTTTGGGGTTTGTTAATTGTCACCCCACTGGCAGAATTAAAAGCAAATTAAAAGCCTTAACTATTGACTCTATCTGAAGTCACTCTCCACAACAATTTCACAAAACAATAGGGAGGATTAATGAAAATGCAGCTTGATTTCTGTTCTCCAAAGCTTTTGCTATGGGGAACCAATTAACTACCCTTCAGGATGACTTTCACTTCTAACTGCCGGTCTGTTCCACTGCCAGAAACTGGGATTAATTCTCAATTAATCCCTCCACCAGAACAACTCTGCCTTTGTCTGCTGGGGAGGACATGAGCATACAACACCGAGGTTACCCCAAGCCTGTTTGGTGGAGGAACTCCACCCCTCCTAAGATTGATACACCCTGTAGACTAGCTCTTCTCAAGCTGAAAATAAGAGCCATTAAAAGGGAATGGTTGACAATGATTTTTGTTTTAGGATTTTGAGCTTTATTAGCCATGCATATTAATGAGTCAATTAATTCCATTCGTCCTCGCGAGTGGTCTGTTTGTTTTTGCCTGACCTTTTATCTTAGATGCGTTCACGCTTCGCTTGGTTTAAGCACTTACTCCATACTGTGTTTCCCATAGCCTCACGTCCAAAAAGGGAGTTTTTATGTGTTTAGCACTAAGATTCTCCCCCCGTCTTTTGTTTTCTCTCTGCAACTCTCTCACTCTCTCATCCGTCCACCCTCCCCCTCTATCTTTCTCTCGCTCTTTTTCCCCCTGTCAGAATGCCTGCTGGATGTATTCCTCTCTAAATGTGACAGGAAATATGCTATTATAGCATGCAGAATATTTGCCTGATGGGATTTGCAATAAAATTACTACATTTCCTTTCCATTAGGATCTCTAAAACCCCTCTCTCTAATTTATGATTACCCTGGCAAAAAGACATGTTATATACATAAAGACTAAAGTAGCCCCCAGTCCACATTTAGCCTGTCCTGCTTTCAAAGTTAGTTGAGAGGACAGGAGAAATAATTGAAAAGTGCAGCTGGACTGTGTACAATCTTGTAAGGGATGCCTAGAAAATGAGATTAATCAGTGCACAGACATTGTGGGGAAAAGTTTGCAGTGAATGCCTGACAGTCGTGCTCTTTCTCTCATTTCAAATGTTGGCAGGCTAGCAGGCAGCTCCAAGGGAAATGCGCTCCTTTCATACTTGAGTAATTGATGAATTGTATGCAATATGCAAATGAGAATCCATAAATCTTATGAATGACAGCTTAATTTATGTGAGCCTTAATGAATGCAGGATTAGATTTTAATTAAATATCCTCAAAGGCACCCTGACTGGGTAAGTTTTTAAAGCCTTGTTTTGAAGACTTGTTTCATTTGCATCGCAGTTCATGAAAAAGAGAGATCAGTGAGAGTGGTTTGATGAAATTTCCTCGCAGTTTGAAGATAAGACCTGTTCTGTTTTACTAACCAAAGGCACTTGCAATTAATAAATATTGGAGCAAAATCATATCTACCAATCTCATTTAGGCTTTCCTGGAACTGCTCATTCTCATACATTTGATTAACTGCATTTACTTTAAGCGCTATCTGATTTCTAACATTTGGTACAGTATCTTTTTAATTAAGAGAATCATCCATTAGGCATGGAAAAGTCAACCAATTAGGCTTTCCTCATCAGTTCCCGCGATGTAGGAAGTCTGCTTACTCATTATCACAGTCTGTTGATGTGATACTAAACAATCGTGGACTCTGTAGTTATGGGACATACAATTATGAAATCAGCTTTTAACATTAATGATGCATGGGAATAATCAGCAATTTATCGTGTTTTAAATCTTTTTTAGAATCTATTTCACAGCTGAGAGGCTTCAAACAGCTCTAATAGAATGTGATTACAAGAATAAGCTCTTTGTAGCTACTGTAACGGTGGTTTTCTCCCGAAGCCTCGCTGTGGTTTTCATGACACAGGCTTGAGGACAGCGAGAGGAGTGTGACTGGCTCTGGGTTCCTTCGTACCATTAGACGCTGCGATGGTCTCGCCCTGCGTGGGTCTAATCAGGCCTGAGCCCAGACAAAGGCACCAGGAAGGCACCCACTCTCTCAACTACTACTGATCTCACCCCTGCACATTAGTCCACACAGGGATCAGAGCACAGACAGCACTTTAAAAGGGGTTTTAGTGGGATTGATGCTAACTCTCTCCCGCCTTTGATTTCACACCATTTGATCTGTGATATATTGTTCTGTAACAAAGGTTCATGGTTTGCAGGCGGATGCAGCTGTTTCTACCCCTAATAAATAAAAGTGTGTTTTTTTTTTTCTCTCCCCACACTCACAAACTCGCTGTAATCCAGCTATCTAGATCAGATAAACGCAATGGGGCTACCTGTGCGAGGCGGTGTTTGACAGGTGCAAGGGGAAGCTGATTGAGATAATCCGAGAATAGGTTCAATGCAAATACAGATACAAGATGAGGGTGAGGATAGATGGATGCATGAAAAAGATGGATGAGTGAATACATTCCCATGTATCACATTGTGACTCTGAGATTATGATCATCACAACCAATAGACTGCCAAGGTCAGCAGGAAGTATAAATCATCTTTTTTTTTCCTTTTTGTTGAAGGTAACATATATTCCTGTCAGTTCCAATGGTTTTGTTTTGTCAGAGTATTATGGTTATGATATTTCATGTCTTTTATTAAATAGTTACTGTCATTTTATATAATTTTTTTCTGGTAATTGTTTTTACAATTATTAATTATGTTTGATTGGTTGGTCTATAGTACGTAAGAAAAGTACAAAATACCCATTTAATTAATTTCAATTTACTGAAGCCAAAGTTGACACCCTAAAATACTTAAAGATGCAATCATGACCCCAAAGATATACAATTTATATTCATACAAAAAACAGATAAAAGCAGCAACTCAACACATTTTTGATGCTAGAACCAGAGAATACTTGATATTTTTACCTAAGAATGAACACAAAACAGTTAACCAGACATCGATAGTTGCTGATTAGTTACTAAGTAGTTTTTAATATTGTAAAAGTTTGAGAAAAAAGATACCCTCTTCAAAAGGAAGCAGGCAGATTATAATTAAAACACTTCTTAGTTCCTCATCTGTTAGTTTGCATGGGCAGGGATGTTATCTGTGCTTCTGTGTTTGCTAACACTATCGTGTTCTTGACTCGATAGGTGAGCTGAAGGCAGCTAATCAGAGCCAAATTCGGAGAACTGAGATCACATTCAAATCAGCTGATAATTAATTAGACTTATGTGTTATCGCTAAAAATCCTCAGTGGGAAATTAGCGTTTGTTAATGTTTTGACTGTAGCTATAATTTAAATGTTCATAGTAATACTTGCATGTCAGTCTTCCTTTTATTGCCGCTAGGCAGCCAATTTTTTTTTCAAAGCAGAGAATACAAACAGCAGAGCTTCTTTCTAAAATAGCTCATTTCTAGAATTAAAGTTTAACATCTTTTACCCTCAACCAACACTATTGTCTTATCTGTGGGGATTTTAAATCAGTAGTAATACACCACAGCCATATTATCCCTGTCTTTCAACAGACATAGTTAACCTCCCAGGGGAGCTGCGTGCATATTGTTAAACTGTTTGATTGAACCAAATCAAAAACAATATGTAAACTCAGCATATTCAGGCCCCCTGACGGTCTGAGGCCTCTGAATTTCTGCCTGACCTGGCACTTAAAAAGGTAAGGAGCTGCTTTGTTTTATCAATAAAGACCTTGTTTTCATGGCTGGTCACCACCCCAGCAAACCAATCAATGGGGCATGCTCTGCTATCGCTGGGAGAGAAATGAAAAATAAACCCCAGATAATCCTTCAGTTAAAAGGTTACTCAGGGCGATAAAAGCTATTTTGTTAATTTATTTACTCTCTGCACTGGAGAGATAAAGAAAAGGAACAATTAGGGAATTCTAGGTGAGAGATTTTAAAAGGGCAATGACATTGGGTTAATATTTTATAAGGCCTGATTGGCAGAGACCTGGAGAGGCCTTTTGTTTACACAAGCCCCAGACGGAATGATTCACTCGCTTGTTTTGGCCGACTGGGCGGAAATGGAATAAATATCTTCATCCTTACCTTTTAGAAACGTCAAACAAAAGACCGAGATAAAAGGTTAATGGCTCAATCATAACCACCAGGAAATAATATTATGCTCTTTTCTCTGCAAACCGGAGTCACTATTGACATAATCAGGTTGAATTCCTAAAGATATCCGAAGATGGGAGGAGCAGATGATTTTTGTCTGTAACTGAATCCACTGAGGGAGTGTGCTCACTTGGGCTAAATATTACATTTGTGGTTTCAATTGATTTATAACAGATGATAATCACTGCATTAACGGCGTTCTGGGTAATAAGATCTCAGTCACTGCTTCCGTCGACAGAAAAGAGTGTGATAGTGAGATGTCAGAATTTTACCACGAGATCAAAAAGCGTCCTGATATCTCATGCGATATTATACCTCTTATTATACCTATCACCTTGTGTTGGCTTCCTGTAAACGGGGCGAGAACGTGAATTTAATTATTGTGCTTTTATTGCATTGTAGCGCTGAAATTGGACTCGTGTGGAGTGTATTGTTGGGCCCCGTGTAATCTGATTGCCTGCGCAGTGTAGTGTGTTGGATAGTATCAGGTTCCAGCCGACTCTGCTGGGTCAACACACAGCCGGGCCATTAAAGGAAGTCTGGTTCAGGGAAAGTTCACCACTATTTTCTTTTCACCATGGTAGCGAAACAAAAAAGAGAGAATAGATGTGTAACATATTTGTGGCCCCAGCCCAAAGCTGGTGGGGCCTATTTTGTTTCCTTAATTGAAGCCAGAGATATGAAGGCCCTGAGTATCTTTAGTACAAATATAAATAAAGCCGGGAATAAAAATCTTTCACGATTGACCCCCAATGCAGAAATAATATTGTCCAACTTTAAAACCCAGGGGTTCTTATTTTTTAAGGCATTTTAAAGTAGAAAATATAAACCAAGAAGAAGCCTAGAAAAAATAACTGTGGATGAGACATAAGATGTACCGAAATTCCAATCATAAATCCAGTTGTGCTGTCTTTTTTGTGCAATAATGGCCTAGTTTGGAGCAGTTTCTGTGCCAGGCTATTTAGGGAATCAGCATCTGCTGCTTGATAAATAGCCTGGCTCTTTTGTTTGAGGCCAGGGTGAGTTCCTCTCTGGACCCAGCTTATTATCCTGGACAGCTCTGACCATAGCAGATCTGCACTGCTGGAAGCAAGCATGCCTCAGCCTTAGCGTTTCAAAAAACAAAATTAAATATTGTTAAGAGACATTTCAGCCACATTAAATGAACCACAAGGCTGTGAAAAACATGGACTAAAATAAGGAACATGTCCTGGCACACCCTCTGTAATGAAGTTTATGACGTTTCTGTAAATTTAGACACCTACGCGGCTGTAAGAAAAGGAGAAGATAACCTTCATTTCTGAGAAGCTTTTCTGTTGCTTGGAGGTTCCTCAGTTCAAAGCTCCTGTTCAGTTGGTGTATTGCTTTCATGGCTAGCCAGTGTTATTTGTGTGCAGAGAGTAGTTGAAATGCTATCCCTTTAAACACACAGACAGATTCCCTTGCAGCCTATCTAAACATTACCTTTACTTAACTGGGTCTTTGTACCAGGGTTCACATCCTTTGACATGATCTAAGGCTGATGTGACATTTTTTTGTCCATTTTAGGCCCTTTTTGCTTTTGGTATTGTTGGTAAAAAAGCCTTTTACCCATCACATACCCTCTATTGAGGTCTTTCATAAATAATTCAGCCAGAGTACAAGTGAAAGTGATGACAGCAAAACTGTGTGCGATCTCTCCCTCTCATAAGATCAAAGAGGTGCTTCTATAGAAATAGGAATTACATTTCCAGACGTTCCTAGGTTGAGCCGGCGCTCATTTCTCCTTCTGCTCCTCTCTCTCTCCCTCTCTCCCTCTCTCCCTTCTCTCACTCTCTGTCATTCGCTCTCTTCCTCGCTGCTTCTTTCTATCACTTTTGTATTTTCCCTCCAAAGGGACACATTTCGGTGAAGGTCTGCTTTTAGTCCTAAAATCTCCAGAGCCACTATATGAGAGAGTCAGCACATTCAGACAGATAGAGCGAGTGCACTCTATTAGCAGGACTGAGGTAAATAAACCTCACAAGACACGGCTGAATAAATTCAACTACTAAGGCTGTGTGGTATCTGAACTGAAACACTGCATCACTCTTAAGATACTGCCTTTGGGAAACGTAGTGAAATGTACTGTAACATAAACAGCATCTAATACTGTACTGGCTGATAAAGTCCAGAATGAGTCTTAAAAAAACAGAACAGCTCATCAGTCAGTTACACTGATTTAATTTCAAATATTTGTTGGTCATGAACAGCTCATAAACTTTTTTTTTAGAGCCCCATAAGTCAGAAGTAATGGTGAAAATCGTTTGAAAAAGATTCAAATCATGACAAAGTATTACCAAAATACAATTTTATGGTTCTTCTGAGCAGAGTTTTAATCATGCCACCAAAATAAATACCACCTATTACGTAAGATGTATTTCTAGAGAGATTGTGCTCCAGATTAGATAAAAGAAATTATATCTCACAACAAACCTGACAGTTGCGTCACTTTATAAGCATGTTAACACACCCCTTCAGACCTTATTGACAGGGTAAAAATGAACTTGAGTGCGAGCCTCTGACGGGGCTGGACAGACGCCCAGCAAACACATTGCAGGTTTGATTTTCAGCCCTGTCCTTTTTTTTTTTTCGCAAAACTGACTCCTGTTTGTCCTCTCTTAGTCTCAGCGGCTACGGAAACCCTTCGGTGTTTTTAAGATGGATTAAACTCAGTTCATATTAGAGAGAACTGAGTATCCTAGTAAAGCTTGAAAATGTATGTGAAATAATGTATGAAGCCAATATGTCACCAGTGTCAAGTCACCATAATTCATCTTCACTTGAGACATCCAGCTCCTTGTCCTTAGGAATATACCCCTATAGGATCTTGGTCCCCTTATTATATGCTCATTGCATTTTTTTTTCACCCTGTAGGCTTTTCTTTGTAACTATAAGCCAGCAAAGTAGGTATTGATTGCAACTTGAAGCTGTATTAATATGTGAACGAGCAAGATGTGTGGAAAGTCAGGGGTGTATCTGCTTTGAAGGCCTTTTCTCCTCCACAGTAAGGTGGCACAGTCATTTATCACGGCTGGATCTGTGCCCCTCGTTTGGTGTAATAAAACTCCCCCATCAGAACCTTCCAACAGGTCTGAATCACTCTGTCACACCACCTTCCAGCTAAGGCACGCATTAAATCAAGCAAGCAGAACATTTCCTAAGGCAGCCATTGCCTTTTAATTTCCTGAAGAACCTTAAAATATCATTCATTACCAGAACTACACATATTTGGTTT
The DNA here is from genome assembly GCA_029814765.1 of Acanthurus leucopareius. Lineage (NCBI taxonomy): Eukaryota > Metazoa > Chordata > Actinopteri > Acanthuriformes > Acanthuridae > Acanthurus > Acanthurus leucopareius. The sequence goes on along the minus strand of JAQMCX010000011.1, from coordinate 6,034,200 downwards.
TTAAAAGTCTCATAAATCAATAGTGGCCTGACTGCAATAATTATAACAAGTTAACATGTAATTTCCAGGCCGAGGGCCGCGCACTGGATTTTAGCATATGCAAACGAGGCAATTCAAATAGTGTGGGGATATTAATACGGAGGAACAGGTAACGAGGTACGGGTTATGAATTATGCATCAAAAAGTGGTTGATCTTCAATAAAGGAAATGAATTCACCGTGTAATCTAATTAGTTATGGAAGTCTATTATGTTGAGCTGCAGAAAGCAACTGTCCTTGAAAAGAAATTTATTTACAGTACATGTTAGCTATTTGGAATGGAATTGCATTCTGGAGTGCTTCAAATGTTAACACCCCCCCACCGCCACCACCACCACCACAACCACCACCACTACTACCACCACCCACACCATCCCTCCTCCCTCTGTCAATCTTCTCCTCATCTCTAACCCTTGTTCTCTTCTTCTTCTCTGCCTGGTGTTTTAGCTCCAGACCCGGCCGACCTCCGAAGAGGACCCAGAGTGTGACATCACCAGAGAACCCCCACATCATGCCCCACTCAGTCCCCGGACTCATGTCCCCTGGCATGATCCCACCCACAGGTATGGTTTGGCCTTAGTCTGTAGCGCTCTGTCATTGTTGCTAAGGCTCTGATTCACTCTGTCTGGGGCTTTTCTGTCTCTCTCTCTCTCTCTCTTTTTCTTTCTTCCTTTATTTCTGTCACACGCACACACTCACACACTCACATACACACATACACAACCTCCCCACCAGTGGCCTCCCCGCAGCTTGTCCTCGAAATGGCAGCCAGTCCAAAGTGACACATGCACCCAACCAGCAGACACCAGCCGCTCACTCGTTTACCAAAAACAGATCCTCTGCTCAACCCCCGGAAACCAAGAGGGGGAGAATAAATTGGAGTGGAGATCTTTTCTCTCAGATTATTCCAGTAGATGTTGCATTTTGCCTTGAGTGCATTCTAATTAGTGCGATTAAATCCACTCCACTGGTATATGTACATAGGCAGTGGTGATGCTAAAGCAAGCTTATCGCCACAAGAATCAACAACAACCGTTTGTGCCCTAACTTACCCCTGGGCCAAGTCTTATTGCAACTAATGCTTTTGTTCTATTTGTGGCTGGCTTCATTGTGACTGCTTTGATGTTGGTGGCTCTAAGTGCTCTGATTTGCATATTATGCTCTCCTTCTTGATATGTCTTTAATGATATTGTGCAGTCGAAAGGAGCTCTCAGTGTACAGTACTCACTGTATTTGACCAGCTATTAACTGTAGTAAAGAGACAAAAACACCACAGCTGCTTTTCCATGCAGATCTTTGGTGAAAAACAAATTTAACAGACTTGTAATTGTCCTACCTCTATTTTCCATCTATGTAAAAACAGTTCTGGAAGTGTTTTTCCATTTTTCTTTTTTTTTTCTTTCTCCAAGAGGCAGCAAAGCAGCATCTGTGAAGTGTTTGAAATTCAATATTAAACATAGATTGGGCCCTCCTTGTGATTCAGTACAGTGGAGGCTCACAGGCTAGCGCTTTGAACTCTGGGAACAGGGTGAGGTCACTGACTATACTGCGCCGTGGTACAGAAGGCGAACTTAAAGGCCGAAGTGAACACAGAGAAGGACAATGATGAGAAAGACCCGTGTTATTTAGTGGAACATAAAGCAACAGAAAAGCCTTTTGATATCATCCCCTTTAAGCCCAGAGGGACTCTATGATCTTGACATTTAGTCAGGGTATTCAGGGGGCAGAGATAAAGTAATTGAGGTTTTTGGTCTTCTCGTAACTGCCTTAAGCTTCCTAACTGTGGCAAGACGGAACTTTTCCGTCAGTTTCTGCGTTATGATTAAACCGTTTGTTTTTCGATTATAGTATTAAGCATTAAACTTCAAGGAATTTACAGATTTTGACAGATTAATAATTAAGTATAATTGACCACACATAAGTTAGCATCTAAGCAGGCGACTAATTAATCTCCCTGTCGTGTCCAAATATACTGATTGATGATAAAACTGACATTGAGAAACTGTCTTAAATAGTTTCGCTATCATGTCATGTTGCATTAGTTCATTTTTCAGATGAGTTAGCGCCTGCACACACAGGCAGAATGTGGGCAGACGGCTTTTCCTGAAGCTTCACCAATCCACCAATCCTCCATGAAAAAAGCCACCGCACCATTCAGTGTGAGCTGCAGAGGGTAGGGAGTGAAACCATAAATGCTTTGTTCAAACAATAATGTTTCTTTTCTTTTTGGTGTTAATGTCTGCAAAAAAGCATAACAGTTGAAGAATTGCATCTTAAAAGTTTAATGAAAAAAGGAAATTAAAAAAAAAAACGTTTTTTACACCTGCTTAATGCGTTTGTACCCCTTCTAAAAAAGTGTAAATGTGCTAGATGGGAGATAAAAACACGTTTTCTGATTAAGATATGAAACATACTGTTAACTCACATGACTGATCAGCTTTTTCACTCTGAAAAAGGAGGAAAGAGAAATTCCTGAAGAGCTCTTTCATCTCGTCCCATAGATGGCCAAGGCAACTGTTTTAATGTTTTTTTCTTTGAGGTTAATTGGTGGTTGGCAAACAGCTAGCTTAATTTCTTTCTCTATTTATTTCTCTACTTCTTCTGGTTCAAACTCATTATAACCATGTCTAGTGTGGCTCCTTTTTCTACTACCAACTTGTAAAGAAAATACGCCTTGCATAGCCATAGTAATTTTTTGGCTCCAATCTAATTATGGAAGTGCTAATTTACTTAATTTCATATACTTTTTTTTCTTCCTCTTTGCAACATTTCAAAAATTTGCTTCAAATTCACCAGACAAACAGATGGAAACATGGATATTGTGGCATTTTGAATTTTGGTTTTTGACATTTTGTTATCAGTAATTTCTAAATGAAAACCATAATCAGTGAATGTTTTTTTTAAAATATTAGAGACAGACTCAAATCATATTAGATTTAAATCAATGAGCATATTCAACACAGTCCAAAGATGTCTTCTTCACAGTCTAACAGGACCAGAGAGGCCTATGTGAAACACATTGTTAACATATGTATCTTTGCCCTTGACACCAGTTCCATTTAGAAAAGGACATCTTAATATGCTTAGGTTTCCATTTAAGGAAATACCCTCATATGTGTGTGAAAGCACATGTGTGTATGTGTGAGTGTCTGAATGCGTGCATTCGTGCCCCCCCCAGGGGGAGGGGGTTGCGCTGGAGCCTTTCCAGTTGCTGATGCATTACAGGCAGATTGGCCCCCAAATCGGATTATTTGCTGTGGACTGACACCACACTGAGATGACATCTCCTTTAAAGTGGAGAGGGCCTCCACTCACACTCTGGCCACTACTTAAGCAGCAGCTTCAATATAATTCATTTATGTCCTGGATATGGCTTCAACCTTTTGAATAACGCAAGAGTACTGCATTTACCATTAGAGAAATGAATGTCACCTACATCTAACCAGAGTGCATCCTGTACTTTACTGATAAAAACAATATTTTCTAATGCTGTCTGGCTCTGCCTCACTGTATGAGTATGTGTGTTTGAGTGGATCTCAGTGCCTCAGAGAGCTGGTTCTTCATGCAAGTACTGTAGGTGGAGACATATTGTAATATTTATGTTCTTTTGATGTACAATTAGCACGTCAGCTTCTAGAGTGGATCATCTAATCTGGTACCACTTCAAGCCGCTTTAAAATAGATCCAGTATGCACCAGGTAATTTAGTGTCAGTTCTTTGTGTCTCTACCCCTCCTCTTTCAGTCCACTGCTTGTCATAAGGTTAGCGTGCTGTGTAATTGATACTAAATTTGTCATGATGTGGATAGCACAGTTCAAGTGGTGCAGTGTACCTAAGAGTCGCATTGTTCCCAACCCCAGTTTGTCATTGCTCTGCTGCCACCAGTCCATGCATAAAATTAGGCGGCCATGCTCATTGACATGGAGTGTCTCTTGCCTACTTATCCTGCTTGCCCGATAAATAAAGTGTGTTTTCATTGTTGCCCATGGTGCCGTCCCTAACAGAGACAGAGCAGAAACACAACAGATAAGCTCTGTTTTTTTGTAACTGCTGCTAGAGAAAGTCGTAAAAGTCAGTCTTTTGTGTACTGATGTGAAGTTAATCTGATTTTAATTTAATTATACGAGTTAGTTGCGGAGGGCACAGGCATTGGGGTGTTTGTTGTAAGAATGTTCTGACATTGGCGCAGGTATGGGGCAGCTAGCATGTTAATTAATGATGAAGATCCTGACAATATGCAGAGGCATGACAGCGTTAAGCCAGTCGGCTGCTGCTTCCTTTGCATATTAATAGATCCTTCATTATTATTTAATATGACAGCTGCTCCAAGGGCTACCATCAGACCTTGTCTCTGTTATTTGCTGTTTTGTGCTCCCCATGTGACAGTGCCATGCTATTCTCTATTTGTTGAAATGTTCCCTTTTCTGTTCTCTGACTGGTGTGGGTCTCTACATGCGGCCGCGATGCGCTGTTTGTTTGGTGCTCAGGAGGATTCTGACTTGCCCGAGCATCTATATGAGAAAAGTGTCTGAATCTAAAGGTGACTTTGAAAGAATATATGAGGCAGGATTGTTTGGTTTGCATAGTAATGAATGCAGATTAGCACTGAGTGGGATTGGACTTGTTGACGTTTAGACTTCTAGTGGCTTAATAGACTTGTTGCTGGGCGCCAACATCTCCCTGGCTTCCTTATTACATCAACTCTATTGAGGTGTGTGTAATGTGGATATGACAATTGATCTGGATGAAATGGAACAATTATCAGAACAAAGATTTCGATTTATAGGGTGTGTCACTTAGTCAAAGGCAGAGTGGAGGTTGGAGCAGAATGATAAATGAAAAATGGAAAAGTGATCATTTCATCTGTTTCACAATAGTACAAATCAATTTCTTAGCCTTTATGTACTTAATACATATTGGATCAAAACCTGTCACCTTCCTCTTAATCAATTAATTTACCATGTTTTCTTTTGTTCTTTTGTTCTCACAGTATGGTTGCTTTAGAAAAAGAAATGGTGAGAACACACATACTGCAGTGTAATAAACGGCAGCTTTCTCACAGCTAAAGTTAGAGAGTATCAGAAAGCTCCACTGCGGCACTCCTTTGAGCGGCACCTGATTTGTGGGGGGAATTTATCACACAAACAACCCAGAGGTGATTTCAATATTTACTCGGCAGTCTGTTCTGCATACGTCTCATTTGGAAAACAGTTGACTCTTGCCCATTATACACAAATGAAGGCTGACCTTCAGACTGGGCAGAGGCCACATTCATTATGTGGAGAAGTATCACCTTCTTATGAGGCAATGGCGCTTTTTTCCCCCCTGCTCTGCCCATGCATATTGAACAGCAGCCAGGGCCTATTGCAAACGAGAGGCCCTGGCTGACATGATGTATACTGTACGTCAATATGGTCCTGATGTATTTTAAGATGCAAACAAGGCTTTAAATTATATGCACCTCCATGTCAGTGGCTCAGAGTGACTCTCGCCATCTGCCTATCAGCTGGGGATGAGAGGAGAGGGTGCCCGGGCCGGTATGTTCATGCATGCATGTTTGTAAGTGTGTGTTTGTGTCTGTGTGTGCGCATGCTCGCATGTATCTGTTAGAGCCACATGTTCGATTTCTACCTCTCCTTGTACTCGTGTCTTCCCTCAGATGCATGGCTAATAGCTGCTCTTGAGTCCCATCACGGAGACGTGACAGCTTAGTGATGATAAACGCAGACGTTGTCTTGTTCTGCGTCTAACATAAGGCAAACCTGCATATCCAGTGTAAGCAGCCTCTGTAAAAGGGCAGGTGATATGCTGTATTGTGGATATGAGTGATTCCACTAATAGGTACATATCGTTTTCTCACCGTGCATCTTTGATTTTGTTGCTGGGGTTGGCAGGAAAAACTGTGGGACTCTCCTGAGACATGCCAGGCCTACAGGAGCTTTAGCACTATCAGTCCCTGCTGTTTGAGACCAGCCTCATGAATAAAGATTTAAGTCACGTTCATCACACCAGAACTCTGGAAATACCACAGTGACAGACCAATGCTTTATGATCTCTGCAGTGTGTCCAGCATATGCATGTCTATAATCTCACACTTACTTACTATATCAATCATATCAAGTTGGTTTTGATTGAGGCGGACAGCCATGTCAAATTTTGCTTTTCCAGTACACAGTCAGAGATAGCAGTGAAAATGTGAATGATCATTTCATATATGATATCAATAGTCATTTAGTCCGTTCATGGCAAAGGCAGCATTGAGCCCGAGGAGGAGCCTTATCAAATTCTCAAAGATATTTGGTATGTTTTTAGAATTTTTCAGTAATGTGTATGCTAAAAATAGTGTTGTAAGAAGCAGTTTGATCATATGTGCAGCCTATATAACAGAGGTAAAAATGAAACTTTTTTTATTTCTTTAAATTGTTTTTTACTTAAATTGTTTTCAGGTCTTAAAAGAAAAATCAAGTATGCAGGAGTAAGTGGCATCTAGTGGTGAGGTTGCAGACTGCAGCTACCTTTCATTCATTAGAGTGTAGGAGAGCCTCTGATAGCTTTAAAACTTGCCAAAAAAATTCATAGGTATTTCCTAAAGCTACTGTTTGTTATGTCAGTTCTGGGCTAATGTATCATGGACTCATTCTAAAGTAATAAAAAAAGCAAGGATTATTATTTTCAGGTCACAATCACTAATGAAAACACAATTCTAAATGTTTTCTTTAATTTCTGCCATATTTTGCCAATGGATACCCCATTATCATACAAACTGGATATTTAATGTCTTCAAAAGTAAAGAAAACAATAACGAATTGTTAAAATCTAGTGTCATTCATTTATCTCAATTTGTTGGTGATGGTTTGTCAGTTAGTTACTTTTTATCAATTTGATCATTTATTTATTTCCGAAAAATCAAGTATATTTGACTTTTTTTTTTGAAGGTAATAGAGATTTTATTGAACTGCACAAAAATTCCTTTACAGTTTTTATTGAGCATATTCTTTGTTTAAGTTAATACTTATTTCACTTTAGAAAGTACAATGCAAATTAATTAACACAAGTATTAGGTCCATCACAATAATAGGCCAGATTCAGCCATACAGGGCAATTTTCATTTTCAGTCCCTGGGACGTTATTGGTTTATAAAAGAAAAAAAAAAAAGTAAAAAAAATATATACAAGAACACATTTATTTTTCACACTCCAAGAATTTCACACACTCCAAGTGATTCACAAGGATTAAAAACAAAAAGAACTTAACTCATCGGTATGTTGTTCATAGTTTTCATTCTGCTTGATGACTGGCCTTGACTCTGATATTATGAGAAACTACAGTATATACAGTAGCTGCAAAGAATTTGAATATCAATGTTAGGCATTATTCAGGGCGATGCAATGTGCTGAATACATTAGAGGGTATTATTGAAAGACTCTCAATGAGAAGATTTTTAAGACACAGTTCTTTCCGTATTTGTTCACATATTAAACCTAACTCACTTTGTCTCACTTTTTCTCTCCTTGAACCCTCCTGTTTCACACTGTAGTACTGTGTCTCTATTACATATACACATACCTTTTGAATATATAAGTTGTACACACAAAATGCTTGCATCATGCACTATTATCTTGACTGCATCTGTTCCTATTAAGGTACAAATACATCAATATAGTGGCCCGGAATACCAGAGTCGGTGAAACATTCATAAAAATCATATGCTGCCACACACACAGGGATCCATCCCATCAGCATGATAACCTGCTGTGAAGATATCCCCTGTCAGAAGATGAAAAACCAAGCTGTGATCTCACAGGCGCTTATTCCCCCTAGTCTATAAAATTATTCATTGTTTTATTATTTCAAAAGTCCTTTTTCTTTGTTGTTTTTTTTTTCATTTGTCAGGGCAGGTTTCTGAAAGGTTTTGCAGGTGCAGTGGCTCAGCCCCAGCAGACATGTAGCGGTCTGTAAGTGCTCTGTCTCCTGTGCCTCCTCTCACCAGGCCTGACAGCAGCAGCGGCAGCAGCTGCCAACGCAGCCATCGCAGAGGCCATGAAGGTCAAGAAGATCAAGCTGGAGGCGATGAGCAGCTACCACAGCAACGCAAACCACCATGGGGCCGACGGAGAGAATGGAGACCTTAGCTCCAGCGTCGGTGAGGATGCCCTTCACACACATTGACAAAAACACATACACATTCACACTCAAATAAACTGTAGACTGTTATATACGCCTTCACCGACAACAGGTACATACACACCCTTTAGGATTTACATTCATCATCACCCTTTAGACCAACTCTTATTTTTTTTATCTGCCAATCATTTAGATACTATTTAAATGTGGTACCAAAATTGTTACTTTTGAAGTTACTGACCAGATTATTTTTTGCAATACAAAGTACAAATTTACAGTAATCCATTTGGGTCAAAATGCAGAACGAAGACTTTTCTGGGTGAGAGATTTACATAGAGCAGAGAGAAAGAGAGAGAGCTTGACCATATCATTCCTGTAGCTTGTTCAAGTCACAGTGCGTCAAGACAATGGCGAGCTAAAACCACTGGAAGCGCAGTAACACAGACTACAAATACTGCAATATGTGTCATGTGAAATGCAAAGCTGGCCAAGCATGTCTAAAACACAAATATGTATCTAAAAGCTGAAGTGCCGCTTGCCGCTAACGTTAGCGTGCACTCAGCCAGCATCGAAGCACAAAGCTTTGGGTTATGTGTCACCAAGCCATTCAAGTCAAGTCTTTATGTAATTAATCAGCTTGTTTACTAAATTGTTGTTTGAGATAAATTAGGTTTTTTATGTTTAAATGTTAACCAGACTAAACCCACTGGCCGAGTGCAACACAAATTTTTTTTTTTTTAATTTAGCCTTTTTAGTGAGGACCATTGAGATAGAAGACAGAAGAAGTACAAGAAAAAGCTTCATCTCCTTCTTTGATGCATTTCCTGATTTTTCACCAACTGTCATCTTAATGTTTCTTAGCATTTATTTTATAACCTGCTTATGTACAGGTAAAATGAATACATATAGCCAACAAAAAACACATATTTTCCAGAGGAAATAAATAATATGAATCATACAGCTTGATATAAACCAAAGACATATATGACTCTCTGCACTTCGCTGCTGTTTTCTTTATAAAACTGTAAAATAGTGCATTTGTTCGGTGTGTACACATTAAAATATATCCGCCATGGTGAGGTAAGTCTTTTTCTTCTCTTGGAGTCTTACACTTTTGTGTTGAAAGAAAAAAAAACTTAACACTGTAGCTAAGTGAAACTGTGAACACACTTTCCCAAAGCTATCAGCTTTTAACAAGGTCTAATTGAATTGCTGTGAGAGCATTGCTTTTTCACTATGTGCCATTCCAATTAATTATTAGCCCTAAAATGCAGAAGGATTGTCGTAATATCACAGAGAACCACTTAGTGCATTAAAGAGAATGATAATGTATGTTGGTGCGGATTCATGAACCCATTCCAAATTATAAACCAAATGAAATCCCTGTAGCTTTGGTTGCTAAATGGAGGTTTTTGATTCACTTATTGTAATAAATGGCTTGACTTCTGAATACATTTCATCAGTAATACTTGACACCATGGAGCTTATGGTGTGCGAGATGAAAACAGGATGTGTTTCCAAGCTGATTTAACAATGCAAAATGCATAAAGTGTGAGGTCATCACTCCAAAAGAATGGAGAAAAAAAAAAAAAAAAAGAATACGAGCTTACGAGGTCACGGAAATAAAGATAAATGTGAGTACCAACAGCAAGGCTATGGCAGTGGAGCTAATAAGAAACTGTTTTATCTTTTTACAATTTAAATTGTAACCTTGAGCCCACAGCCAGCCACACAGGCTCCCAGTAGAATCATAATTCTGGCAAGGGGGAGCAGCACTAGGTGTGGGTGCATGGGCCACAGCATTAGCTCTCTGAGTGAAATATATGGCAGTGACGCCTCTCGGCCCCATCCACAATCAATTGGATTCTTTTCCTTTAATATTTACTCGCAGCGATGAGATGCTCGTCTGCATGGTGATGAACAGTCTGCCACTGGCGTTTGAAGGTGACCTGTCAGTGAGTATGGACAAATCTCTCGCTCGCAGAAATGTAGAAAATAAATCATTAGGGGCAGGCAGTCAGACAGGGGCCTCTCTCTCTCCCTCACTCCCTCACGGATTTAAATCAGCTCAGATTTATGATTTGAATTAATGCTTCGTTTGGTCAAAGGAATGGTCGCAGAGACAAATGATGTTTGGTACTGAAACCATCCTAATATTGATTACTAGGTGTCGCAGCAATCTCTTGTTTATATCAAGCACTCTCCTGTGACAGGGTGGCCAGCAGGAGTCATCCTGATAATACGCCGGAGAAATATGGCCTGCTCGGCACTGCAGGGCCATGAAACACAGCTAGCAGCATGCTGTCTTCTTCATCTAGCCCCGGGCTTCCACTCACATGTTTGTTTTTAATGGAAGTGTTTTGTAGTTTCACAAAAAATATGAACTGACTCACAAAAAAAGCATTGTTGCAGATTATTTAACATCCTAAAAGTGTCTCACACTGGCCTGCTTTCACAAACTATTTTGGTGTGTGAACGTCTAATATGTCCAGCTTTCAGGCCCATTATTCGATATCAGCACAAGTGTATAAATCACTTGACTGTTATAGCATGGCGTGGGCTGAAGAGAACTGAATTTGGCTGTAGCTTTGTTGGGACTGGACTGACTGTTGTTCCCAGTGCTGACTGAGATATGACTTCATGCTGTTTTTAAGAGACTCAGACCACAGCTGCTCTGAGGAAATGGACTGGAGTGTAATAATCATCCAGCTTAAACTAAGACTCAACAAACGGACGTGTTTACTTACACAAATGATCTTACCGACCATGATAGGAATTGATATGATAATGAGCGCGCTTCTGATAATGCCACTAAGGACGCAGATCCATTTAATCAGAAAGAGCTACTACATAAACCCATTGAAAAAATTCCTCCTCGGGGCTAAAATACAGGTGCCTCATCCCAGTGTTTGTCTGAAGCAGATCTTTGTGAAGCGCTTAAAGCAAAGCAAAGCGGAGCCAGCCAGTGAAGGACACTCTGTTCTGTTTGTAGAGTTGGATTGCCTGTCGCTGTCTTTGTGTTGATGTAAATTGAACAGGCTAATATTTCTCCCTCGCATTAAATATTCATCACAATTAGACCTTCCTGTTTGCATCAATGTTATTAATTATAAGAGGAAAAAACAGCCAGTTCAACTCCCAGCCAAAATAACCAAACATCCTGACTGAGAAAAAGAAACAGATATGTTTGTTGGAGTATATAAGGGGGAGGGAGAGATAAAAAGATTGTGTATGAGAAAGAGAGAGAGAGAGAGAGAGACATGGTGATGGAGTGACATAAAAATGCAAAAAGAGAGTGAGAGTTGTGTGTGTTGTGTGTGCGTGTGTGTGTGGGGGGGTCTTTCTTTGATTTTCCCCCCACACTCTTTAGTTGGGCAGAGGGAGCCTTCTCAAAGCACAATGTGGATTGTTCCTGCGCCTCTCAGGAAATGCCACAATTACAGATCACAGACCAAGCAAAACACGTGTGGCGCTGGGCCTTGAGGGGGATAAACAGCCCGCCATTCCCTCCCAGTGCACTGACCCCAGCCACAACCTTCATTACTGGGAGAGAAAATATTGTCAGCGGCCCACTAACAAACACCTGCCAATTTCAAGAGAAGGAATTGCTTTTTTTTCAGCCAAGGAAGGAAAATAAAGTGTTTCCTAGACCTGTAGAAAAAGAGTGGGAAGAAAAGATAAGGCGGCGTTCAACCTTGTCTTTTTTTCTGTCTCTCTCTCTTTCTTTTTTCAGTCTCACTCTCTTACTTCTCACTCTTACGCCCTCTGTCCCTCTTTGGCCACTGGGTGCTGCCCTGCCACTCATCTGACTCCTCACCACACAGCTCTAATGGAGCTGAAATCCTGTTTGTAATTAGATATGGGAATTCAACTGTCATCAGCCAGATGATGCCACGACAATGCCGACCAAATAAACTCGCAGACAGACAGACAGAGCCATGGTGAAAGGAGGAGACACAACAGCCACCGCTGCTAACTGTTAGACTCAACTGTACCTTTTAAATTAATCCTAAATCTGTAATGTCACAGCTAAGCTGTGTAAGCATTTTCATTCTACACATACTACTTCAAAAAACCCGAAAGCCCTTTGTCTCACATCTGTGGCTTCGGTCCAGGCTGCCTCTGCCCAACAGGGAGCTGAGAGCCACATGCTAGGCTGAGGCTGGACGGATGGTGACAGGTACCTGGAGTGCTGCCTGACTGAGAGTTGAGAGAAGAGGTTCTGGGTGAGATGATGAGGAGGCATCATTCTCTCTTCCTAGGGTCATCAGGCTAATTTCTGGAAGCCCCACCCTCATGCTTATATGTTTGCGTGTGTGTGTTAGTGTGTGCGCGTGCTCACGTGAGAGAGAAAGAGGGGGCCTTGGCCCCTGAGAGCGCTCTGTGAGGAGACCACAGCTGTACACTCCCAGCAGCTAATTGGTCCTTATCTAGCTGTCCCATTCATCTTCATTTTTTACCAATTACTGAGCATTATCTGTGTTCTCAGTTGGGTATGGGACTTAATCCTTTTTGGTTAAGCTGGTGCTACAGCTTGCAAATTTCAAATGGAGACGGGGAGGGGTGTGTGGGGGGCGGTGGAGGGAAAGGGGAGGGTGGGCAAAAGTCATAGCAAAAACAAATTCTGAAACTTCCCATCATCCTTCACTGGCAGGAAGCAATCAATAAACAATGACATCACACGAAGGAGAGAGGAAAAAAAGGAAGGGATCAATTATTGGCGTTATAATTCAAGTCCTTGTTTGCAAACGTTGCAGCCTCATTGATTAGGCTGTTCTTGTTGCACTCACCATTATTGACTTGTTAAAACCATATTTTCTCATCATCAGTGGTTTTACGTTTGCGGTCACACAGATAACAACGCTTTAAGGAGCCGTCATTAATTATTCAAGATGTATTCATTTTAAAGCACAGCGAGTCCAAATCATCCTGTTTACTCTACAAACAATACGAGTATAGTACATTGCTCATCCAGAAGGTACATCAAGACACTGCAATCTGGGGCAGTTAGCCTTAATTTTCTAAGATCAATGCATAACTAGGCTCCTCTCTATATGGGGTCTGTGCTTGGCCATGCTGCAGAGCTGAGTGGAGTCAGCCTGGAGACCACGCACTAATTACTGGAGTGTTTACTGCTCTGCTGGATAGCATTTGTACCATTTTGGATCATATCAGTGAGTCAATGTGCTCCGCTCTAGACAGATAAATAAGACATTAAGATGACAGTGTGTATGAATGCAATTACAGTGGAATAAAATGATAGTCATCGCTTAAAAAATAAACACGAGTCTAAAACGGGTAAAATTAACAGCCACACACGTATGTACAGTTATAGAACAGGCATGCGTGTCAGCAGACAGACACAGACAGTCGGGCACACAAAAGCAGGACACATATAGAGACACTGCTACTGCACTTTGATAGGGATCTGTTTGGTCACACTCTCTGCGCCAGCTGTCAGCCCAGCTCCACTGCTGCGATTTAATTAGTCTGTTTATGTCCTTTCTAATAATAAAGCTCTCTGGGTGGAAGGACACATTCAGCTAGCTAGCTGCGTGCTCCAGCCTGCTAGCTGCACTAGTGCTGGTGGCCCAGCGCTGCTAAATGTGGGCCATGATGGAGGATGGTGGCTACTTCCTGCTCCTCTAGACAGAACAATGGCCCTCGGGCTCAGATCTAGTATCACCCCCTACTCAATCCTAACCTTAACCATTAGGGGATAAAGCACATACTGACCTGATATGAGTGTCTAGGGGCAACTTCATCCATCTTCCTCTCTAGCTCTCTTGTGGGAGCTTTTGTCAGCCGAAGCTCTTGAGAGAGACTAGATTGTAGCCATAGGCTGAATAGAATTCATTTCATGAACATAAAACACCTCTCTCGCTGCGACAGACTATTGTCTCTTCTGATTTATGCAATTACTATGTGGTTTGTTTTGATTTTCCTCATACTGATTTCAAGGCTGCGCTGGACAAAATGGGGTCGGTTTAAGTTGCAGGTGTTGGGAAAGAGTAGTGGCAGTAACTGAATCAGACACACTGAGCTGGATGAGAGAGTGGCAGAGCAGACAGACAGCCTTCCAGCCTGAGTAAAGAGCTTGATGGGTCTCTGTCTCTCTCTTGGGCTTTTGCCCTCGCCATCTCTCTATTAGTCTGCCAGGCTCATGGGAGCCAGGTGACAGATAAGTGAAGAACGACACACACATTTTAATAGACATTTCAAAAGATAAACCTGATAATCATTTCTCTTTTTAATGAAGTCTAATGTCCTCGTTCTAATTCCAGTTGCGTCGGCTGTTAAGCATCAGCGTAACACTTGAATATGCATGATTGGGAAATTGTGAGGCACACTGATGTAGCTACAAAATACACAAACGCAGACAACTGCAGAAATAGATTACAATAACAGGGGGAATTGATTAAACATTATTTCCGTAATGATCCATATCAAGTTCTATCATCTTTGAGTGGCAGCGGAGTTGCAGCCTTACAGAGAAGAATAGACACGAGGATTGCCAGCACGCTAGACAAACCTCGTGCCATGGAAATATTTGTTTGATTGTCTCTTGTGGTTAGTTCACAATAGCAGGAGCAGAGCTATAAAAAACAACTGACCAGTCGAGTTGTCATCCCTCATCAACATTAGGCCTCATTCTTCATTAATTGGATAGATTAATTTGGAGCGCTTTGATGCGGGGGTGATGCACGCGTTCGGCTGTCCCCTCCTCACTATTCTCTGTCAGGTTGAATTTAGCCAGGGAAAGGGCTGACCTTTGAAAGTGAAGAGATCAACACAATTTGAAAAGACAATGTCACTTGGTGTAAATGTGATACGTGTAATAAATGACATTCAACCTTTCAGTGATGATGAGCTTTCGCAGGTTAGAGTAATGTGAAATATGCACGGCATGTAATTGCATAGAATGTGCAGCCGTTTGAACATACTCACGCAGACAGCTAAGATGGTGCAGCATTAGAGCCTCGATATCATGTGCTCTCATTTCACCATGATTATGTATAAGAGGAGACATTAGCATAGAGTGATAATATTGCTGTGTACACTGTAACAGTAATGAGAGTACAGTAATGACAACAAGAAAACAACAATCTCTTTTACTGTGATTACCCTGTAAAAATGTCCCACCCCCCGACTCTGCTGCAATCAAGGGGAGAATCAAAGAGCATTTGTGTGATCGAAATACTTGGTTCTGTTCCACGAAAGCACTCTGAACCAAAAGGTGTTTCTTCTCAATTATGATATGGGAACCCTCATCCAAATAGAGCTATCAGCCACACTGAGCCCAGACATCTTCACCATCACACAGCCTCTCCTCTGGGACCCAGATAAAGAGGGAGAGAGTGAGCAAGTTCAAACAATGTGAAGGAATTTCACAATCTCAGCATGTCCTTCACAGTGCGAACAAGCACAGGAAAGTGTTTTCTTTATAAATTTTGTCTAGAATCCCAAACAAAATAACTAAAATAACTACAACAAAATGTTATTTTTTATTATTTTATCCATGTACCTAATGTAATTCAGTCCAAATTAATGACATTTTAGGGACTGCAGTGATAACATTCAATTAGAGTCAGTTCACCTTGAACTCATTAACACTGCTGTAAACTGTAAACTATACACTGCATTACTGATTTTCTCATATGAGGTGATCATAATGGAGGAAGCGAGCGCACAGGAGCTAGTGATGCTAATTTTGTAATTAAAACAGATGATCTGATGACCACATGCAAACTGATCCCCTCCTCCCTTCTCTCCCTTCAAACAAAGTAATATGACGGCAGAGTGGGCCGTGATTGATAACGCTCGTCAATATATTTCATTTCAGGAGCCTTAGTCAAATGACAACTGGTTGTCATTGACTGAAAGCAATCTTTTTAAAAGGGGAGCCTTTGCTAAGTATCAGATGAAAATGATTCCTCTGTCTGCTTGGGTGTCACTGTCTGTAGGAGCTTTATTGATTGGGCTTGAATATA
Organism: Acanthurus leucopareius; assembly: GCA_029814765.1. NCBI lineage: Eukaryota > Metazoa > Chordata > Actinopteri > Acanthuriformes > Acanthuridae > Acanthurus > Acanthurus leucopareius. The sequence goes on along the minus strand of JAQMCX010000011.1, from coordinate 6,018,047 downwards.
TTGCACCCGCAGTAGTAACAGCTGCTAGTAATATCTCTCCTCTCCTTCTGCTCTCCTCTTCTGCTACCAGCACTTTTCTGTGCCGCAGCTTATTGTCAGCGATCAGATGTTGGTGCTATCGTGCCGATGTTGCCTATTCATCAAGAGTGATGTGTGACAAATGTAAAGTGAGCCTGGTACCGACCCAAATTAGAGAAGTGAACGGCGTTTGCTAATGTGTCCTGAAGGCCTGGCTGTCCAGGCCACCCCCAGCCATGTGCATGATTGCCTTAACTAAACCCACCATTGTCCCCCCCCCACTCCTACGCTCTGTTATCAAGCACAAGGATGTTGGCATTGGTTGGTAAAGGTCATTTACTGTAATGAGATTTGCCACATGCAAGCATATGGCTTGATTATTGCCCTGTTCGTTAACATTTTCAGCAAAGAGACAAATAGACAGCTAAAAAGGGGGCTGGTGCGGATGGGGCGATTGCAAAACGTGTTTAGCATTTTCTCTTCAAAGATAGGAAGAACTTTTTTTCCACAACATATCTGCCACAGAGATGATTGATCTTTCAATTTTCATAAGGAATGCGTGCCATTAGAGCCAAGGATTTAAATTATCCCATAAAAAGTTGCCTGCCTTAGATTTTGTACACTTAAAGGACAAACACCTCTGTCTGTCTCCTTGATAATTTTTACCACATGTTACACTCCAGTGGTTTGGGTAGGAAAGCAATTATGTTACCTCATCAAACCAGAAATGTTTTCTTATCATGGTTTCTTTTACATTACGTTACATTAGGCAACTTGGCAAGAAACATATGCCCACCTGAATCATTGTAAAGCGTATCTCTTTATCTTGGCATGCTAAACACATTATGTTTGTTGATGTGAATTAGATTGAAATGTGTCCAATCATCAAGGCTCTTTGTATGTAAAAGATATTGTTTGCATGTGTTTTTTTACGTGTGTACGCACCTATACACAATTATCTATATGGCATCACTGTGTAAGTGTGCACCGGTGTGTTTTCATGTTTACCTCTGCCTGTTACCACAAGATGTATTCTTTTCATGTGTCTGTTTGCATGTTTTTTTGTGTGTGCATGTGTGTGCATACGTGAGTGTACAGCAGGTATTTAACAAAGCCAAGATGTTTTCTTTATTATCAACATTAACTGCGTAAACACAAAAGGCTTCAAAGTTTCATTCAATGACACTGAGGGGCTGTGGGTGGCTACATCAAAGCTTAATACCTTCCTCTCTCCCCCCATTTTAATGAGAAACAGGACTCACCAGCCTTGACTGAACCTGCCATCTGTGTGTGTCTGTTTTTTTTCTTGTTTGCTTGTGTGTGTGTGTGTGTGTGCGTGTGCGGGAGCAGTTGTGTTTCTGTGCATATGCAGCCATGTGCTTGTGTTGTATAAAGTGGCACCACGATGCCAGGCAACATATTTATGGAGGCTGCATCGTATGTTTGATCTAATGGCTGTAAGGCTCCCCACCATCTCGCATGGCAGTCATGACTTCTGATTTTTGGAAGAGATTAACAGTTATGTTAAAGATAAATAGCTGATTAGTGCTATGGAGAGACCTCTAAATGTCTTGCTCCATGACAGATACTTTGTCATAAGCCATTCATTTCCTTTTGGGACCGGTGTGCAAAACCTTGATACGACCACAACAAAGACTCTCCATGTGTGTGCACCGCCGTCTCACCTTTGTTGGAGAAATACATACACGACATGGGGGCATTTTACAAGCGCAATTAGGAGGAAAACCGAGATTGTTTTGCAGCAGCAGACTGCATATGCATTGTGCAGTGAGTCAGTTCATTTAGCTGCTTGACTGGAATGGTCCTGTTCGGTTTGACAGATCAGAAGAGCAAAAAATATCTCAACGCCATGAAAACCAAAGGCTTAGCGCTGAGCAAATCAGCCCTTTGTCTTGTTCAATTCAAATCAAAGGATAACCAGGAATGTTTGTTTGACAACAGCATTTACAATGCATTGTTCTGAAGCCCAGAGCCTCCCAAACAAAGACAGATAGGCTTTAAACAAGTCATTTAATTAGCACCGGATCCCCAGCTTTGGCTGCGCCAACCAATTATACATTCCTGAGGCATGTGCAGGTCCTATTTCACAGGAGCGAGAGGCAGATCCTCTCCAGCCCTGTCTCTTACAGTACATCTCTCCCCTTCCATTTAAGAGAAGGTAAATAGCCTAGACAGACAGCTTCATTAGCCAGCGTGTGAAGAGCGCGGGGCCGATTGTCGCTTAAATAGTGCGCTTTTACTGCAGGCCCAGCCGGCGACCTCCGATCAATTACAGCTGACATTATTGTTTGTCGGAAGCTTTTTTCCTGGACAGAGGGAGTAAAAAACGAGATCAGGCCTGAGCTTTGGCTGGAAATGTAATCTTCCCCCTCTCTTTGGTTCTTTCGCTCCACAAACAATAAATCATTCAGTTGAAGAGATAATAAAGTGCCAAGTAGGAGCTAGTTTAATTTTTGTCAGGGGAAATCTGTCTACAACAGAGTTAAGGGTAAGGGGCTGGCTGCTACCTCCATACCACTTTCAATGACACTGGCTTAGTTCCTTTTTTCTTATTTTCCTCTGTAGGGTTAGATGGCCAGAAAGGCTGAAGTCCTGTTTAGATGAAGATTAACTGCTGCACAAATCACCGCAGGTTATCATTTCTGTCATCAAAATAAATTACTGCTCTCCTTTTAATCATTTTAAAACATTCAGCATTCAATCTTTTTTCGGTGGGATTCTTTTAAGTATCGGACCTACCGTCAGCCGTGCAGTTTGATTCTGATGTAACAGCTTTTTAATCATGTTGTTACCAAGGGCTGTTTTAATTCATTCAATTCATCCTCTGTGATTCAGATCTTTGCTTATCCATGCGTGAACTCCCAAGCACTGCACAACATAATAGCTGAGCTGTTTATATTGGTATTAAGTGATTTGTAGTTTTAATGATGGTAAATAGGAGTTCACCTTTGCAGGTCCCTCAGGCTTACTTCAGGTAAATTACTCCAAATGCATTGTTTATGCCCTTCAGGAGAGAGAGGGTGCTTGTGGGAATTTACCTCTCATCAAGTCTGAACTTCTGTATCAGAGATAAACACAAACTGACAAATATGTTTCTAACCGTTTGCCCACTGGAATATCTACACAATATCTAGGTGATTAATGAGTCTGACTAATGCTTGTTGATTCTGGTCTTGAAAAACACAAAAAATCCCTGTGTATTATTATAACAAAGTTACAAATTGTTTGGGACTGTGAACTGCAGTTACTCATGATCCCCCTATTTAGCAAGAAAGAATAAATCTAGCAAATGGGGAGAAATTGCATATGAAAGAAGTGAAAAACACTTAAGTGTCTTGCAAAAATGCCAGATTTCCTTGAATAAACCAATATCCTCCTCACCTGGCTCCTTTCAGAGACGAATAAAGGGATTTTGTGGACCCTTGTTGGTCTGTGGCACATTCCCCTACAGTGGCCTGAATGGGCCTTTATGGAAGAAACACTGCTTTGGGATGGGGTGACATGAAAGGGGCTGGACAGGCACAGAAAGCGAGACTAATACCCCTTAGAGCGAACAGAGGTCCAGTGTTTTCCCACCAGGCTGTCTGTCAGATGGGGACACATCACTGAAATTCATATAGCATCAAGAACAAGATAAAACAGAGAAACAAGTCAACTTGATCCACCACTTTTTCTTCATAGTTTAATTGATCCAGTTGAAATGTACCCGCTCAAGTCCATGTGGTTTTATGCATGTAACTGTGTTTGATTGGATGTGTGTAATGTATCCACCTCAAAGGCAGAATAAGTCTCTTCACTCTGGCCCTTGAGTGGCCTTGAAAGGCTGATAGGTAGCCTAAACCTCTCCATGTTGTCCTACAGTAAGTACCCCCGCAATCAGGCCCTCTGTGGTGTTTTTTAATTGAGCTTAGCCTGCTGAGTGGTAATTGATTCAGTCTGAGCTACAGCAGAGGCGCTGATACAAGGTGCTGCTTGGCTTCCGCCTTTCTTTAATCTCCCCTGCTTTATATTGTTTGGGAATACTTGCCACTGAGAAACTGCATGCCATCTTTCTTATGGAAATCAATGCTTCTTTTGGAAGGAGGGGAATGACAGAGAGGAGTACTTCTCATGTCCTTTCATTTTCAACCAGTGTCCTTCTCTTTAGAGGCTTCGCCATGCAGATCTCCTTGCCCTTTGGCTACTGATGTTTTGTCAGAAAAGAAGAGTGGAGTTGTTTTGTGGATCAGCTTTCTGTAGTGCAGTATCTTTTTTCCCCCCTCTTTCTTTCACGCAGCTTTTTTTTTTTTTTTTTTTTTTTTTTTTTACCTTGAACTTGGCTGCCAAAAAAAAGAGAAAAAAAAGGAGCGAAAAATCAACAGAGAGGCTCAATCAGATCCAATAGTGTCTATGAGGTTTTCTTTAAAGCATTTGAGGAAAAGCATCTGAGTGGCGGAGGAATGAGACCAAACTGTTCCCAGTCACTTTTGATCCTGCCAGTTCAAAGTCCCCATAGAGCAGACGGGGAGGGAGGGGGTGCCGTGGTTGGAGGTGGTGGAGGGGGGGTACAGACACCTAGCTTTGACCTTCTGTCTGTGCTCGTGTCCTTTGAAAGTTGGCTTGTTTTCATTAAGCCATTCAGAAGCAGAGAGCAGGGCTACAGTTTGACTAACTTCTTACCCCCTATGGTATCTTTATAAGACATTCTTTACATTTTCAAACTACTAATGGTTCAATTTTACCAATTAGCCGCCTATTGCTAGAAAGCAATTGAATAATTTAAGACATTTGTAAGATAACTCTGATGTTGTAATGGAATAATTTCTGTGCATATAAAAGAGAAAGAAATGAAAATCCCATTATTGTGCGAACTGAAAGTGACTTTACTCCTTTTGGTCTCGATCTCTTTTTCTTCTCTCTCTCTGGTCTGGAATATAGGCTGCTAAAATTAGCCTAAAGTCATTGCCATACTGTGCTCTGGTGATACTTGTTTGTCATTAGCACATTTAACTAGTCATTTGGGTAATGGCTTCCAAGATTGCCTTTGTTTTTACTGAGATATTTTTTGTATGTAAATATTAGGATAATTTCCATAATGTGCCCTTTTTATTCATCATAGAATAATTGATGCATCTTTACTGCTGTGTAAACTTTGGTCTTTGAATGACTGTGTATATAGTTATCATCCCCGTTTTCTTTATTATTATTACAGTAGTATCTATTATTAACGTGTGTTGTAAAACATTTATGTGTATTATGTTAACATGGAAAGATACCAGGGACACAATTAATTTCAACTATTCAATTTTTTTCTAATGGATGACAGTGTAAAGCTTTAGTGTTATTGGACACCGATTTTAAAGGGTACCTCATTGGTGGGAATTACCGATTGCTGAATTAACAGCAGCAGGTTTTTAGTTTCCAGCCAGACCCTCAGAAGTTTCCCCTGTGAATATCTCACTCATAATATGCATCATTGAGTAACCAACGACCTCTTCATGTGTCTCAGGCCTGGAACTCCCCTTCATGATGATGCCACACCCCTTGATCCCAGTCAGCCTGCCCCCAGCCTCCGTCACCATGGCGATGAGCCAGATGAACCACCTCAGCACCATCGCAAACATGGCTGCCGCAGCACAGGGCCAGAGTCTGCCCTCCAGAATGGTCACTTCTGTCATAAAGGTAACTTTTAAAGCAGGAAGCAGCATTGTCACAACATGAAACGGTGTGAACAAAACTTCCTATTTCCTGTGGTGAAATGTCTCTGTCTACACTGGATATTTATTTTGGGTGTATGTGTTTCTGTTGCTGCTGGGGTTGCAGGAACGTGTGCCGGACAGTCCCTCCCCTGCTCCCTCCTTAGAAGACCACAGGAGGCCAGGCAGTCACCCGTCGTCCCACCGCAGCAGCAGTGTGTCCAGCTCCCCAGCCCACACAGAAAGCTCCTCAGACAGGATACGTAAGTCTCATTATAACCTCAAAACACACTCTGATAGAAGAAAAAAGAAGAAAGAATTTAAGGCCATATGCTGAACAGATTTTTCAGTAATGTTAATATTGTCATTCCTGTTTTGTCATCCTCTCTGCAGCTGTACACCACAATGGCTTGTCCATGAACCACGCCCTGCTAGGCCTGTCCCCCAACATCCCCCCTGGGCCTAAAGAGGGAGACCTGGCCCACGACATGAGCCATGAAGGGGCTTCACACAAGAGGATGCACACTGACAAAGGTGAGTCAGGTTTTATTTAATAAGAAAAAACAAATTTTAATATCCTGATGCAGTCCACATGATCCACTGACAAAGATTTTTGAACCCCCACCAATTAAAAATTACCATTTTTTTTAAGTATCCAAAATTATTACATTTAGGATTCAGCTTTTAGTTCCACAAATGCCACAACAGGCTCTGTTAAAGGAGAGCATAGTAGTACAATAGTAGTTGCGATTGTAAGTATTAGATCCAGTAAAAGACAGATTATTTAGGTAGAGCAGAGCAGGTTTGTAAGTCTGCAGATAAAATGCAACTAAGTTCAGTGGAGGTTGAGAGACTGACTGATCTGACAGTGGAGAAGAAGCCAGCATTTGGTATATGTGTCACCTAAGACAGAGCAGCCTTCTCAGTTTTGGTCCAATTACTTTTAGATGTAATCAGTTTAGATAGAGACTCTTTTTGTGCTAATTTATCTAGAAGTTAACATTATTATGAATTGTAGACCCAACAGAAATTTCTGCTGGTGTGTTTTTACCCAGAAAACACACAAGATTTATAAAACTTAAGGCCTTGAATATTTTTAATAAGCACTTTTCAGAATTTCACACACAACAATACACCTACACTTTTAAGGAACAAAATTAAAAAGAGGAAACCTATGTTAAGTATGAAGATGTGTTAATGTCTGCCTTGATGTAGAGTAAAATAACACTGATTTTGCATGCTTGAGTAAGCATAAAAACAGTGTGACTGGGTTTAGATGCTTCACAATCACATCAAAATTGCACATTATGTGATGACATTTAATGACAACTCTAATGATAAACATCTATAAATATCTATGTTTTTGTAACAGTTTTATGCAAATCATATCTATATTTTTTGAAAGGCTTTGATCACTTTTAAATGATTTTTTAATACAAAAAATATACTCCAATTCACCTATGTTCTCTGCTGTAATAGGAAACTGTTCACTACAACTGACAATATTCTATTAACAGAATACACAAAAAGAACTTCAATTTTTTTTTAAAGGGGCCGCTCCCTGTTCTCTATAGTAATTAAAAAAACATTAAACAGTGAGACAAATCAGTAGAAATCATTTTTATATCATCAGATTTTCACACAAATTTTGCATAATTGATTTAAAAGCATAACTCTTTAATATTTCAAATATATACTATTATTTGTGCACAGATATAGGAATAATTAGCTCTTAGTATACAAATAAAGTTGCTTACATTTACTGTTTCCAATCATCCCCATTAACACTTAATTTGAAGGGAAAGTATTCAAAATGCTGAACCTCAATCACCTTGTTCTAAATAAATGTTTTTATTATTAATTGCAGGCAGTATTTCATTAGATTTTTGCAGCGCTTGTAAAAAAAAAAAAAAAAAGAAAAAAAGATAGAAATCCGCTAAGCAAGGCAGATTAAATACAAAATGAAGCAAATAATAGATTTTAGTATTCTCTGTTGGTTTTTTAAGCAGAGCAGGGGCGGGCTGTGCCATGCTGTGCTGTGCTGTGCTGGATGACACAGGGTGGGGTGAGGCTGATAATGATATTAAAACCACTATGGAAATCATTGGGCTGTATGTTCCCTGTTGGCTCCGCTGACGTGAAGATCAGTGTTAGACCTTCACTCACAGGGTGTGAAGCAGTGAATAGTAATAATTAGCAGGATCATGAGCTGAATTTATGGGTCATAAACTGTCAAACTGTCTATGCATGAGTGTGAGCATGTGTGTGTGTATATGAGAAAGTCAGGCAAACAGCAACGCCAACAGAGAAAGAAGGAGATTTAACCAAGTGTCTACATACTAAAACAACTGGATGTTTTTCCCCGTAGCAGAAATCTTTCTTCTTAACTGAAGTGCCTCCTCCATACTCAGATAATCAACACAAATGGACTGTAATTTCTTCGCAATATTAGAGGAGAAAGCAAATGACCCAGCAATCCACACCAATTCTAGCTAGTTGACCCACACACATCTACCCGCAAACACAGGCTGTGTTATCTTTGAGATTGTCAATTCCTAATATGTCACTGGACTTGATTAGGATTCTGAGCTCTCCAGTGTGTGCACCAGAGGTCTCGGGCTGTGGAAAACATTTTTATAAAATAACCCATTAATGCAGAGGAGTGCAACTAAATTAGTTACCAATTTGCTGAGCATGAATTAATGAAGAGAGCTTCTCCCGGCTCCCACAGTTGTAATTTTCATAATAACCCCAGACCTTTATTTGGCAGGTTGTTTAGTTTTTTCGTTTGAAGGTTTTCATTAGTCTAATGAGGACTGTGCAAGGGCGAGCAGTCAGCACAATTTACATGAGGAAGCTATCATAATAAATGAGGCAATTTGAATAACATGCACAGGTTTATGCAGCGAGATAAGAGAGATTGTAGCAGCCAGATTCAGAGGTAACCAATACATTAGAACCAACTAATAACCAAAGTAATTCCAATAAAAGCTTTAAGTGAAGGGAATAAAATTAATGATAGATATATTGAACTGTAATGATATGATACATGATGCATTAGATTAATAAAATAAATGCATCCCATTGTTAAAGAGGGGAGAGGCCTCACCATCCGAAGCTTTGTTTATGGTGAGCTTTTTAATTAGGCTTGTTCATCGCATCAGTTTGTTTAGATAAATGAGATAACATTCCAATGCTTTAACGATATCTCTCCACTTGTTTGATCTTTATGATCCTGGCAGAGCATTAAATTAATCTCTTGCAATACACTCTCAGAAGAGAGCACAGTAGGCACAGAGGAAGGATGTGGTGCCCCAACTCATATGGAGGCTATTTAAATAGCCAGACACCTCAGAGACAGCCACTATAATGTCACATCACTCATTTCCTATGAACATGTCTCATCTTTTTCATGTCGTCTCTGCTGATGAAGGACAAAGGCTGTTTGTTGTTGTCTAAAAAAGACCGTTTCCAAAGTTGTGTCACCCAGAGCAGAGCAACCAGATGGTTACTAGATGGTTTTTTTGGGAGGCTGTTGTTTGAACTTGACTATTTTTTGTCCAAATTTTGCCCAAGAAAAAGAGGGGAGATTGGATGATGTGTGAGAAAAAAGGCTGGTAGAAAGCTAAGTGTTATCTCACATGTGACTAATTGAATTGCTTCAAACAGAAAGTCTGTGGCGATAGCTTCCGACAAGCCTCTGTCTCATGAAACAGCAGGTAGCTGACAAACAAGGGGAAATTTGAAAGGTAGGGAAGCCTTTGGCTGTAAACTCACTTTGGACATCAAACACTTGACATCATTTTATTTCCTTGGGGAAAAGGTGTTTGAAACAGAAGCCATATGTATGTACATCCAAGTATAAGAGTTTTCTGTAAATACCATGTGGCAGTTTAAGCATTTTGCCAACAACGAATTTCACCACTTTACCTCAGCCCTCCCACTGCAGTTAAACATGCCACATCTCTTTTACGCTGAGCTAAAATGCCTGACAGGACGGGCTACTACAGTATGTAAACTGATTCTGTAAACCATATTTTAAAAGTGGGTGATTCACCGGTAATATGATATTGGCACTTCCCTGGTAAACGTTATATATCCTTGTTGACACAACAGGAGATGCACTCATAATGTCCTCCCCAGCACAAATGGATGCTTGTGGTGTATTATGTCACCTAGAGGTGCATCCTTTCATACGTGCTATCAAGCGAGCAATCGCTGATGCATCGAGCACTGGCGTGACCACAATGGACAAAGCTGATTTGCCACGCCTTTTCTTTGTCAGGATGCTACCTAGATGTCCAGTTGATGTGCTCAGGGCTGCTGCACTGTGCACTGTCTGCAGTCCCAGTTTACTGTCTGAATGATGAAGTGGAGCAGGTACCAGTGTCACAGTCGATTACATACAGCTGCTTTGGGCAAGGACCTGTGGACACTGATGGGCTCATGTAGAGAGGGGGGGTTGTAGTTTTAAAAAAGATGAAAAAGACAAAAAAAAAGTGGCTTCTAGCCTTTGTAGTCTTTGTTCTGCTCCTTCTTTGCATAAGCATGCACAGTGATAAAAAGAAAGTTTGGGGACTTTGGGTCAGACAAAAGTTTTGGCATCAGTTTCTGCTGGCTTTCTGCGGTGTAAATATTTCACTGACATTGATGGTATCTCCGTACAGTATCATTAAAAGTTGGATATGTTCAGTGTAAGCTCCTTCTCTTCATCTTTCTGACTTTAATGCATAGTGTTTTGTTCAGTCCTCCCGATGTCCTTGGCGTTGCAAGCTTCAAACACATGCTGACTACCTGACTTTCCCTAAGTCAGGAGGCAAGATCATTAGCCATCACAACCCTGAAATGTGACTTGGCAGACAATAATGCTTTATGATCAAACAACTTGTCAGTGCGTCCTGTTGAAATGAAAGAGTGCAAAAAAATAATTCAATAGAGGATCAATCAAATTTCCCCAGCCCATGTGAGAGAGATTGCTGATGGTGCAGAGAGGGGCTATTCCTCGAGGACATGGGAGTTCATTTGGATATTTGTTCTCCCCCTCATGAATGTTCCATTGCGTGACACCATCTCCTGCTAATCACATTTCACTGAAAAGGGGGGATGCTTTTAGGGACGTTGAAAAGAGAGAGGTTCTTTTTAATCTTTGAAATGCCTCAAAAGTGACAGAATGCTTTCTCCTGCCAAGACGTGAGCCTCGGATGGGGAGATAAATATGCTGTGGTCAGCTAAGTGTATCTAGTGAGCAGAGAGGCAAATTTAATAATGCATTATCATTCACTGGCGAAGGTGAAATCTCCCTGTCCATCAGAAGGCTGAGGCCTGTTTCATGTTACCCTTCACTGCAAATGAACAAGTGCTTTACTCAGCCATACCAGAGATGCACAGTAGGCACCAGCGCTCCACTATCTAAGCTGCTCTGGACTGTCAGGAAAACAGGTCTGTAATCAAAGCAATCATCTCTCGGTCTTGACTGGAGACATTAATGATCACAGTCCTTATAAAACAGATAAAACTGTTTTGAACAATAACCTTCCTTTTTTTTTTTTCTTTTTTTGCTCTGCATCTCTGAGAGCACAAGGTGCGTTTTACATATCTGAGCATCTGCTATTATGCAGATTACAGGAACATATTTACACAAATGCCCTTGGACAACAGCGTAAAACAATTATGAAGATTATGTACAATACAGAAAATTTGTGATTCAAAACAATTCATATCTTAGCAGTGGCAACTGTTGCAGACAGATAAGGTTGACCCTGAATATGTATTTCTGTACTTTTGGAGACATTCTGTGGCGTTGTTTGTATAATTTAGTATTTACATGTAAACAGTAATTAAGTGATGCTACCGACATGCCTGGGCCAGGCTCTGCCAAGGTAAACACCAGCCCTAGTAGTTTGCCACAGTCCATCATGTTTACAGACTTGCAGAGCCGAGTGCTGTTTGTGTGCTCTTCCTTGGCAAAGCCCATAAAACACAACCAATTGGACGCCGAGTGTTGAACACAGTCACTCTTATCGTCTGGCAGTCTACTCGCTGACTTGAGGACATTGTGAGTCAAACCTTTAAATTTTCACTCTGCGATAATTACGCTGCTATACTTGAGCTTTTATATCCTTTCACTGAGAAAGTAAATCATTCCTAATAAAGAGAGGAAGAATAGTGGGCGGAGGGAAAAGTGCTTGAGGACTAATTCTCTTCACTCCCTCCCTCTCTGCTCTCTATTCTGCTTTTTGAAAGCCTTTCTCTGAGTATTCCAGTCACCTTGACTTTGCAGCTGCAGCCGTATAGTCTGTTGCTTATCCTGCCTAACCCCAGCCTGTCAATTAGGTGTTTAAAAATTAATCTCTTTAACTGGAAATACCATGCCAGCTTTCTTCCGTCTGTAAATGAAGTGTTATTAATTCACACAGCGCAAAGCCAGTGTTATGAATAATGTTATCAAAACAGATTTCCACACGTTTAACACGTTGCTCCTATTAAAACCCCTTAAGTATTTTTATAACTGTGAAAGCAGGACTACTAATGGATTTGCATCCATTTTTGAGCTTCTACACCAGGCAGCCATAGAGCAAGTGCTCCTAAGCCAGGCCTTTTAAAGTTTACATTTCCTGTTCCCTCTTTTGTTCTTTCATCTTCATTTAAAAGCAGCTCAGTATATCCAGTCTGGATTAGCGCCAGCTATCGTCGACGCTCGTTCAGCAGCAACAGAACGGCATCGCCTCTCCCTGTAGGATTGCAATGCCAGGCAATGACACCAATGTGTCTCCCGGCCCCCCCGAAACCTCCACCCCCTTCCGAAACCCAGCGAAGCTCTGATCTAGCAGCAGGCTATCTGGCCAACCACACCAAGCTAATACTTGTTCCATTAAAACCTGGTGATTACGGGGGATTTCCTCTCTGTTTGTTTGTTTGAATGCTTAATTATCAATATGTAATTGGCATGTGTATTGTGATGTTGGGTGCATATTCGGTGGCATATTTTACTGGAATGCACATTGCTATCGGGTAGAAACAGGACTCCCCAGTCACTGTCTAAGTTAAGCTGCATTAGAAGTTGCTCTAATGAATTAATAAATGCTAAACAAAGGAGAACTAAACAAAGAGTGAGAAATAAATGGCTTGATGATTAGTGGGTCAGAGAGATTAGTGGGGTATACAGTACAAATGATCCCCCTCTGAAATGGGAATGATTCAGGCAAAATACCCAATCAATAGTTTAGGCCAATTTAATCTCTGGGATTCTTCTGTCAATAACTGGACCCGGTCGACACAGGTCAATATGCAAAGACAATCTAAACACCTTCAAAGTACCTTATTCTAATGTCCTTCCTCCAGTATTATCTTCTTGACGTTTTGGGCTCACAGTCAATAGTTGAATTACAGAAATCTATTCAACTTTGCCTGACTGTCATTTTCCTCCCTGAGTTTGTTTTTGCTCCTCCAGCCTGAGCATTTCCCTCCTAGTTTGACTAAAAACAAAGGTCACGTATTTAGCGCTGTGATCTCCGACCTTTAATCACCTTGCCCTGTTCTGTGTCGACCATTCTAACTGCCATCGTCTCTCTACAAAATGCCATTTTGTCTCCGCTGCTGTTCGCTTTAAGAGCTCATTTGAAGGTGTGCGCTGGCAGAAACAAAAGTCCTGTATGCTTTTATGCAGTCATCACAGTCAGCCAAGCCTGTAATCCTCAGAGGTCCGATAATGACATAGCCCCTGCATTTATTACATGGAGGAGAGGAGAGAGGGAAAACGCTGACTTTGAACAAATGAACACTCTGACCTTTATGCAATAAATATGACATGGGCCGCATAAAAAGACAAGATATCTTCCTCCTGAATGGAAGTCAACACGGATTCTGCTCCCTCGCCTTTTGCTCTCTCTGTTTCCATTTCTCTTTCTCTCCCTCTCTCTCTCTTACTGTTTTCCTCCTCTCTTTTTTCTAGCTAACAGTTAAACAAATGATGAAATCGATTTTAATTGTTTGCGCCATGATATTACAATCCATGCTCCAAAAGCACCATTTATAGTTCATAATTTTCTCTGTTGTGGTAGTGTTGTACATAATGGCTGTTGTAGAATATTATGGACAATTATTTGCGAGTATTCCAATCTTCATGCATGGTTAGATTCTTAAATTTAATCATAACAGAGCAATGAAAGCAATAAAAAATATTTTTTATTCATGCAAGGAAAAGACCGTATTTACAGAGAGATTCAACCTTTAAACTGTGTTTTGTAATCTTGGTGTGATCCCAATTGAGCATTGCGATTGTCTTCTTTTGTCACCTCACACCGCCTCTCTGACAGTAAAGGATTTATGGTTATTTCCTCCATGCAGCCTGTCCATCTGTGGCTCTATCTTCATATGGCCTTGAGAATACGATTCAATTTATTAAGGCAAAGCAATGGACTCATTACTTTAAAAAGGTGGCAAGAGAGAGAGTGAGTGAGAGGGAGAAGTGACACACTGAATTGGTTATTAATGGAAAGGCACAGCCATAGGGCAGTTGAAATTTAATGATATCCTACAAGAAAATATGAGGGTGTCACTCTCCAAAAAGTCATGCTAAATGTCAACATTTTAAGGTCCCCGCGCTAATTTTATGCCTGTGCACAGTAATGTTTTGGAGAGCATTTAGGAAACACGGCCCAGTGGCCAGCCTGATTATCCCACTCACCTTCTCTCCTCTCTCCAAATGGGTTTGTGCAGCAAGCGATTTCATCTCTAAGTGAAAGGAACATTAGGGAGGGGAGAAAGAGAGAGCGATAGAGGAAAACACGCGGTTTGATTTTCATGCTGTGATAAGAGAGTGGGAGCCAAATGTTACCTGTTAATCTAGCCCAAACCGACCGGGGCTCTTGACTTTGTCCCCCAGCAGGGATGGGGCAAACACTCATTTTCCTCTCTCCGTGATGAAAAGGAAATTAGCTTAAATGTGATGAGGGCACATTAGTGTGTCGTACGTGTGCCTAATGAGTGTGTATGTGTTTGAGGGGTTTTGTTTGCATGCATCAGCGTAGGTATGTGTTTTTTTTACGTTATGCACACATGTGCACAGCATATGCAAGTGATAGTCATTCTAAAGGAATTTGTCTTGTATGGATCATAACACGCACTCTCACAGTATGTCCCTGCAGGCTCTTTCTCACTTCAGAAAAGTGTACCTGCAAGTTGCTCTTATTCTCCAGTAGCTGGATTATTTATCAATGTGTAGAGCTGTACTCAATAAAGATATTGTATAGATATCATGGTACAAGACTAGATATCATCTTAGATTTTGGATACTGTTATTTACGGCTTTAAAGCTGCGCTATAATAAAGTTATATAATTTTATGAACTTATCAGACTCCTCTAATATTTACCTTCACAAACTTAGTCATTATATTTTCATAACTGAACTGTGTTGATATTTTGCAATTTTGCAATAGTCAGCCATACAATAGAGTCACAAAATCCGTATCAACGTATTTGACTGCATGTGACAGCTCAAATGTGGTGCCTGGAGGCAGATGCAGATGTGTTTATTAAAATGCATGTGATGATACGGACAGTTCATACAGGAGACATAGGCTAGGTAATACAGACATATAAAGTCTTTTTTATCTTTCTGTCCATATTATGTGTATAAATAGTTATAGTCAAGTACAAATATTTAAAACAATGCCTGCATTTTCAGCACTGTATTTGAAAGGTCATAAATTTTAAAATCCCCCTAGCACAGAATATAAATACTTTAAATTGACAATGGCATTATATACGTCTACAATTTACAATGATACAATTTGGTGGCCACAAAACGTTAAACTTCTGCAGAACATTTTTTGTAGTTGCAGGTATAGCTCTGCTATTTTTTTTCTCATATTTTCATTTGCATGTTTTTTACGATTTGTATGCTTTCAGACAGGGAATAAAACACTGTCTTTTTATTCTGGTCACAGTCAGTTTTATGACAAATGCTTATGACACCTCATATGTGGCTTCAACTTACAACTGTATATTAAGCCCACTCTGTAAAAAATACCAACATATATGTGTATATATATATATATATAGAGAGAGAGAGAGAGAGAGAGAGAGAGAGAGTGTAATTACAATACCTGGCCTGAAAATACTGAGATATGGTTTTTGGTTCATATTATTCATCCACACATATGTGTAATTTTCTTAGGCCAGATACTGTTAATTAATGCATTTCAACCTTTGCTCATACTTAAAAATCTGTCTTAGCAAGTGCGCTGACATGAAAAATTATTGACAAGAGACACAAAATAACATCCTCAGTGACTGAAATAAGCCTATGACTTGTTATTGCACTTGTTAAAACCATCCTGCAGTTAAATCTGAATTTATTTTGGCTGAAAAGACCCTCCAGAGTGCAGACATTATTTGCAAGATAAGCTTAGGCTCATGTTTTTTTTAGAGTGCTCAAATTGCATGCAACCACTTCTTTTGCCCAGCTCTGCATCACTGCATGTGTACTAGAAGACAGATATTTCCCTTGACAAGATTTTCCAAATCCAGCACTTTAAGTGCAGGTGGAATAATGCTGTGTTAGCTGCTAATGGCTGTCCGAGAGGTCATAACTACTCCATTTGAAGGAGGCTGGTTTCTCCGCAGCCTTGGCAGGTCAAATCAAATGTAATTGTGCAGTGAAAAGCAGTGCCTTGCTTTGTGTTGGCTGTGCTGACAACCTCCAGGTTTAGCATTCACTTCTCCTGCTGGGAGGAACACAGGTTTGCAAGGACAAAGGCTTCACCTGTCAATATATCACACTGACTGGCCAGCCAAATGTACCTCTGCTCTGCCTCTCTTTCCCTCTTTCCCCTATCCCTCTTCCTCTCTGTCAGTCTTTCATTCTCTGTACACCCATTCTGTTCCAGCCTCCTCTTCCTCAGACTCTGCCTTGCCTATCTATCCATCCATCCATCTTCTGTCTTCAACCATCCATCTCTCTTTTCTGGCATCCTTCTCGCCCTCTTTCTCTCTCTCTATCTCTGTCTCTCTCTCTTTGTGTGTCTTTCTGTATCTTCCTCTCCTGTGTGCACGCTGCCTTCATGTGAGGACTCAGCTGAAATGTCCTGAGGGACCCAGTTTCAAACACAGGAACCAGAAACATATGGCACATTTTCAACTCCCAAGGTCAATTACAGCTATTTATCCAGAGATTGCAGCTAAATTTCCCAAGGTTTCTTCTAGATTTACCACAGATTGCAATGTGTGTCTGTCACATTTTAAATCAGGCCAGTTTCCCCTGCTTTCTCCACTGCCTGTGACTTTCCATCAAATATTTCAAAGGCTTTCAAGTGGGTTTTAGACATGTTTTATCTCTGGTTATCATGTGCCCCATCTCTTCTTGCCTCAGCTTTGCTAGGTCCAAGTGCCGCTTGCAACACAAATCTAATAACATGTAAATTGGAGATAAGCCCAGATCCCTCCAAGTGATATTTTTTACATTCATAGTTTGTCAAGTCAATTCCTGGGCCCCTGTTTTAGCAGCACAACACATGAGGAGTGAGAAAATTAACTGGATAGGTGATTCATCATTGCTAGCACACTGTCAAGGACTCCCTCTGCAGCTATTGAGAGCAGGGTGGAGGAGGAGGACAGAGGGGGGGGGGCGTTGTTTTAAATTATGGCATTTCATTCAGAATGCATTGTATTTACAGCGTCCCATTTTTATTTGTGGCTCCTATTATCCGCCGAAACAGTTGTGCATGAAATGTTATTTGTGACAGGGGTGACCTGCGAGTGTTTTTCCACACAGTATTTCATAGTCGGGGGGGCCTTAACTGTACCTTTACCGTACGGTAAGCACAAGAGGCTGTCACAGCTGCTGTTGGCAGCCTTGCTAGTGGAGAAATATCACCTGGAAACAGAGTACTTCATTCCACCGGCCCCCATCACTCCAACGCCTGTCGCTGTAATTAAGTTGAAGTCAATGATTCTGGAGCGATGGTGAGAAATAAACATGCAAACACATGCCAGCATTTGCAGCCAGGAACAGAGCAAAAGAGAGGGGTGGGGGGGCAATAACATTAGAAGCATAGAAACCACAGATCTAGATCGTGTTCCACTGGAATTTACATTTGAGTTTCATTAAACCTGTTTTGATTATATTGATTAAATTAGTCACTTATTAGCTTTCCATTTCTTCCTTTGAAAACGCCTGTATTTATGCACAGCTCCTGGTGGAAATGTTATCTGACAAGAGGTGCCGTACGGTAGTTGGAGTCTGTCGAACAAAACACGCTGTTTGCTTTTCCCAGAGCATGACAGGTTGTTTCCCCTGCAACAAAGCCATCAAATATTCTGTGTGATCCAACATTGTGTTGGAGGGGAGGCCTGCTGAGTGGGAAGCCAGAGTTTGTTAAAGCAATGATTTATGATTAATGCCAACACTAAATAAGGGACAAAGTGCCTACAGTACAAATCAATTACAGAGCTACAACAGCAGACCTTTCCCCGAGGTCTACTAACGTCTCTAGTTGTTATGGTGATTTTATTGGAGGTGGGTGATGCAAGCATATAATGCATGCAATACATCTATATCAACCTGAGCTGGAGCCAACTGTAATGCTTTTGATCTTTGATTAGTTATTTTATTGAGATAAAATGGGACTTTCATGTTGTGCCACTGTGTAAGGAGAGTGCATTTTATACCTCCACCCAGACGCCCACCTCAAAATGCAGACAGGACTGCACCAAACAAAACAAATTACCACAGGAGTGGCTTCTTAAAAGTAGGCAATTCATTATTTTTATGAAGTCAAATTATAAACAAATTTTAATCCATTAGGCAACCATCCATTCTAATTAATCAACAGGAGTGAACTCCATCTGAAAAAGGAGAAAGGTTGTTTACTCCCTCCACGGACCAGCGGTGCATACTTCACCATCTTTCCCCCGTACGAAAAAAAGGGGGGGAAAAAACGCGTTCTTCAAATTACAAACCTAAACTGTGAATCCTAACACTCGACTTTTGGCGCGGAGATGTTTCCAGGGCATTTGCAGATGCTTGAAATAATCTCCAATGTTTTTGCTCAATCTGCTCTGAGGATGGGTGAAATAAATACTTTAAACTAATTAATGTAAGACCAGCTGTTCCCAGCACTTGGCTGGCGTTGGTGAATATTGATGGGAGGGAGAGGCAGGGCTGTTCAGCTCCACTCGCTGTTTGTACAAGATTCAGCCTGCCACATAAACAGATATGAATACTGGATGAGAACAGAGAGGTGCTGTGCACAACACAGCCAGGGTTCCACATTACAAATAAAACTTTTTCCCTCCTTTCATTAAATTAACAATTAAACAGCTGATGGTGCAGACTTCCCGTGGAGTCCTTTTTAGACTGGATGCCTTTAATAAACTCTCTCTCTGCAAGATGGAGGCACTTACAAGTTGTTGGCTTCATAAAAGCTCGCTGGACAAAAACATGTGTCTGATTTGATGGGGCAACAAACGGCAGCGTCTGACCTACTGTTTTAGCTTGACCAGGCTGTATCGTGTTTGTCGGTTCGCCTCCTGCTTTCCCTCCCTCCCCTCCTCTGCTCCTCTTTCCTCCTCTGAGGCCTGGTGGAGAGGCTGGACAGCAGATGGCAGGGCCCTACCCCTCTGCCGGTGATGAATGGAGGATGATGTCATCTTAGGTTTGACAGGCACCCGTGCGTGCGTGCACAAAGGAAGCCCAAACCTCTGGGGTCGAACTGTGGGCCTGCTCCTGATTTTGGAGTCCACATGACATCTCTTAAATGGAAGAAGCTGGATTTATGTTCTGGTTGATATTCTTTAGCCCCACACTTAGGCTAAGAGAAGAAGCAATACAAAGGAATCTCCAAGGGACCAGTCAGTCCACTAAATATTTTGTGAGAGCAGAGCTGGGATTGACCACTAAAGATCAATACAGGCCCAGCTTTTGCTGCTGCTCAATTTCAGTTAACACATCAGCAACACCAAAAAATTGCTTTCATATTCTTCCGCTTAGTGTGGTTTGTAAGTTTGACAAACAACACTGAATGATAGATCAATTTCAATGTTTTTTATTTGTTTGTTTGTTTGTTTGCAGAGGACAACTCAATGTGCACCCCGACAGCAAGAGACAGCTACGAGAGGTTGTCATTGGCTGGTCAGGCTCTTCCTCCTGGCTTCCCCTCACCATTTCTCTTCCCAGATGGCTTGTCATCAATAGAGACTCTTCTCACCAACATACAGGTATTGTCCATTGTCAGAGTTTTACCACCTGGGAGCATCGAAGTGAAACATTGCAAAATTGTTGTGACTTTATGAAAAAAATATTATACTTACTTCAGATCAAGTCTTCTCCAGGGATATGACAGGGTTTGAACTTTTCTTCAAAAAATGTAAGATTAGCAAGAAATAATGTGACTTTCGGACATTAAAGATGCCCTCCACTCAAAAATGTGTCTATCTCCTGTTTATGTCCCTAGAAATCTCAACCCTTGACTTAAGTGACTTTTGACTGTTCAAAGTTTGTCACTAGGGAAGTGTTTTGACATTCCTCCACTGAACTGCGAGATGTCTGTACACATCCTAAAATTTGATATTTAAAGTGTTCCCCAGTCGTTGTATGGTTTTTTTGTGTCACAAATTCATAAGCCAATCACAGGCACAAAAACGTGAAACCTCCAGTGTTGAGCAGACTTTTCAGTACAGAAAATGAGAGTTTGCATTAGCGCAACTGCTAACGCTGTGTCAACAAATGCCAGTTACAAGCTAACGAGCTAACAAACAACAACAAAAAGTTAAAAGGATGCCAACTACATGTGTCAGCTAATAGGTGATTTTGGTGCACAAAGATGTGCAGACTGTCTGCTCTTTCAACAGTTGACCAGGCACAAGCAGTGGTGATGGGAAGGGTACAAGCACTGTGATTCATTGATGACAAATTTCTTAATGAGGAAGAAAGAGAAGAAATCTCTAGACATAGCCAGCAAATGATTTTTGTCACACCCCACAAAGAACTATTAGTTTACCAAATTACAAAAACCCTGAAAATGACTCACTTTGAAATCTACTGACATCTATTGTGTAAATGATTGAGGACTAAATCAGTAAAAATTCTCAAGAGAGCCTAAAAGGAAAACAAAGCATCTCTTTTTTAAAGCCATTTGAATGCTTGCATCCGGATTTTTAATTATATCTCAATAATTTAATTAATTTTTAAGCTTTGCTTTTTCCCTCTTCTCTGTAAATTTAATGACTCAGTCTGGTAATTATTAAATGATGTTGGTAAAAATCTTTGCCATGATACAGAATCCCTACAAGAGCTCAATTTTAGTCAAATAAAAAAGTGTAAGTCACCCACACCCTCCTTCCAAGAAAGTTAACACAGACATTGCATCTGCAGATACACCCATCTCTAAATCTGCATACTTTCACAATACCCATCTACCCAGAATGCCATTTAGGCCTTAGTTTAAACACCCTCAGTCAGAAAGATGGATATATTTGCCTTCTGTCTGAGTGTAATGATGTGTGGACACTGCTGCCCTTCTCATTGCACTTGTACCGTCAGCATCAGAGTCCTGCCTCTCCTTTGGCTCTGTGCGGTAATTAAAAAGCCACAAGTAAACCCGTCGCAAGCTCCCAGCACTCCACTAAGTCATCTTTGATAATGATCTTCGCCTTGAATATTTATATACAAATCAACAAAATGAAACCAAGCAGAAAATTAAGATAAAGCAACTTAGAAGAAATTGGGGTCAGAAGAATCAACAATTAGTGAGATATAGTCCAGTGCATTTGATATAATTGCGTGTGGATGGGGAATAAAATGGCTGCGGTGCTGCTTCACGTGAGGATGCAGTGTCTTTCAATTCAGGAGTGTCAAGAGTATATTTAGAATGGTGGTAATGTAATTGATAGGTGATGAGATACTTGTCATCCATATTATACATTCCTGCTGTGTGAGGAGCTTGAAAATGTGCCGCAGAGACAAATACTGTATATTTACAGCAGCATAGTTACAGTCATCAGCTGTGCAGTTAAATGGGTCAATGTGAGGGAGGTTTGGAAAGAAACTGTGGTGCTGCTGACTTTGATTAAAACCTTTTAGCATCATTTTAGTTGATGTCTGTCCATCCTCATTTTGATGGTGCTTTTCTCATCAGAGCGTCTCAATCAAGTTAACTTCTCTTTGGTTCAGCTTGAATGCCTGTAAAGAATAATGTCTAACCACACTTGTATTTCACAGCTTTGACCAAAAGGGGTCAGACATACCTAGCACTCTCAAATCATTATTTATTATTTAAAGAAAATGACTTTTACAAAAACTCAGCTCTATGTTCATGTTTCTAGAACTTGTGGGAGCTGTGGAGCCACTAAAAGATAATGACATCTTTACAGATAAAAAGGGCCCACAAAGGTGATAATACAGCTAAAAGGAATCATGTAGCAGCAGTCAGCTTTTGGCCCTGCGCTCTGCTCCACTACTGTGGGCAGCACAAAGAACTGCTGTGACATGCTTTCACTGTGGTTTGCTGTCATTTTATCTTGAAGCTCTTAAATAGCCAACTTCACTCTCCCTTTCCTTGCCCTCCCTTTTTTTTCTGTGTATGTATGTATGTATCCTGTGTGTGTGTGTGTGTGTGTGTGTGTGTGTATGTATATGCAGGGCCTGCTCAAAGTGGCGATTGACAACGCGCGGGCTCAGGAGAAGCAGGTGCAGCTGGAGAAGACGGAGCTGAAGATGGAGCTGTTCAGAGAGAGGGAGCTCAGGGAGACTTTGGAGAAGCAGCTCGCTATGGAGCAGAAGAACAGAGGTACTGCTGACGCCTACCTGGCACTGAAACCCCCCTGTCAGCCGTGTATGTGTGTGTGGGTCTGTGTGTGTGTTGGTACATTCATAAATGTGTGTGTTTTCGCTGCACTTCAGGCTTCACAGGCCTTTGCTCAAGCACACACGATAGCTCCTTAATGTACATTCACACTTCTGCCTGTATGTTTATTATTTATTATGTATATTATCACTGGCATAAGCCGCTGTGTTTCTCTGGTTACACATGCAGGGATGTGCTTAGCACCGGTTTTTCTGCTCTTAGTCAGTTAACATAATTGGTAATACACATTAACTTAGTAAAAATTCCCTCTTAGCCTCATGTTAAATGCATCAGCTTCATATGCTAACTGTGTCGTTTATGTTTAATGAGAGAAATTCATGAAAAATATCCCAATAAATTTTTCAATTTGCTTTAATTCCCCCTGGCAGTTTGTTAAGTCACAGCCAGTATTTTCTTTTATTAAGGAAGATCTTAATATATTATAAAATATTTAGGTTTAATTGATTTCCCGTTTTTTTCTATTACAGCATGTTAGATTTTAAAAATGAGGTTATTATCTCAAAGATCTGATTTCAGTCTAAAATAAGGCTCCACTAATTTGCCCTGTAGCTCATTTATTGCCACTGTGGTCTTTCCCCGTCTTAGCAATCATTCAGAAGCGTCTGAAGAAGGAGAAGAAGGCCAAGAGGAAACTGCAAGAAGCTCTGGAGTACGAATCCAAGAGGAGAGAGCAGGTCGAGCAGAGTCTGAAGCAGCCCTCGCCCTCTGACAGCATGCGCTCTCTCAACGGTCAGACGCTCCACAGTGAGACACTCTTACTGTACATTTCACCCCCAACATGTTCAGACACTCAGTGTGGCTTTTAGTGGGATATATGAGTGCCAATGCAAAATATTACATACAATTTTAGAATATAGATGTTTCCCGTAACAAATACAATGACTTTTTTCTCTCCATTATTCCGTAAGTACAGTGTTAAAAAAACTCACATCATCACCAGGATTTCACCATAAAAACCAGGCAATTATGTTAAAATTATTAAAGCTGTATCTTATCTGAACTGCAGCTTCTTAGCTGATAAAATATTTGTTTCCCTTCATTCTCATTATGTCCTTCAAAGTTTTACACCCTCTGCAGACTGCAGCTAGCGAGTATGCTTTATTTTAAAAAAACTAAAGGCCTCAGCTCCTGAAAACCCAAGGTGACATCTACATTTACATGTTTAACAATCTAAAACTCCAAAAAATTATCAAAAAGGTTTTAATTAAGTTGCAGATTAAACAGTGCTACTGTTTATTAAGTACACACAGTAAAATTTGACATAATGAAAATGTGTCAGTCGGGGTTATATAACATCGTTTTTACAGGATATTTCAATAATTTGTAGAGGTGTAAAATATTGTTCCACATGTATCCAAGCACTTAACTTGAACTCAGTTATTGTTAATTACTTTTATTTAACAGAAGTCGCTAGTTTGCAGAATTCAAACCAGCCAGTACTTCCACAAATTTGATTTTACTTAATATTGTAATATTTTATACATCCATTCTGCCAAATTATATCTGCATTGGTAGAAATTCCATTTTCATCCATTCACTATTCACTTCAGAGTTATTGGACCATTAAGAAAATATGACTTTCAGTATTTTTGCAATTGGCACTTAGGAACATTTCTCCTCCAGCACATCTTTATTTAAGCAAAATGTTTAAAAGCAGGGTCACACTTTTATTGTATGATTATTCCAAAGTGTTAAATCAAGGATTTTAGCTTTTTTTTTTTACCCACCACTGATAATACACACACACAGAAGCACATTTCATCACAATACACACATTCACTTACATGCGGGGGAGATAGGGCTTGAAGGCTTAGCCTCTTGTTTTGAATGAACGATGCTGTGAAACTGGCATTGTGATAGGTGGGTGTCAGGGATGTTTAACGGCGGTGATCCCTCTCTTCTCTCAGACTCTCTGACCCCTGAGATGGAGAGTGACCGCAGCAGTGGAAGAACAGATGCTGAAAGGACAATACAAGGTACAGGGGCTCAGATGAGACAATAAATCTCTCTCTCTTTCTCTGGCTCTCACTCTTGCTCTCTTTCTCTCCCTGCCCACCCTCCCACCTCCACCCTGCTTCCTCTCTCTCTCTCTTTCTCCCTCACACACACACACACACACACACACACACACACACACACATGCACACACTCTGCTTCAGTTTATGAACATTAGTGTGTCTGTGCCTGCTGTTCAGGCATACAGCTCACCATCTGGGCCACAGCACTAGGTCAAGATCATTGGTTTTCTGCAGAAATAATATTGTTCTTTTGCTTGACTTTAAGTGGCTCCGATGCTTTTAGGAAACAGATCTTTGTCACAACAAAACTCCCCACAATACAGCAGATAAAAATGGTGAAACAACTGAGCTAGAAGGTCGCAGAGACAGAATGAAAGAAGTGGTTTGTTTACAGCTCAGGAAGCATTAATGAGTCATAAAACCACAAAAAGCAGTGGAATCCCCCCTTTGATAGTAATAAACGGGGCAAATCAATCCATTTTATGAATAAGCCTTGTACATTTTTAATGGTTTGTTTGTTTGTTAGCCTTGGGGGTGCAGTATGTGTTTGGGGAAGGGCGCTCTAGTGATAACCTCTGTAGACTGTCTGCTATCTGTGTTTACCCAGATACAAGACACCTTGCAGAGGTTGAATATCCTCATTATTACTCGAACGTCTTCCTTTAATACGCCTCAACTGCGTCTGCTCAGAATCGCCCTTATCAGTGGGAAAGGTCCCAATTTATCCTGGGAAAAACGCTGCGTGTAATTTGCTGTGAAGAGTGGAAAATATTCATCTTTGTATGCAAGAATAAGTTGGGTCCCTTTTAACTCTTTAATGTTTGATTAGTCTACTTGAAGTGATATTTTGTGAAAGGGCAAAAAGAAAGAAAATGTACTAAGAGAAATGATGACTCCTCCTTAATTAAATGTCATTCAGCCACTGCGGGCATCTGAAACAGTTTGATGTCCAAAAAAAGGAAATCCATATGTCATCATTTAAATACAAAGATTACTTCCAGATACAGCGTAATTATAGCCCCCTATTTCATACCAAATTAGTATATTTAGCCACTTTAATTTCTTTACATTTATATTGAGAGCTGGCTCTTTTTGTAGTCTAATTATATCAAATTAAATGTGTTAAAGCTTTGCACTTGCACAGGGACAGCAGCCATTGCCCTGCTTGTATCTATAGTCTAGTAAGAAATTAAGCATTTTACTTCTTTTTTTTTTATCAAATCCCTGTTAGGAAGAGTTTGTTGCAGGCATGGAGCACACAGTTTCTGTGGTCTCTCAATCACTGTGATCATTGCCTTGAAGAGTGGAGTGAAGGAGGAAGCTGAATAACATGCTGCATTTTGTGTTTTTGTTCAATTAGAGAAGCATTTGTCTGCCACCCATGTCTCCTCTGCTCCACTCTGCGAGCCTCGCTGTATAATTAACCTCAAATGGCAAAAAATGATGTTGATAAATTACACAAGCAGACGGGGAAAAACAAGCCTATCACTCGCATGAAAGCTGAGAGAAATGTGCGCGTAAATTCTCGACTCCAAACTAAGGGAGGCGAATGGAGAGAGCGAGAAGAGAGAGAGAGAGGGGGAAAAAAATAATGAGGGCATAATTTTAGAGAACTAATTATTTCTATTTGTCTTTTGTCACACTTCTCTAATTCTGCGATATTAACACAGTCTGTGTTTATTAATTGCTTTTACAGTGTTTTGAATCGGGTCCAAGAGGGAACGTGGCTCTTTTCACAGGCAGGCAAGCTACTGGGACTGTACCTCGCCAGTACTGCCTGGCAACGGTGCACATGTGAATATCTTCCCCCAGTATCTTCCCTGGTTCCCTGCCGCTTCCCCACTCGATGTGTTCGGCAAGTTTACACGACCCTGTGCACAGAGATAAAGTTCTTTGTTGCAAGATTAAACATCAAAACAGTTAAAGTGAAATTAAAATTAAATGAATGAATGTCACTGAAGCAAAAAAGACTGTAATTAATGGATCCCTTAATTGTCTTCATAAAATATTTGCATGGGCATAATTTGCATAATTTACATGTATTAATTAATCTTTCAAAAGGAATTTTATGCTGAGAGAAGCCAAAAATTCCCTTTGTTTTATTTAGCATCTAATGAAATATTTATTCTCTTTAATGAACTTTTCATCTTGATTTGAATATAAAAATACTAAAGTTTTAACATATTTTAATGAGGCAGTTTTTCATAGAACAATGTGTCAGGACGTCACCAATTTTTCTCGACGCGTATGTAAAGCAGATGTTTCAACATTTGCGCTCGCACTCTAATCGACGAGATCTGCTTATCAGACCTCCTCGCTCATTCTAGATGATCTGATCTATTAGAAGAAAAACGCTGCAACATGTAGCCTCCTCTTGACGACACATTAAACATCACCATCCGTCAAATAATCAAATGCACTTCGTTTTCATTAACACCCTTTTAAACTGCTCCCACTGTGAAGCTTTGCAGGCAGGTAGACAGACTGCGAGCCGAGTGTGTGATGTTTCATCTGCTCTTGTAATGAAAGGTGTGCATGTGTGTATCAAGTTGTGTATCCCGGCCCACACTCTTCGCTCTCTCCGGCCCCCTCCTCCTCCTCGGCTGTCTGCTCTCTCCGTGGCGCTGCATTCATGCTGCAGTGACTTTTACACAGAACTCTGTGGTTGTTGCTTGAATAGAGGCAGCCAGAGTGCAATGCCTTTGAGACCCACGGCAGTGCTGGGTAATTAGCCTGTGTGTTTGTACGCCACCCAGCCCCCCTCCCAACACACACGTACAGTAAACACACACACACACACAACAAGCCTTTGTTGTCTCCACTCTCCATGCACAGCGATACATAAAACACAGGCTAAAAGGGAGAACAGCAATTGATAGATTATTAATAATTTCATGAGTGTGGATTTTAAATTTAAAAATAAATTCTCACTGTTAAAGAAAAAAAAAAAAATTAAAAAGTTGTGAAGTGTAGAAAATAACCTGATGCTTAAAGTGTAATTCCCATCAGAGGTAAATACTCTTTGAGTCTCTGTAAGCAGACATGTGCTCCATGTCTCTGTGCAATAGGAGTCGCGTTGTCTCTGATGTCCTGCGCCGCTTGTGTCATGTCCAACAACTTGCACTGCTAAATGTCTCTGTGTGCGTTTCTCTTTAACATTGAATTATTTAGGCGTACTGCCATAGAGAGGTGTGCTTCCTTAAAGGCATTACTGTAGCTTTCTCCGGCGGAGGGATTGTGAAGGTAATAAACGTCAAACATGCTCCTGAGCTGCGCCTAACAGATGCTTTTACCAGCTCAGCGTCGGAGCAGTGCTGCTCGCTCAGGCGAACGCTCAGACAAGAGCGTTTCGCTGGAAATGGACAAAGCTCGTTAGGTTGGAGGTGTCGGGAGATGACGCAGCAGAGAAATGTCTGCCGTTTTCAATAAACACTATTTCCAGGAAATGTCACTTAGAGAGCACTCTGCATCATGAGTGCAGTATTATGTTCAAACAAGCGTATCACTAGAGATGTCTTAAACACATGTGGCATACAGTTGTGATGCCTGGAGTGTGGTTATCATGGCTGCTTTTACAGTGTGTGCTCCGTCGGTAATAAAATATGCATGTAACACTGTAATTATATTTGTACTTCCTGACTGATGCACAGCATATGATCTTAAAAACAAAGTAAGTGTTTTGGTTAGGTCCTTATTTTCCTTCTACTTGACTTCAACACTAAATGACATAAATATTTTTGATTAATGATGTGAATTTCACATGGTACATATTATTTAATCACATCTGTCATGGCTGCTGACTTAATCTCATCTTTAAATCAGTTTTTGAATCCATAGTAGCACTGCTGAAAGACTAGAGGGCAACATTTTGAAGTTACGTTTCATCAACAATCGCATCCTGAATTGTGTATTTGCGTCAGCAGGATGTTAGCTGTTGGCTAATTCTCGGCTCCTGTGTGTCCTTTGTTGCAGATGGAAGACTGTTCCTGAAAACCACAGTGATGTACTGATAAGGCCGCGAGGAGCTGGAGGAAACAACAACAACAACAAAAAAAAATCTGAAAAAAGAAAAAAAAAGGAAGACGGAAAGAAAAGAAAAGAAAAGAAAACCCATGAAGATTTTCAAGAGCCCTTTTCTAGACTGATTTAGTAGAGGGAAGAAGTCAAGCTGCTTGTAGGAGTTCAGTGGGAATGCTGTGTTCACCCAAATGCTGGAGGAGGTTGGGTCTGAATGTAGAATAAGAAGTCTTTTTCTCACTGAGGCCAACATTAAATAGTTTGACAAAGCAGGTTTTGACGTAGCGGGTTGGCCAGTGTGAGGGATAAACACATTTATTGAGCACAGTAAAAATGTACCCATGGTACACTGTTGGTAATAACTCCAAAATTCTCAGCACTGAAGATTTTTATACTGTATCTCAGCCAGCGAGAAAGCTTCGAGAAAAAAAAAAAAGAGATCCGACTGAAGTTCTGTTTTGTATTTCAAATTGAATTTTGAGACGCTAAAAACGACACGTGGAGATGAACCTTGTGAAGAAAAAAAAATGTGAATCGACCCATGTGTTCATCAAAAGAGAAGACTGATGTTTGATTTTCATGTTTTCTAAATTAGATGACAATACAATCAAGTTTCCTTTTTACCATTGTTGTATATACAAGGTCTGATGATAATGATAGGAAAACTCGCTCTATCGAACCCGAGTGGATTGATAAGGTATGTGTATATAAAGTTAAGAGGTATTGTGTATGCAGTAGAGCTATTAGGCAAACAATACCACCATTTATATAAACCTACAGTTTCGTTTTGTTCTATTTCTGAGCCATCATTCTTTCCTATAGCTGCCATTTTGGTGAGAAAGCATGCAGGCATGTAAATGTTTGTCCTGGAATTATGATATTTAATAAATCCTATATTGTGCTGAACAAATACTAGGGTTGACTCACTCAAGCCCAGATGATTTTGAAAACATAATTATCAGACATTTCACTTTCAAAATGAAGACTTTTGCTGTCAATAGTACTGTAATCTTTGTAACAGAGGTAATATTTCTTGGAATTTACTGTACATTTTTTGTCATGAGACACTCAAAAGTCAGCACCTCTCAATGCTTTTGTTTTTTTTTAAAAAAAAGATCCACACTGATAATGATAACAGTCACGACACAACTTTTCCAAAACTGAATCCTGTTGAACTTCATAGCTCAAATCCCTGTTGAACCCACACGAATACACTTTTCTTTATTTTAATGTGTTTCATGCTATCCTGATAAGAAAAAAAAAATCATAATAAGTTATCATCTTGCTGTTTCTTTCCCTAAAGACTTTTGAATTTCGGTGCTGAAACACCTGTGTATATTCTCTAGACATAAGCTGATGTCAGTCCTTTAACTGCAAAACAGTTTAGACCTTATATGTTACAATCAGGAGAGGAGGAAGAGGAGGAGGAGTGTCCCCTGTTCACAATGTGTTTGTTCTTTTTGTTCTCAATGGAGTGTCTAGGTCTGTTGTCACTGATAACTTATATAGCTTCTCGAATCATCTCTTCATTGTACTTCAAATTCAAATAAAGTTAACATGTTGATGATAAACTACGTGAGTTAACTATGTTGCTCGAACACACTTCTCAGTGGCTCACACACTGATGTAACTTTGTGTCAGCTTGATCCACGAAAAGGCCACAATAAACGTAAACACGGTGCTCGACGCAGCAGAGACGGCCAGACACAACAGTTCAGGATAATCTGATACAAATGTAAGCGAGCGTGGGGGTGCAGCTCCTTTTGCTTTACGAGTCTGAATCATTGTTGTGTTTTTAGCACGTTGGTTTTTATGACCTTTACAATCAGCCCACAGTCTTTTAACTCATATCTATGTATTATGAATGACCTAAGAAAAAAAAAAAAAGACAAAACATTGCAGGAATTCTGTGCTGTAGAAACAAATGAGCATATTGTTCTTCACCTTGTATAGCAGTAAAAAAAACTGTATGACTAATCAAATGATGAGAATAACTGGTGTGTGTGGTTTTGTTTCTTTTCACTGAGTGTGAAAGCGAGTGTGTGTGTGCGTGTGTTTACCCTTTGCATGTGTGAGTGTGTTTTTTTTTTAAAAATGCGCCGGCTAATCCGAGCTCAACTATGTAAATGAGGGTGTGACCAAGCTCACTGTAAATAAATTATTTCATGTGTACTTTCAAGTGTATGACACTAATTCACAATCTATCACCACAAAATAAACAGCAGTCCTTTAACCAGTCGTACGTGCTGCAGGGTCATGCATCTTGATATCCGCTTTATTTGACCCTCGAGCTTTGTGGGAGTTGTTAAGAAATTACGAAGCTGAGCTGTTAATGTTGCATTCGTCAGATTATTCTGTTTTCAGTTAAAGGTTTTTGAAGTGTGTGTGTGTGTGTGTGTGTGTTTTTAATGGTAATTTGTACTGAATGTTCTCGAGTGTCATTATTTGTTTTGTTCTCCAGACACACCAGTCATCTTCAGGGATCATTTCAGAACAACAGTAACAGGTACCGCTTTTAAAACCCTTAAAAAAAATATGAAATCGACATTGAGAGACAAATTTCACTAGTAAGCAAGTCTGAGTGAAATGTGTTGACACAGCATGCTTGGCCCATTCCCATTCTGCATGCTTTTTAAAGCATGGCCGTAACACAGCTACACAGATGAATAATTGACTGATTGCTGCATAATTCAATGCTGCATTGTAAAAAATCAAGGCCTGAAATATTTCAAGCTTTTCCTCTCCTCTATTTTTTTTTTTTTTACTAATAAAAATGAGGTTAAAGTTTCAATCAACCTTGAAAGAACAATATGACACACAATGGGCAATCAATCATAAAATAATGCTTCTAGTTTAGACCAGACTCACGCCGACTTACCAAACTTGAGCTCACTCCTGGATGGAAGAAACTCTGACATCACGTCGACTTTATTCATTTAATGACTCAATCCTTCCTTCCTTCCCTTTGCTGCAGTGAAAGATTCACTTTGCCCGCCTCCAATGAGCTGGTGAGACGTGGGCTGTTCACAGCTATTACTCAGATATTCTGTTTATTTCTCTCTCTGATGCTTTTTTCTGCACTGGCATCTGAGAGAAGAGGCCCTGCAGCTACATGTTTCATATCACTGCACATTTTGTAATAAATTCAATTCAGTACAAATATGACCATGAGGCAAGGAGACTTTAAATACCAAATGTGCATTATAGCTGTGTTGTTACATTTCACCTCACTGTGGTGTGGAAAGCACAGTGCTGATTGCATATATTCAAAGCATTGTGTGCGAGTGTGTGTCTCATCTGCTTAGCTTGACGCGGCGATGTGATCATGAAGACATCACCCAGACATGATTATTCTGCATGATCCTGCCTCTTATGTCACTGCACGCCTCACGTCACATTGCACGATTTGTTGTTGTTGTTTTTGCGCTTGCTTGGCCAGCTCGGAGAAACGTGTTTCTCATGACACTGCAAACTGATTTTTTAATGCACTTAAAAAGGATAAAAAAGTTTCAGAAGGGAGACCTGAAGTTGTATTTATACGCCAGCATAGTGTCAACTGCATTGTTAACCCCGGCTGAGCTAATTCCTTGCTCATCACCGCAAGCAGGAGATGGCCATTTAGTGAAAGCAGTAGTATTGCATGTCTCTTAATAACTCAGTGGTGCCCTGAGTCTGTGGAGAGACATTAGGAAGGTGCAGGCTGATGGTCTGAAAGATAGGACTAATGTCACCTAATCAGATAGACCATTATGTATTAGCGAAACTACAAAACAGTTTTATCTGACAAGGGCCAGGCCACATTACCTAAATTAACATTTTGCAAGCGTGAACATGGAAGACCACAGAGGCGAGGGGAGGGCCAGGACTGCGGCCTGCGCTTAGACATTCGGCAGTAATTATTAATTTATGATTGTCTCTGGTCTTAATGAAAATGAAAGCCAGGAAAGAGAACAGGGAGGGATAATGTGGCGTGAAATTGAGTTTCATTTGTACAGGGTCCACCTTTTAACTCTGCGCTTCTTGGGCGGAAATGGAGCCGAGCGCTTCCCCCTTTCTGTCTCTCTCTCTCTCTCTCTCTGTCTCTCTCTGTCTCTCTCTTGAGAATGCATTTCAGTGTTTTTCTTTTTTCTTATGGTGCTTTCTCCTCTTTCAGTCTTTCAGTCAAAAGCCTGTTCATATTCTCTCATCTTTTTGTGATATTTGGGGCCAGAACGCCCTTTAACATCCCCATTACTCTCATAAGGCCTTTTCAAAATGACACAAGGCTCTTTCATGTCTGATAACTCTGTCAACAAGTTTCTTGAATGGAAATGTCTCTGCACAGTGCTTCTTTAATGTCAACAAGGCAGCACAGAAAGGTCTCGGGCCAGGTTGGTATGAGATGGAGAGAAAGTGGAGAGAAAGGTAGATTGATTTACACAAGACTGTGTGAAGGAAAATGCCTTGTTGATATAACGTAAGACAGATATTTTTATGCAGGCAGATGCTGGCAGTGCCGATCTCTGTGGATTGACATGCAAGTGTGAGGCTTGTGCAACGCTGGAGTGATGACGGTTTAACAGCAGGAAATATTAAGGGTAATGTGGAAACAACTTTTTGTCATTTCAGCTGTCAGTACATGCTAGTAGTAACACATGAGAAAAATAATCAGACCAACCCCAGAATCAGTTACTGTAGTTCAAGCAGTTCCTGCCGTCCAAACTCAGATTTTAAACCTTTAAATGAAAAAAAAAATACATTTTAATTAAATTTGTCATTATAATAAATATCAATAAAGCAAAAAAAAAGTTGCAACAACTGTAACTTACCTTGCTCTTACATTACTCTTCTTAAGATGTTTTTAATAGCCACTTGTCATGTCATGTCAGTTCGATATCAGACTTTGAAAACGCTTCAGATCTGAAGTGGCGTCTGCAAGCCGCGACAAAATTACTCACAGAGTTTTCAAATCACAAGGGTTGGCTATATTAAGTCAATTACATTTTTACAATTGTGAGCGAGGGATGGTTAATTTAGTTTGACCCAGGAGCCCTCCGACACTCCCCCAGATAGCAGATGGATGAGACGAGTGACCACAGGCGTGAGGGAGTGTGTGTCTGAGTGTGTGTGAGCCCACTGGATTAGTCTTCATTTGGCGCCTCTGTCATGAGGGAGGGGAGGACTGAGCGCTTGTGTGGCAGAGCAAAGAAAACACACAGGGTCAGTGGAACACACACAAACACAAGCGTGCGCTATTAACCCCCCCCCACCACCAGCTCATCAACTTTATTTTGCAATCTTCCCTCAGAACCATTAGAATACCCTGAAGAAATGACTTTCCAATTAAAGGGGATCTAGAAGAAGAGGATTTTTCTTTTTTTTTTTATCTTCAACTCCTGGAGTTCTTTATTCCAATAATTTAAATTGGAATTGATTTTTCAATTTACCCGCTGACTGCTACGGACACGGAGCGCGGGGCCAGAAAGAGCTGTGCTCCTGGAATATTTGTCATTACGCCGCGCTCTGTGTAAATTTGCATAGGCCTCCTAAATAGTAATGTATTTCCTCCTGTGAGAACAATCAGGCAGGACAACACACAGGCCTTGTCTGATTAAAGCTCAAGGTATTTATCTCCCACTTTATGTGTTGTTTTGTTGAAAAGTTATTCTGATTTTCCTCTAATGGAGCCACGCTAATTAGCCAAGGGAATGGTTTTATTTATTTTTGAAAGCAAAGACATACTACTCAGTTCTCTTTATCAGACAGCCTGCCTGTAGATTTATTGTTTATGGGCTTCTCTGCACTTGAAACTATCCTTCAGGCCAAACTTTACTATTACACAGCATTTCCGACATGCTTTTAAGCCAAGAGGAAACAGTAGTCTGTCCCAGGCAGGGAGCTAGGCCCTCACATGTTTAAGTTTGACAAACTATGCCTATGAACTCCGCAACAACAGCAGCTCCAGCTGCGTTCTAATGAGCATTTATTGTGTCTCTACTCCAGCGAGCGCTTTGCAGAGCCTGCTTCAAAGCCAGCCACATTCTACTCGAGCTGTTTTACAGATGCGTCTAGAAATCCGAGGCCGTTCTTCTGTGGACGAATGGTTCTGTCTTTTGCTCCTGACAGCTGCGCGGGCTTGTTGTTCGCTCTCTCCTGAGTTGTTTTAATAAAGTTGTGCTGCAGGAGTAGTGAGAGAAGATTAATGGACGCACAGGAAGTGTGGCAGTTGTGAGAGGATGCAGGACAGAGCGGGCCAGCAGCCATCTGTTCCCTCTCCTTTACAGCTCTCTTAATGGAGAAGCAAACCAAACAATATGGATCTGAGCCCTGCAGACAGACACACACACACACACATGCACACACACGCACCCACACGCACACCTCAGTTGCACACAGCTAAACACAAAACATCACTTTATGTGACAGAGATGAGAGCTAGGCTTTTGTCATTGTATTCCCTCATGTTGGATGTGTGTGCGCGCACATGCTTACGTGTGTGTGTTTACGTGTGCATGAGTGAGTGCGTGCAGGCTTTTTTTTTTCTACCTTTCAGCGAAATAAAGTTGGGTGTGAGCCACGGCTGTGAGATTTAGATGAAAGACACAGCCTGGATGGAACGTGATTAAGAGATATGTTCTTGAGGCAAAACAGGACTTGGCATTTGCTGAGACAAAACCTAATCAAATTAAAGCAAAACATGGCCATTGTTGTGGAGTGTGTTCTCCGCTTGTGTCACGTTTGAAATGAAACAGTGTAAAATAGATATGGGCTTGTGTCTGCGCAGCATCACCGACACAGTGGTTTTATTCACATTTACACACAGGCACTGACTAATGACGGTTGTGCCCAATGATGCCTGAAGCACTTTATAGAGCTGTCTGGGTTATAAAAAATGTTTACTATGATGGAGCTGAATGGCTCACTGAAAGAGTATTATTGTTTACAAGTTATTGTTTTAGATTAATTCACTCAGCAGAATTGTTAAAGTCTCTATCTAACAGGCATGGCCACCTCCACTTCGTTCTGCCCTCTGTAAGTATCCGCCGTTCCTCCCGCCGTGAGTTTCCACTCTTTACTGCTGCTCCATATTTATTATTAGTCCATAATGAAATCTATAGTCCAACTGTTTCTCATTTTGTTTGTTTTGAATGAACGCAGACCATGTCACGTTAAATGACAACATGCATCGCCTCCCTCCTTCTCCCAGTGAAGACATCTGTACGACATGATGAAGTTTCCTCTCTGAGTATCAATCCTGTAATTGAGCTCAGGGAGAGGAGACGTGATGTGCACACAGAGGAAGTGAAAGGCCTCTCTCGCTCTCAGCTCCATCCCTTCTTCTCTCGCTTTTTCCCTCCCTCCCTTTCTCCCTTCTGTGTCTCTCTTACACACACACACACACACACACACACACGCACACACGGAAAACACACACCACAGGCTAATGCTGTGTCCACCTTTTTTTTTCCTCCAGGCACACACACACACACACACACACACACACACACACACACACACACA
This sequence comes from Acanthurus leucopareius, assembly GCA_029814765.1. Classification (NCBI taxonomy): domain Eukaryota; kingdom Metazoa; phylum Chordata; class Actinopteri; order Acanthuriformes; family Acanthuridae; genus Acanthurus; species Acanthurus leucopareius. Next base: position 5,981,932 of record JAQMCX010000011.1, on the reverse strand, counting down.
CACACACACACACACACACACACACACACACGACTGATCCTCTCCACCTGCTTTTGCATTGAGTTGGTCAGCCAGCTCTTTAGATGCACATTAGCTGAAATGAATGCATTAGCATTAGCTGCCATAATATCACTCACTGTACAGGGGCACGCTGCACAATGGCCCGGGCCTCTGCAGAGAAAAGAGACACAAGTGGAATCCCATAAGAGTGTCTTCACATGCTTTTTCACCACATTACATCCTGAGTGAGACAGTGTCCTGGAGCTACGATGTCTTAACTCATGTCTCTTTATTCGTCTTGTAATGTTGCCTTCTCGTTCTGCTCTTACAATACCGGTGGATCATGAGGAACCTGAAGTGAGACTGGATTAAATATTAACACAACCTGACGTAGTCCCCATCGGAGTTCCTATTCCACTTCACATGATACAATCCAAAACATTCCCACATGCATCGAGCAGGGACGCTTGTCCAGAACAGACTGCTTTACTGACTTAAAATAAATCTTATCCCAATCTATGGAGAACCTGACAAGGAGGAGGCCATGCAGGCACTTAGCTGAGTAGAGAGTTGGAAAAAAAACAGAGAGAAGGAGAGAGAGAGAGAGAGACAGAGATGAGGGCTTTACATTATTTATATGTGCTAATGGTGGCTGTCTGTGTGTGTGAATCAGCAACAGAACAATCTGCTAAAAAAGACACACAGCTGTAATCAAGGCCATACATTTCCTCTCTCTCTCCTGTTCGCTGCTAACTGCAGGGTCAATTGGCGTCAGTTTAGTAACATCTGAAACTCTCGCAGTAGATTATGTCCTTTTAATGGAGACGAAAGACAATACAGGAGTAGATTGCATTTGCCAAAGGAAACGATTACCTCTGCAAAGCTATTCTGGCTAAATATGTGTACAGACCGAATACCTCACACAAATTCTACTGTACATAAAATATCTTTGTACATTGACCATAGATAAGAACAATAGCTCATGTGCTTAACCTAGTTTTGTCCACAAAAGGAATCCATTAGTCTTATTGTGCAGCCCTTAAGCTCAGCATCACAGGGGGGAACCCACTGTTGCACAGCTACATTCATGCACATGTGCCTCTCATTTCCTATGGCAGTCCAGAAGTATCCTTCAACATCCTATTGTAAAGTTTACCAGGGGAGAGGTTCAGTGTATTAAAGTGCCCTGAGAGGAACGCTAAATGATGAACGTAAATGCAGGCAGCTGCTTGTTGCTAATGCCGTACAGTAGACGAGGAGGCCCAGGCGAGGCTGGATGTGTACAGTATCTATATAACATTATAGGCTCTCTTTCATGTCCTCGTGCTCTCTAATGGGAACAATATGAAGACTAATGGTATAGTAAAAGTGCAGGGAACAGAGCTCCAAAACCAAACGTCAACATGTTCTGTTTCTGCTGTTGTATCAAACCCACAAGCACATTTTGGTGACAAAAACTGCTTCGGTCGTGTGTTTTTGAAGTAATAGTATAAATGCTTCACATTGCATCATTTATATTAAATAGTCTTGTGGTAACAAAACTTTTGGAGGGAAATAATCCAGACCAGTGCTTCCCAACTTTGTATGTGTTATGTTGCCCCACAGGCCTTATTCAGTTAGCTCTCCGCTGATGCCACTCGATAATGATCAAAAATGTTTATTTTAATACATTTTAAGATGAATGTTACTAATTACAATAAGCGATTGATATTGTTTCAACAATTTAAAGAAATTGTTTAATAAAGTAATTATTTTAAACCCTCTTTTTTATTTTGACCAGTATATCATTACTTTTAGCCCAGTCACCATATTTAATACATATATTTCTTTCCATTATTGCTAAGTCAAAATGTAAAATGCACCTTAACACAGATTGGCATCCGTCATTTCGATTCATTAGGTGTATTTGCTTGTTTTTTGTGCTTTTGTATAGTTACGGTTGAAGATCCTCCACCTCCCCATGCACATATTTTAGGGTCATTCATTTGCCTTAAAAGAGGAAAAAAACACAAGAAAAAAAGCTAAAAATATATTTGGCTTTTCCATAAGTGATAGTATTGTTATTGTGAATTCTTTAGTCCACCATATTTGTAAAGTGATAATCTGACATTGCACAAACCCTTACAAACACAGTATATTCTGTAGATTTTAAATGTGATTTCTATTTTTTCAAAATACTCGAGTTATTCCACAATCTTTACACACACCTCCTGGCAACTTCAACAGTACCCCTGGGGTAGGCTACGAGTACCCTTGTTGGAAATCATCGCTGTAGGCCATTTGCTGCTGTACCATATTTCTTTTTCATATTCAGAGGGGTCATTTGTCCCAAATCTTTTTTAAAATAGCAACATAAGTGAACATGTGAAACTCAAACTCCAGAGAAGCACTTTGAATCGCAAAAAAAACTGGATAAATAGTCTAACAAAGCACAATTAAGAAAAACAAATACAGCAAGACCGTGTCTGATCATCATTTGATGGTGTGCTGACACGCAAACTCTATTAAGCTGTCTTCAAATATGCAAAAATGATATGATTTTACAATGATTACATATTCACTTCCCCAGCTGGCTGGCTCCAAGCGTCTCCATTTGTCATCGACTATTGTGTCCAATTATATGATTAGCTTTGAACACTCCAGCACTTCGAGAGCTCTCGTGTGTTCTGCTGCGGAGAGTGATTCACAAACAAAGTCATTACAACATGTATTCACACATATCAAATAACAAAACAGATGGCCACTGCGCTCGCCGCCTTTTTTTTTTTCCACCCGAGTGGTTGAAAAAAAAAAAAAAAAAAACTATTTTGTGTGAGCTGTGTTTAATGCTGACTGTTTTTATTCCCAAAGAAGAGCAGCTGGCTGTCGCGCTGTTAGATCAGCTCCTATGAAAGACAATCTTGTTTTCATTAATTTCTCTACAACAAAGGCACTTGTTGGGAAGATTTAGAATTACAGCGAGTAAAGCTTCCGGATAATTTATCACAGAGGCTTGACAGGAAACTTAATTGTTTTAAATGCCAGTTGCTGTGAGCAGCGTGGCTGGTTTTTCTTTGATGTCTAACAGGTGGGACAGATAGACGATTCTCTGATGTTTCATTTGACCTTTGACCTCTTGGTTATAAATCCACTTGTAGTCCACAGGCCAATAAAACTATCATCATGTGATGAACTGCAGTTCCCAGAATTCCATGTGAGATGGAACTCTTGTAGTCTGCCTCCTCTTATTAAAACACTGTAAATCTTACCCGTCCTTATATCCCACAGTCTGTTCATTTCTTGACCTATGAACACTGTACAAACCAACCAGAACCATGTGGACTCCCGGTGCAGTTTATCCTTTAACTGCTGTGTTGCACTAACGTATCTCAGTGAGTGTGTAAACCTTGTGAAGATGTGATAAAACAGTGATAGAACCAGCATCTCTTTATAACAGTGCACACAGTTTATTCAGTCGTGTTATTTTACAATTGATCATAAACAAGATGACCATTCTGAGAACTGCTTTGTTACATGTGGTTACACCACAGGGTGCTTCGAATGTCTAATTGCATGAGACGCTACATAGTTACTCAGCTACACTGACTCACTGTCTAATCCAGTTAAGACTGTGCAGGCGTGACGGACACACCGACTTGATTATTTTAGCAATTGGCAACACCAGATCAATTCTCAGCTCGGGTGATGTTTGTGCAGGACACCTATCAAAACTGTCACATTCAAACCCAGGTTCTTTTTCCTTCATTTAAATTAAACAGCCTCTTCATACAGAGAGAACTGTCACACATACAATGCCATCTAACTCATCACTTGTCTGTCATTTGTGGAATAATTTGAGGATATATTGCAGGATCTTGCCTCGTGGTGCTTACGCTCTCAGCAGAGATCTGACATTAAAGCATGCCTGTGCAGAAAAGGTTTTCTCTTTTAACGTTAAGGTTGCTTTAAATCTGGTAAATAGCCTCGCTGACATCTCTTGAGGATGTTACTGTAAATGCACTTTAAGTGACTGAATCATTTAACATCTAATCAATATGATTCACATTGCACTATAAACACACTTTAGTTTGATTCGGGGTCAAGGAAGCTGTTTCGTCTCTAGTTAACAACTTCTTTGAGATGAGGTGGAAGGATTATTTCACAGGATAAAATGTGAAATTTTTCCTTTGATAAATTCAGCTAAAATGAGCTAAAATGCAGAAACAAAAAAGTACGACGGACTCTAAAGTAGGGAATCGAAAAAATCTTTAACTATCCACTTCATAAGTGCAGAAAGAACTGTTTCATCTTGCTCAAGCAGGGAAATGGGATCTAGCTGTGCCATGCTGCCATCACCTGGCCAACTAGTTTACAGCAACTCTAAGGACAGCAGTGAGTGTTATTTTTATATCTGTGGGCTATTAAGCAGTTTGACTTTAAACTTAAACTCTATAAATATGAAACACTCATGCTTGAGTCATTATGCTGCAGTGAGGTGAGACCAAAGCAAAGTTGCATGTAAGGTGCAGCACAAAAAAAAAAAATTTGCAACCCTCAAAAACCCACCATTGTTTCCTGTTGGTTTTTTCCCCCCGTGGAGACAGTCAGACTTTTTATAGATGTTAGTTGATGAAATGACAAGACTGAGGAGAGTTTCAGTGTTTATATATAATTACAAAGCACCATGATACTGTGGGCTATGTTTTTAATTATTATAAGCTTTATTTACGCCTGCATGTATTCCACCTGAGCCTCAGATACCCGTGCTTTGTCTGCCAGAGCAAAGATGCACAGAAAACATCTCAAATCTCATGGGTGAGTCAATCAGCTCTGAACACAGATGTTTTTGCCACAACAGCAGCACTCCCATACTGTGAGTGTAAATTACACCTTGGAAATTAATTGCAAGTTTTGATCCTTTTGATAATGAATCCTGCACACACTGATGCATTCAGTGTTACATTTTGCCAAAGCGTGCACGATGCACATCGACATGCTGTTCAACATGAAAGTTTGACGGTTGCTTTATATCATTGCACTGGTCAGGTTGCTCAGCGATCGGATGCTGCCTGTGTGTGTGTGTCTGCTCTTTCGTCTCACACTTCTCAGGTAGTTCCTGTACCAAATCACACTGATCACCCGGTCCTGGAACTGCTTGGAGACGATGTAGTACAGGATGATATCTAACACGGTGCTCAGGTTCATCAGGAAGGTGGTGAAAACTGCCCATGTGCTGAACCCGCCACCTATGTCCTCCCCCACCAAACCGAACACCAGACACACATGGAAAGGCACGAAACACACCAACACTTGGATTATCAATGTGATGATAATCCTGATGGACTTCTGCTTCACTTTTGGTTTGAGTTTAGAGGTGCGGCCGTTGATCAGATTATTCACAATGATGATATAGCAACCGATCATTATACATATAGGAACCAGGAAGAAGAAGATGAGTCGCACAAAGTTGATAAGGTTGTTGTGGCGCATGAAGATGATGTCCTGCATCTTGATGCAGGTGGTGAAGTTGGAGATGCGATCAGGGTCTTCCTCAGTGAAGAGCAGGGGTACAGTGCAGCCCAGAGTCATGAGCCATACCCCGAGACTTGCCACCACGGCCTTTGGGACATTTCTTAGCTCTTTGGCATGTTTTGGCTGGACGATGGCCATGTAGCGGTCTGTACTGATCAGAGCAAACAGCCACAGAGCCATGCAGGGGTAGAAGATGGTGAGCGCTGCATTGATTCTGCAGAAAATGTCTCCAAAGGACCAATAGTCCTGGTAGTGGTAAACCATTCTGAAGGGAAGTAACAGGATGAAGGTGAGGTCCACCACAGCTACATTTATCATGTGGACGGTGACAGAGTTTCTCTTCTTGGTGGTGAGGGCAAACACCCACAAAGCAGTAAGATTGACTATGAATCCTATGATGAAGACAAAGCAGTAGAAGATCAGGCTTGACATGCGATACTCCACCGGTCCCTGCTCCAGTCTTTCAGAGCCAGACTCCCCCAACATGTTGGAAAAATTTTGGTCAAGCTTCATTCTGAAATCCAAACAATACAGCAAGAGACTGGTGTTTATTTTCAGTGACCAGTTTTGGCACTTTAAAGACCATTTCTAATAATAATAACAATTATTAATTTATCTTCAAATATAATGCGCCTCTAGCAAGGTCTTAACTTGGGCTGACAACAACTGTTATCAATTAGTCAGTTACGACAAGAATTTAAAAGTTTTACCCTTTTAATAAATTACAAATACACAAGCTATGTAGTCTGTCCATCTACAGTTGAAATATGATAAAACAGCATTACTTAAATTAACACCTTACATAAACACTTAAAAATAATCTTTTTTATGATACACTGACTTGTTATAGGATGAATGGTGTCTCTGTGTCAGTAACTATGTGCCAAACCATTGATCACATTCACTGATATTGATGAAACCGTCTTCTCGTTTGGCCCCTAATGTTCTCCTGCTGCTCTGCCTGAGCTCTGTAATTTCCGAAGTTTTCTGAAGTAACCCTTAGCCCCTGCTACTTCACCTGTTAATTAGCTCTATTAGCCATGCAGCTAGTTGGCTGCAGGAAGCATTGGAGAGTGTTTCTTTTCTTGTTATTATTACTATTATTTTTCCGTCATATATCTGGAGCTTTGGACTGCCATTGGGAGGAGATGTTTAATGTCTGGGCTGAGGGGGACCCAGCTGAGATTGCTGATGGAAAGCGGGAAAGAAAAGGCAACGGAACCGAAGCTAGCGCGCCAGCAAACGGTAAAAATCAAGAAGAGTAGCTAATGTCAAATTAACTTGTGGTCGTTGGTAACAACAAGACAGAGGCTAAGGACATTGACTGAGGAAGCTAAGAGAAGAAAAAAAAAGGGGACGACAGAGACAAGAGTAACATGTTGGACCAACTTTCAGCCAGAGCTTCGCAAAATTGAAGGCCTTTAAGTCAGACATGGAGGTGGATTTCTGGCTGTTGGACTAACGGGTAACGTTAGCTTGCTTGCTAATTTCTGTGTTTTTGTTTGCATTTGCTCAAAGTTGGGTTGTTTTAGCAAAGTCGTCCACTCACTTGTTTTTTTATATAAACCAATTCAGCCCATTTTGACAGAAATTTAATCAGAAAAGTTAAAGCTTACTCAGGTTTTAGCAGCATGTTTTCTTTAGTTCCAGTTACGCTAGCTTGGCATGCTACTGTACTGAGTTCTGTGAGACATTTCTGAACTTTGACTGCCACTTTCAGACAAAAGTTATCAGGACAAAACATTGTTACTGTTACACTGGTTATTAGGGTGCCTCATTTTTTAGTTGTTAACATGTAAGCTTTACAACCGACAATATTTGTACAGAAATCTGGAATTTGTATTCAATACAGGATTTCTTTATTTCGAAACTTGAGTTGCCAAGTCACAAAAAATACACATTTTTACAGAATGTTGCTATGTGTTTGAAATTATAAGGAGGCCATCTTCACAGTTAAAGATGTTGAAATTTGCCTGCTCTGTGACAAGAAAGTAAAAGATAAGCTGTTGGGGCCAACAAGTGTTTGTGCTACCTGAAAACATGATGTATATGTCCATATGTGTAAAACAGACAAAAAAAGTTGTTTACTTTCAGCTACAAAAATATTACATGTAAGGAAAAGATGTGTTTAATGACTAAAATAACCTGTTAATGTTAGGTATCTAGTTCTTTAATAATGCAAGACCAGGAATTGTAACTTACCTTTGAACATTATGTAGAATTTATCTGTCTATAATCCACAAGTTCAAAATCTTAGAAACAAACAAACAAAGACCTGCGTGAGCACAGTAAAATAATCTTTGCCTGATAGAGAAGCAAAAAAGAGACACATTTGGGCTTTCAGAAGAAACACTGTGGTTAAATAAGCCAGAGGCTGCTTCTAAATCTGTATTACATTTTGCAGAACCAGCAGCTTGATCATTTGAATGCTTATTTTTAAAACCTATGCAGCTGCACTGTGAAATTCAGAGGAAGAAAACTGTCTACATGTGACATTGACACTGTCTACATTTTATTATTAGAAATAACATAAATAAGAAATTACATCATATCTATTTTTAGTGTATGTTTGTGTGTGTATATACAGATACCTTTATCTATTTGTCTAAATAGATACAGATATATGACAGACACATTCACAACACACATTATAGAGAGCACAGTAAAGGCGAGAAGGTGAGAACCTAAATGTGGAACATGAAAGTCACATGATTTACTTACAATACACAGCATCAGTTTCACAAAGATAAAACATTTTCACTTCCACATTGTTTTACAGATAACAAATTCAACATTCTTGCTTCCTCAATGTACAAATGTTTATTCATACACAGTATACAGTATACTTGAAAATAAATATTGAGAATAAAATCCAGTGAACTTTTATACTTGGAACAATGTGAAAGTGATTTTTTTTATCTTTGTGAAATAAATGCTGTTTGATAGTAAATCATGTGACTTCCTTCTTTCACATTTAAGCTCTCACTTTTTTCACTTTACTGCACCTTCTGTTCAGTGTGTTGTGAATTGTGGGTAATCATTTAAAATCAGGAAACCAGTTAATTTAAAGTTGAAGAAGAATAAAACAAATAAATCGGGTGATTGACATAAGCCTGTCCCCAAACTCACCACCAAAACTCGCGTATGGCAAATGAGTCGTAAACATGTCTGCCAAAATTACTTTCTCCCCTCCATCTAAAAGGTCAAACAGATCAGGTAGCCTTGCTTGAACAATAAAAGACTGCACTTACCACAGAAGTCACACAGACATCCTGACAAGCTTGCGCCAACAGGTTTATAAAGCAGCACAGCGATTTATCTGAGCACTCAGCCAAAATAGGGAAGTGAATGCTTTCTCAAGGGCTAATGTGATGGAAATGGCGAGACTGAGCACAGTGTAAAGCCCCCATCACTTCCTGTGTGCGACCGTGGGCTGTGGTTTCTGTACTTTACATTCCTTTACAGTATCTACATAGCTGAAACACAAAGGGCTACAGCTTTCCGCAGTCTGCAATTACACCCCCTTAAAGAAAATGATGTGCCATTAGAAGTGGGAGTGTGTTTGGCAGGCAGAGAGATGGCAGATTTAGGGCGAGTTATTGATTGGAAAAGTGGGGTCTGTCACAGCACATTAGTTCTCAGGGGAGTAATCCACAGCAGGTTGCTGTGAGAAGCATCTGCTGCTGGAGAGAAGTAATTAAAAACAGGATGTTGAGGCAGTTGCCATATAAACAGGAAATAAGACGGTGGTAATAGACACTTCACGCTGATGCTGTGAGATGGTTTTACACCACGTCGACTTAATGGATGCAAAGCGCATACCTCAGGTGAAAAGCTCAAGGTCAGGCAGGACCTGGACTGAATACAGATTAATGTGTGTGATTAATGTTTGTGTGAGCTGGTAACAACTATGAATTAGGACGTTTGGCTCAAAGATCATTGTGCAATCAAAACTTTTCCCCCTTCTCTCCTAACTGGGACTTTCCAGTCCAATTATAAAGTACAGCTTGTAAAATAGAGTTAATAATACTTTCCCAAAACTTGCAGCATTTCTTCCTTTGTGCCTTCTGACTGCTTTGATGCTGAACTTCTTTCCATGTGAAAAACATTTAAAAGTGTTTATATGGAGGCTGCTCATTCAGTCTAATTTTTATTCCAGGGAAATAATTATCTATCGGCTTGTCCTCTCGATGTGTCTTAAAAATCTCATGCCAGATGGTACTTTGTGTTCATTGCAATATGTTGTTATGACAACAGTCTGTGTGATGTTTTCCTCTCTTTGATTCTTGTCATGTGGTTCAGTCAACAGCCCCTACTCCCTAATAAATCCTTGGTATTTATTGCTCACTTTTGTCATACAACTACATAAGTGCTTTTATATCTATTTAGACAACATCCGGTTTCTGTCTTATACCTTCCTCAGTGGTTTTACTATACACTCTGTCATACTTTTTTTAATATAAAAAAGGCTATGGTACTATTAAAAAAAGAATTAAGAGATTTTTTATTTATCTATGTATATATATATATATATATATATATATATTCAATAAGCTGTCGTGGTATTCATTTGGTAGACAGTGCGGTGCTTTTAAGAAAGCCTATTTCACTTCCTGTAACCTCACATCTTTACCCTGTTTTATATCGCCCTCTAGAGGTTAAAAATGATCACTACAAGTTTTTCAGAGGTTTACAAAACAATCTGTGCCTAATAATTGATTTACTCTTGCAATAACCACTTTCATATCAATATTAGGCTTTTATAATTTATTAAATAATATTTTATTTATGGTTTTTTTTTTTCCAGAAAACGACATCAGACATTTAGGCTTCAAAACAATCAAAAAAAGTATGTTAGATCTCAAAGGTATTAATTTTTTTCATAAAGCTGAAAATGAGTAATTACAGATCATAGAAGTAAACATTTATGATTGGGAGCACGCTTAAAGTTCAAATGTAGAAATACATTGTGTTAAGTTCTCCAATACTTCCTGCCTAAGGTGTTAAGACGTAAAGCCCCCGAAGAAAAAAAGTGTGATTAGGCAGGTGACAATTAAAAAAAAGTATTCATTGTAACAGAGAGAGCATCAGCTTGAAGCATGTTTCTGTAAACCAAAGAGAAAGTAAAACTGTAAAATAAAGCGTACGAAAGAATCGAGGTGCAAACAAACATCTAATAATGCCCTAAATTCTGTTTTGCGTGTTGATCAAAAAACAGAATGTGTTAGTTTATTGCACTAGACTGCCTGGAAACAGAAACAAAAAGTGTTAAAAAGTTTGAATGTGTGTGTGCATGTGTGTGCGTGTGTGTGTGTGTGTGTGTGTGTGTGTGTGTGTGTTTGTGTATCTGTGTCTGTATCTGTGTGTTGAAAAGTATGAGTTGTTCCTCTCCATCAGTGGTTAGAGTCTGTAACTGAACTTTTGCTGAACTTCAATTTAAAAGTTAAAAATCCCCTCAAGACACATTTAAGATATAAAATACTCTTGTTAGAATTATAATCTGTACATGATACGGTTTTTCCATAAAAAGTTTAATTATCAGCAAAAATGTACTAATATTCCATTGACTTCTTCTCCAAGAATCCAGAATCTATAAAAATGTAAAGTTGTACAGCAGTTCAGAACCTGATGCAAATCTTCTATTTCACTTTGTAATTAATTCTTTCTTTATGAGTGATTGATAAGTTCATGGTTCATGGTAGACTGGGTCAATTTAAGAATACCCAGCATATTTATTTTTCAGTATAGTTCCCTCTTGCCTTCAGACACTTAGTCAAGCAATCTCTAAAATGACAACCACTGAACTTTGTCCTTATCTTTGAAGAGTTAGTAGTCTGATGGCGCTAAAATCAAGTGAATAGTGCAGATGTTGAAAGGGTTCAAATCGACATTCCTTAATGGCAAGCGTTGTCCATTTTCTCAGACAGAGTTGACCTGAAGTTTTTAATTACCGGAAACAAAAACACGACAAAAAAAGTTTTTCACTTCAAACTCTCTGCATAATGAGTCAAAAGGTTAAACTGCATGTGCAAACCAAATTTATCATATTTCGCTCGAATCGAAGCCGGAAAAATATTGAAAAGATACAGATTGAAATAAATGGTAGAGCTATCGAGAGAGTAGAAAATGTGAAATTCCTAGGGTTATATATAGATGAGTTTCTAAACTATAAAAAGCATATTGAGTATTTAACAAACAAACTATCAAAATATGTAGGCCTCTTTTCCAAATTGAGATACTGTCTTCCTCCTGTGGCTCTCAAAACCCTGTACCAGTCTCTCTTTGAACCACATCTAAATTATTGTAACATCATATGGTGTAATACGTATCCCAGTCACATCAAGAAACTACAACTGTTACAGAAGAAAGCTATACGGGTTATATCATGGGCAAGTTTTAATGCCCCCTCAAATTCTCTTTTCTATAGGCTCAAGCTTCTGAAACTCACTGAGTCTAACAGCTTACACAACGCTTGTATCATGTATAAAGTAATATATAAATTAAATTCAAGACTTTGTCACTTAATTCCAGTCACCTCTCCACACCATGAACATGATACTAGGAGAAAACTGTTAAAAGGGAAATGCCGTAAGCTGAAGTGCGCAAGTTTTAGTGTAGCATGTAAGGGTCCAGATATCTGGAACGAAATTGAAGATTCTATTAAAAAATCACCTACTTTCTA
>JAQMCX010000011.1:5945225-5969639 GCA_029814765.1 Acanthurus leucopareius | reverse complement strand
TTTCACTAAGTTTTTCTATGAAAGTGTTTGGATTTTACTTGTTGTTACTTTGTTTTGGGCCCCCGCCTATAAGCTAGGGAAAGCTTCTGGGGTATCCCATTTTACAAGACATGAGGTTATTGTATGGAAACATTACTATCTGCATATATTGTACTTTGAATTGTTTTGTAAATAAATAAATAAATAAACATGTAACAAGAGCTGTATAAGTCATCTACCTGTACCTTAGGCCATTGACTTATTAATCAACCCTTTTTACATTACTAACTATACATATGCATATGTATACGTATGTAAGTGTGTGTGTGTGTGTGTGTGTGTATATATATGTATATATATATATATTTGTGCCCTCAAGTCTGTTTCGCTTGATTTTTTAAGCTACTGTTTAAGTGTGTGTGTGTGTGTGTGTGTGTGTGTGTGTGTGTTGTTAAGTTCCCTATAAGTGCTGCAACAACCTTAAGTTATCTTGAGTATTGATTGATCTGCTGATTACTTTTCTTGTTGTTTGTTTGGTCTGTAAAATGTCAGAAAATAATTATAATGAATAAAAAGATATTCAATCTACAACTTTTCAACTCAAAGCTGAAAATGCTTATTAAAAATTTGAAGATATGGGAAAACTATGTCATACGTAAACCCTTATCAAGACAATTGCTGATTAATTTCCTGTTGATTGACCAGTATTTGCACCTTAGTTTATGGCACCATTGTGCCCAGGTTTTCACAAATGTCAGGACAACAGTTTCTTGATTTGAGAATCACAATTAATCCTGGTCAATAACCATCTTTGCATTTTACAAAAACTGCAACAAGCATCAGGGAAAAAGAATTTTCTGTTATAAAGTTCGAAGTGGTTCAAGCAGGAAGTACATGTTTTTCTCTGTGGTTTCAGAATGAATGATGAGCTGTGCCATCAACATGATGAAATGAACTTTAAACTTTTTTCCAGGTCTCACCCAGCTTTATCTTCGCCTTTCTCTTTCCGGATGCATGAGTTTGACAGATGATGAAAGTTGAGGTGAAAATTGTCTCTAATTTCCTTGCAGTTCTTTCGTTAATGTTTTACTAAGTGTTTGCTTCAACGATGTAACAAAGTCACATTGTGTTGCGATAGCTTGGTAAATTAATAAGTAAATTAAGAAATGGCCGTCCATTGTTATTTTGCCTCAAACTGACCAACAAATCTTATCATAATCAATGTGCAGTTTGATTTATATATTTCACTTTGATGAACCTAAGAGCAAAAATGAAACACATGAAAAGACCTACAAGTGGAGAAGGTTTTCATGTACCTAAGCTCATTTCCTGGGGGCTATATCCAGCCCTACCCATAAACACTGGCTGCTTAATTCTTACCCATAGCCTCGCCATAGCCCAACCATAACCTTAGCCCTTAACCTTAACTAACACACACTCACACACACAAACACACACACACACACTCTATCTAATATCTTTGTGTTACACTGCACAGACCAACCCTAGGCCACTTGTCACAAACCTCACTAACCCAGAGCCACCTGTTCTAGGTGCCTCACCCTTCTTTCCTATTGGCAAAAATAATTATCCGTGTCATAACCTGAACCACAAATGGCTATAATGATGTTGCTTAATATTTTAAAGAGAAGTAATTCATCTGAAAAAAATGCTAGTAGTTTTACTTATATTGCACTTTAAAGGTAATTATTATTATTTTAAAAAGAAAGTTTGGAGGTAAAAAGAAGATAAATTAGGTGCAGACTATAATTTGAGGGTGTCTGTAAAGCTTAAAACAATACTGGTGTCTGTTTAAAAAATAAATTGGTCACATTTTTAATACATTACAGTATATGTGTATATCATGTACACTTACCAAACAGCCCTAACAACTTCACTGTACATTCTCTGTCACAGTTTTTAAGTGCAAATAAACCCTATTACATCTTCATTCTCCAATAACATCTATGTCAATAGATCTAGCTTTCTGAGAAAAATAAATGACACCTGATTTTCAAATGCAGAAATATCATTAAAGTTGTCTTAACAAAATTTAAACCCAATCTAAAGAAATTCCAACTAAGATTCTGCTGATATTTACAAAAAATGACAATCTGCAAACAATTTGAGGTCCCTTGTAGAGTTTAAGACCTCTTGTAGTGCTGTGGAACTATTCTAAATAAGTTGGTCCCCATCAACTCATAAGCATGAAAGCATGATGCAATATCATAGTCCTATCAGTGGTGTTAAACTATTTCGCTGATCTATAGGTGGCAGTAAAACACTGAAATATACTGCGATGAGCCAGCAGTGACAAGGAAGATACACTTAATATACTTGATAAGTTCGTAGGACCTTAAAATTTATACATTGTGCATTACTGAAAACATTATTATGAAAAAAATGCATAACATTCTGACAACACTTAACAAGAAAACTCAAAAAATCCCCTTTATTTTACATGATATCATAGACCACAAACATTTTTATCACAAGGAAATTAATGTAAAAGCAGACAAAAATGTGTTGTTTTTTTTCCAACAAACAAAGGTTAATCTGTTCACAGGCAGCTGAAATGATGAATGTACAGTTTATCAATTTTCCTGAGATAAAATGTTATCTGTGTTAAACTGACATTTGAGGTAAGAAAAAACTTAAATGAAAAAATAAGTCTGATATCATTTTTCGTAAACTCCATACCAAAGTCTACCTTCACATCCCTTCACAAAGTTAAACCGTGAGGATGACATAGATGTGAGGTCATTGTTTTCTTGCAAAAAAAAAGTTTGATTTTTTTTCAGGCAAGTATTTGATTTTAGAAATAGCCCCCCCCTGTACATGAACACACTTTATGTCAACCCAATAATGCCAATCCCCCATTAATTTCTCTTTCAGCTTAGCAGTTATGATTTGACTGTCCGATCCCAACATGCTCTACCCTATCAATGCTCAGTCTACAGGCAGGAGACAAGCATGCTTTGTCAAAGAGTGTCCTCCCCTTTTTCCTTAGCTACAATAATCTCTGCTTATTTCGCAAATATTAATAAGAAAATCTATAAACACAGGAAATGTTGAATTTTCCTTTGATCATTTGAGTCATTCTGTTGATATTCCTTAAAAAAAAGACCCTGGTATAAGCTTATCTGATTCAAAGGAGCTGGATTTTTTGGATGCAGATGCCATGTAGCTGCTTGAGTGTCCAATGGCATATATGAGTCATGTTCTTTGAGTGACCTGGATTGAACTAGGCCCATGCCTAAAAGGTCCTTAATCTCGTGTAACTCTTGCTGCTTCAGTTCTCCCATTTACTCATGCCGCAGTACTCTTCTCTCTGAGAGTCTCTCACTGGTTGAACCTAACGTACAACTGTTGAGGTGCATCTTGTTGCCATCAATATTATCCTTAGATGAGCCTTCAGGGGATGTCCTCCCTACACTGGAGAAGGACATGCTGACCTGTAGTTTCAGCAGCTTCAGAAGTTTCCTCTTGTAGCCCTTACAGGCAAAGAAGTAGATGAAAGGATCCAAACAGGAGTTGAGGTTCATCAGTACAACAGTGATGTGCAGCGACACCTGAAAGGTTGTGAGTTCTGGGCAACCAGGACTTGATGTCAACTTGCGGATCATGTACTGCAGGATATCAATATGATAGGGGCTGTAGCAGATAACAAACACAAGGGACACGCAGCAGATCACACCGATGACCTTGCGACTCCGACCAGACTTTTCTGTCAGACGGTTGTTCTTGGCTGTGGAATGGAGTTTGGAGCACAAGATAGAGTAACACACAAGGATGGTCACAACAGGGATGACATAACCAAGGAAGACAGCACCAATCAGTATAACAGCAATGTGTGGGATTTTATCAAAATTGGGGTACTCCATGCAGGTGATGTAGCCATCAGGTTCCACTTCGGTCATAGGCATGTTCAGCAGGGGGAGGGTCTGTGCCAGGACCACCAGCCACACACCAACACAAATGTAGCGCACATTGTGGACCTTTCTGAATCGGCCAAAGCGCAGAGGCAAGACCACAGCGATGAAACGGTCTACACTAAGGCAGGTCATGAAATTGACCCCTGCATAGGTGTTGATGTAGAAGATGAGGCCTGAGATTTTGCACAGTGACTCGCCCAGAGGCCAGTGGAAGCCAAGAGCATAGTAGGCAATCCTCACCGGCAGAGAGAGGGTGAAAAGGATGTCAGAAATGACCAGGTTGAGAGAGTACAAGGTGGTGGAGTTCATCTTCTTAAGGTTGGGACGAATGACATGGAGAGCGAGACAGTTACCGAAGAGTCCCACAAAGAACACAATGCTGTAGACAAGTGGCATGAGCACCCTGGCATATTCCCGATGGTTGTAGAGGGTTTCACAGGAAGAACCATTTGAACCATTGCTGGTAGTTGAGGAGGTCAAGGTCTCATGCGGAGTGGTGGAACCCATCTTGATAGTTTAGGAACTAGTTACTGCAAAAAGGAATATTAAATGTGTTAATGACTTAGTTAAAAGGGATTTTTTTTCTCATACATTTTCTATTCTTTTTTCCTTTTTCTCTAATTTAAAAGTGTAATACTAAAAATGTACATTTGAAACAAAAATTGCCATGTGTCAGTTTTGAAAAACAAAAAACGAAAAAACAGAATCTCTGGCTATGTTGAAATGAAACCCTTATGTCTGGTGCAAATGCTGGTTTAGAAATATTCGACCTTGGTTTCAAATAGGAAGTAAAAGAAGTCAGTTATTTTCTGACAATTGTTGCCAGTTTAACAAAAATGACTGAATTGTAATAAATTTAAAGCTAAAACATTTTTTATTTATTTTACTCTATAAAAAAAGCTCTCATTTATAACTGATAAACTCTCTCAGTTGACTAAAAATTGTTTGGACTTCTAAACAGTTAAACTCTCAGCTGATTTATCACCAGTCACTGACAGTCAGGTACTGAAACACAACCTGTTCTCTCAAATCCTGAAGAAGGGCTTTTTTTGTGTGGTGTGTAGTGCCACCTTGTGGTTTCTGCACTCACTTGGTTCAGTTCCATTTACCAAGATTTATAAATTTAAGGTCTTACAATCCTCAAAAGAAAAGGCCAAAATAAAAAAATTGAGAATAAATAAGACAGCATTTCAAGACAAAAAAGGGCACGGAAGGTCTGTTATGTTCTAGTATCTTATTGAACATGTATATTTTCACTTTAATACATTTTAGCTTTTTTTTAAAAACTTTTTTTAATTAGACAAATTGAGACTTGAATATTGAAGGATCACAACATAATTTTAGTAAAGAAGAGAGTAAAGGTGTTAAAAAGGCATACAGTAAGCATCCTTGGCAAATGTTAGCCCTTTCAGTCACTGATGTATGTATCTGACTCACAGGACATAGCTGTTTTTCTAGCAGTTTGTAGCTAAAAGTGACATGAAGGAAGTCTGTGAACAATAAAAGGGTTGTGCTGTGTTTCAGAAGGCAGCTGCAGCACTTACACTTACACTGCAGAAAAACTTGGTGTTAAGAGATGGCCTTGCATATGAGGAAGTCAGCTTCCCCAGGGCGTTTTGCCTAAGAATGGCAAATGGCAAGCAGTCGGAAAGTCATATTGTTTGAGCTCAAATTATAACCCGCTTGAGCACATGGTTCAGCAGTGAAACATGTTTCCTGCCATATTAATGCCCAAAAAGGTGGTAACTGGGGCAAACATGCAGCAACACTGCTTTTCAAATGCCCAACCTATCAAAATGAAGCTATACACATGAGTTTTGCTCTTAAAAAATTAAGCAAGAAAATACGCAGTACTTTTCTTGCAACACTGACACTTAACTGTTGGGAAAGTGATTTCCTTGAATTATGAATGTTGTAACTGATTGATTGCTTTCGCTATGATATAAACAGATATTTTAGCACTGAAATCCCCAAGGAAACAATGTGATTTTATGATTAATTTGTTAATGTAAAACTATATAGAGAATACAGTTTGTAAAGTTGGATTGTTTTTGCCATTTACTGTGATTTAAATACAAATTTAGTTTGTCCATCATGTTGCTTTCTCTGCAAAACATCACATTTTTGACAATAACTATCCATTACTATGAAAACTGCTAACTAAAACATTTTTATGTATTATACCAATACATCTTCCCATGTGGCATTTCATCTATGTCACTCATCCATGTCTACATCCGAAACTAAGGAAAACTTCTTGTAAAGGAAACTTACCGCACAAATGAAATAGTTTCTTGATATTTACTGAAGCCACATTGATCCAGAGGATGCGACAGTTCCAGTGCAAAATGATTTCTTTTCAAAACTTCTCTCCTGACAGTACTACCCTGAATGAGAACAACACGACATACAGAAATCAAGATCTGCTGCCAGTAACCATAGTGACAAAATATCCTGTTACTCTCTCTCTCTCTCTCTCTCTCTCTCTCTCTCTCTCTCTGGCTGTGTGTGTGTTTGTGTGTGTGTGTGTTTGCGTGAGTGAGCGTGAGTTGCGTGCATGTATGTATATCTGTGTTACTCTGTACCTCTCTTTCTTGGCTAAACCCTCCTCTCAGCCCATGGCTTTGAAACACCTACTGTTTGTGTCCACCATCATGACACTAATTTGGAGCACATTTTATTTGGCTTTTTTGATTGATGAAGCTGCGGGGGCTGAACCACCTGTGACATATTTTTGGAAAGGACAGGTTTCATAATGCTTGGTATAGCATGGCATGGCATGCCCTGTGTACACTTGGGAGGATGTGGCTTCAGCTGCACAAAATGAGACCATCCCAAGTTGTTTTTATTGGACAGCTAGGTTTTCGTATCGGTACAAAGACATGCAATCATTTTTATGTCAGAACTGCTCTGGATTGCACAATAATGGCATCAAATTTCTGTCTGACAATCCTTATGATTCAAGTTTAGACTCTTTCAGTTCCAAATCAGTTTCCCCTTAGACAATGCAAATGAGCAACAACGAAAATGAGAACTTCCCCTCTGCTCCAGAAGCACCTTTGTTTTGATGTGCTGAGCTCAGAATGACTATCAGTAAAGCAGAGCCATATATGACTCATTGTGGTGCAAACAATCTCTTTTTAAAGCTGTAAAATAAGTGATCATTTGCTCTCCAACACTGACTGTCATGTCTTTTAAAGATTTATCAGAACAGATCAGACATGTTAAAACCCTCTGCCCACACTAATGTTGCAGATTCAAAAAGTGTCAGGAAGTACTAGCATACTGTAAAATATAGTCTATGGTGGGTGAGAGATCACAAAACATGTGAACTGTAAGATGTGGTCAAGCTTTTGAAGAAAATCAAAACAAAGAAATGTGACTAAACAGTGATTAGCTACAATGTTTGAAATGAGAATATTTTAACTTAATTTATTAGGTAAAGTTAGAAAAAAAAAGGGTGTGATTGTTTATCCAAAGGTTGTCTAAATGCTCTCAAGAGTGAATCAGGGTTCATGAACATGTGAGTTTACATGTGCATGTACTAACTGCTATCCTGTGGTTTTAACACCTTTAATTCACTCAGGGTATCATTTTCTACTCAGCTGCCGGTTATGCACCAAGGTGGCACATACATGAAGGTACAGAGGTATAAACGTTTACTTGCACATTTTGTTTTTTCAGTCAGCCAACTGATATTTTTTAGAGAGGGTCTTACTTCTTCTAAACATGGAGAAAATAAAAGGATGCTCAGTATTCTAGTATTGTATAGATAGTACAGTTAAAACTGGGGAATTTTGCTGTTACCTAAATGTCGCATAATACTAATCAAATACGTCAACATGAATAATTTTTTTCCCCCTTTTTTAATATCACAACCTTTCTTTGTTCAAAACAAGTCCGGCTGTGAGGCAGAGGAAGCTGTTTAACTTCCTCGTGGCCTGGCCTTGTGGGTCTGACTCACTGGGCACCAGACGGCCAGATCACACCCGTCGCTGAAAGACAGCACATTTGGTATTTTGCCACAACTATTCATAGCAGACAAGAGGACTGAATACCAAAGAAAATCCACTGAGAATTGCTTGACACTGTTGATAACAAAAAAAAAAAAAATGTGCAGAAACTGAACACTGAGCGTTGGCAGACTTCTCAAAGTGTTTGATAACAATCAATGTTCAGTACATCCTGTGCATAATTAAGGAAGTTATGTGACAGAAACCTTAAAAAGGATGTCCTCTTGAGTTGTTTCTGTTGAAATATGTCATTTTCTGACAGAGATGATTGCTGTTAGTCTATAGTAGCCTTCAACTGATGCTCTAAATTATTATGCTACTCCCCAGGAGTTCATCCAGGTGTTGAATCAAAAAAAAAGACTAGTTCAGAAGTACTGTAATGGCGAGGTTTGGTGTATCCCCAACATACCCTACAGTTGGTATTTTTTCCATGTATTCATTTCATTTATGAATATATCTGAAAATGGCTAGGATTTTCGCAGTGCATATGAAATTTTGCAGTTTAATCTCTGTGTGAAACTGCAGCCTTGTGTGAATCAATCTCAGTAGCACTTCTGCTATGTGGTACCAATACGAAAATATGTAGTTCTGAATTTGCAGACTTCTCCTAAAATATTTTGATCATATGATTATATTACATCTTACAGTACTATTTTGAAGTCTAAAAATGTAGCATTAGCCTCTGGATCTCTACTATATTTCCGGAATACAGTTTATTGCTGCTGTATTTACATGGCACTGTTGCTACCAGACATAGTACAGTTGTGTTAATATGGTGTAAAATAAAGTGTCAATAGTGTGATATGAAAGGCCGTCACTGCTGCTTCTCAGCATGTGGTTAAGATTGCAAAAGTTGTACAGGAAGCTTCTGTGGCTGCTTTTCTTACTTCAGAAAAAGCAGTTGGGTAAGAAAAATTCAAAGTAGTGGGTTTTATTGATCATCTTTGAATTCAAAACTGTAATGACTATAGTCAGCCATAGATTCAGAGAGTAAGTTATATGTAATGTAATAACATTATTAATGAAATATAATACTTTGGTTTGTTTTTGCCCCATGAAAGTTTGTGTTGTAAATATATCGACACATTTACCATGTTTACTGGAGTGCATTTTTACTGCTATATAATAATGCTAATATTTTTAATTTTTTTTTACCTTCTCCATGTTTGACTTTACTTTCAATCTCATATTTCTAATTAAAAAAGGAGTATTTATTTATTTATTTGGTTAGAGAACAAAAAAAAAAAATTTAAATCTTTTTTGCCAAGCTGTGTGGAAATTGTAGACCATTTTGTACATTGTCCCACACTGCCAATAGAGATCCCCCAAGGATTAAAAGGCCCTGAATCTTACACTGGCACACTGAGGGTGTTCACCTAAAAGAGATGTATTTTCCTTTCAAACTTAGAGCCAGCACTTAATCCTCTTTGTCATAGTTTCATTTAAAAACCTTGTGTTGCAATAGACAGCCAAAATTATGAAAAACATTAACATAATATTTTACACCAACAGTGACCTTTCACTGTGGCTCAGTGGTAACTTGCTCTAGACAGCAGAGGAATTGTTTAGATTCTGTTGCTAGGCAAACTCTCTACTGCTGCTGCACCACATTCAGAACTGTATTATGTTGGTCAATGAATCATATATCATTTCTAATTAAAAGCCCTTACAATTTTTGAGGGTAAATCTGAAGTAGATTTAAAATGCTACAGTATATAGCCCAAACAATCCCATTTTTATCTGTTTCCTCTGTGTACATTACAAAACTAATGACCCTGCTGATTTTATAACACGATTAACATTAAAACCAGGAAAAATGGTCACTTTTGACAGGAATACTGCAACAATTGAAGTAGGTTCAAGATCAGCAGTACAGTTGGTAAATAATTTACTCTTGTGCTGTAACTTCAGTAAGTCACAGGATGGCAGCAATGTCTTTATGGGCTTTGTCTGACACATATTCCCTTCAAAAAGATTCAATACAGTGCTGTAGACAAAAGTTAAAGCCTGAAAGAATTTCCTTCACTTTTACCTGGCTATAACTACAGCTGTAGTTGCAATATCCAGTTAAAACAGATGTTAGTAATTACATTGTGAACTTATTTTAACACCAAATGAACACCCCTCTGAGCAGCACCTTTGTTACCACAAAGATAAATGCACAGATGACCTATCAAGATACAATATGGCAAGGGGTAGTTGTGCTGATTCATGTGAGGGCTCAGAATTGTTTATTATTCTCAGGCAGATTATTTCCTGTTGAAAACCAACCAGATTTTTAACCAAACCAACACCTGCCACCAATTTGGTTGCTGTACCACACTATGCAGAGCATATGGTCCATTGTGGTACAGAATGACATAACCATCTCTTCATTTACACCTGTATGAAGTAAACTTACCATCCCTTAGTCAGTGAATTCCAGGCAGTTTTCTCTTAAGTGACGTCTTTCTTATACATACAGTAAATTCAGAATTTAAATCTTATCAAAAGAATATAAAGGGCAGAGTAAGAGAATTAAATGGGTAAACATTAGGTGACACCTTGCAATAGGTTCTAACTTCATGCACATTTCTCCTTAATCTTCATTTTAAATGTTCTAAATGGAGGGTTGTAATTGGCAAACATGGATTTTTATGATTATGATTTTTTAAGATTATGGACAGAACTTATTGCTACTAACTCAACATTGAAAACAGTCATCTGTGAGCCGCCAATGGCTGTGAAAGGTCAAGACACAACTGTTTCCTCATTAAAATATAATCCACTGTCACATAAATCATTAAATGAGCCTGTAAGGCCACCTGGTCATCTCTTTTGTTTTCTGCCACAAGTAGACTTCACGTATGCGCAATGCAGATGTTGGCAAAAAATGAGACAAGGAGGACCAACTTCTGCTACTTAGATCATATGATTCACATATGATGACCTGGTAACTGTGGAGTTGTCTCTTCTATTTTTCAAAGATCTGCCATCATTTGCATTCAGATCCCTTTCTCTAGCTGGGTTCATGGAGAAGGGATAAGCTACTGTTGTCCACAGGATGGGTAGCTAACAAATGATAAATTTAAAAGTTAACCCCATATGACAAGTCTAAAGGTTTAAACCAATGTCATTATAAAATCTTTGGTAAAAAACATATTTAAGCCACACAAAACTATTCTTTGAAAGTTTGGAAACAAACTCCTCAGGCAGTTCAGCCTGCAGATCTTCCAGAGATCTCTGAGCTCGTTCTTCTTCACCAGTGATAAACAATTATTTAAGACAAAGATTAAATAACTCATTTAGCATGAGATGAAATTATGACAGGAATACACAAACAAAAAGAAAAAACAACTATTTATTTTATTTTACTTTATTCATTTTTTTCATTTAAATTGTTTGAATGCTTTTATTGAAAGTGTTTTAAAACTTCCATAAGTTTAAGAGGGCTAAGGGGAAATAGTTCAAAGGGTTCATCTCTGTGTAGCTGTCAACAACTCCTCCTACCTTTGATGTGTTGTCATTGGGGTCATTATTGTAGCACAAATTACTAGAAGAAGAGTTTTTTGTCAGGCAATGCAAAAGGCACCATGCAGCAGGATGTTAGTAAGAAAAAGAAGCTGGTAACGGGTGACAGAATGAGAAGCCACAAACTGACACTCTCCAGGATGAGGAAGTGGAGATATAACAGCCCAGCATGAATTAACTCAGACTCAAGGGCAGGGGTTAGGTAGTTAGGTAAGTTTTATTTATATGTAAAACATAGTGTGCTTAACTTAAGATTAAGAAAAAAAAAGAACAAGGAGAAGAGGAGAAATATGCAAAGAAATTAGTATAAGATAATACTCATATCTGTGATGATAGTCACAACAAGCATCTAGGTTATTGGATTGCAAAGGATACATTGCACATCATTGAGCAACAGAGAAAAACACAGCCAGACCGTTTTTAAAGAGGTTATAAATTGCTTTTGTAATTTCCCCTTTGTGTGGAGCTTTCTCTTGGGTGTTTTAGCCATTGGTGCATGTAAATATATGCCAAAAAGACCCAAAGGCGATGCCAAGGAGAGCTTTTCTCTTCTACAAAAGTCAGTGCTCCTGAATTGCTCCTGACAAGACTTCCTCGTGGTGTAGCCTCTCCTTCTTGTACTTGTCTGCTCCACTATGTAATCTATCTTATATTTCACTTCTTTTTTTTTTTTGGAAGATCTGGAAAGTAAAGTAAAGGATGCAAGTTTCTCTGTTGATGGCTGCAATAACCAACACAAAAAGTCTCCATCTACTCTTACCATCTGCGGATGTCAAGATCTGGTGTATCAACTTTATTTTGGATAAAATGTGATGGAAATGTTGCACAATGACTAAGACAAAGAGGTGCCAGACTGCTTTGATAGTGAGGGTCGATAACTGATCAAGCTTTCTGGTAGATCAGTGCCAACTGTCTGTGATCAATGTAGAATTGACAAGAGGACAAGGACAGACAAGAGAAATAAAAATGATTGTTTGAGAGGACATGCTAGGGAAAACTATCTTCACGTGCCCCTGTGCACAAACAGCTGGCTATCTGGAGTGCCAAAAAGTGTGAAATAAGTCAACAGAGTTTTTATGTAGGACGTCCAGATCAGAAAACATGAGATTTTGCAAGCCAGTAGGACGGTAAGACAGTTTTTCATCTTGTGTCAAGTGCAGGCTAACTCAAATAGCACTGCCCCCTATTTGAGTATCTCCATCCAAAACTTGAAAAAAATCTTTCATGAAGGTCTGCAGCTTTTGCTTTCAAGTAACAGACTTCCTAGCATTATGTCAAAGCTAAAAGTTAAGTTCATTAATTGTTTTGTTGGTTGCTAGACCAGCACAAAACTCTGCCTCACCTTCCAGCCTTTAAGAAAGTTGGAGTTTAGTGGATAGATTGTATTTTGCTGGAGATATCCCCATAACCCCTGAAAAATTCTTACATATATGCAGACCATTTTACTTAGGACTTCCTTCTAAAAAAAGGGCCATTACAAAGATTTATATTAAAGTTTTTTTTTCAAAAATGAACATATCTCAATACTTACTTCAGACTAGGAAGCTGTTTTGCAATTTTTATGTTGCTTTAGTGTTGATTTCACAGGTTAGATTATGAACTTGATGATAACGTGTTGCATAGTGAATCTTACTTGCGTCTGTTTGTTGGCTCACATAATGGAAAAATTGGATTATGTAATGTTGCGGGACACAGTCATTGGTAAATGTATGAATATGAGACCAGCTGAATAACTAGAGTGGTGGGTTGGAAGAAGTTACAGTTTCTTCATGCTGCTTTTTTGTAGACGTAATACAGTCTCTATGTTGCTCTCTCTTGCTGTTCTACTTAAATTTACATGCGCTCCGATGCAAATGTGGAAAACATTAGGAAATTAATTTGTTTGGTCAAACTTTGTTTTAAATTTTTATTTACACACCAATGTCCTGAACCTTACAAAGTGTTTACCATAGGATACTGTTGCCAAGTTATGCGTTTCGTTACATGCTAATGTTACATGCCAACACATTGCCAATATATCTTATAATAAAAAATGCTTTCTTCTTCTCTGGGCTCTCTAAGTCCCCCTGCAAAAATGTTCATTTGAAAGACAAACATAAAACAGATTGTAAGTTAATGGTTTGGAGAGTTTAGGCGTTAACACTTAACTAACATCATGTTATCAAAAAACGCCATAAATTGCAGTATTTACCTGAACTTCGGAATTGATGTTTGTACAGGAGGCCTTTCTAAAACCTGTTAGGAGGGGAGCACCTGGTATCTCCTAGCTTTTTTAGCAGGTTTAATAAACAGAGGATGCACACAGAAGCCTGCATGATGGAAAAAGAGCTTAGAGTAGAGATAGTAGAGATAGTAGACTTAAGTGCACTGCATCATTACTTAGAAGGTTCTGGTGTTAACTTTCATGTGGGCATAAGTTTGTTCTATAAAAGAAACGCAACTGGTTTGTGGGTGTTCATTTAAATAAACATGGCCTGATTATCTGATGCCAGTCAATGTCAGGGTTGTTTTTGTTTTTGCAGTTTCCCAGAAAGTGAGTATTACTGATAAGATGTCTTGCTAACATTTTATATCACTCTGTTGCATCATGATCAAATGAAAATGTGACAAAGTTAATACCCCCTTGTGTAAATGAGTCCTGATAGCAGTATGAATAATAAGCATGCACACTTGAAGCTAAAGCACATCTTGTTGATTTTCTCAGTGTTTCTCTTTTGGTCACTCAATGAATGAGTAAAATTCGTTTCTGCAGCCTTCCAGTGCTACTATTTTAAAGAGTTGATTTAAAAAGAAGTTAGTCGGGGAAAGAGTGGTGTACTTGCAGTCTCTCCTCTTAATTTCGTCATGTTTCCGCTACACGGTGCATTTTGGCTATGCTTGAATTCTTTTCAGCATCAGGTACTTTTCTCAATTTTCCACTGCTGTTAGTACCTCTTAAAGAAAGCAGAGATATAATGATAAAAAAAAAGAAGTCATAAAGAAAGAAACAAAAAAAACCCCATTTTGATGAATTATTAAAAAAATGTAGGTATTCTTAATCAGATTTGCTAATCAAAGTGACATTATCATTATTATCATTTGGAGTTATAAATAATCCAAAAAAAATTGCTGATATTTGTGATTACTAGTACGTCTTATTATTAAATATTTAAAGGGCTTGCCACAGCCAACTCTGTGGTTTAGTGGTATAGCAGCTGATAATGCTGTTTTGCCAGACAGCAGCAGATCAAGTGACTGATTAAGAGACACTTTCTGTTGTTATTGCAGCTTGTTTAAAGCTATTGAGTTTTTTTCCCCTGTTGGCTTATTAATGTAAAGACATAACATTACTACAGAATCCTCTTTGGATAACCATGACCGAGAATCTTAAGAGATAGTACAAAACCCAATTCCAAAAAAGTTGGGATGCTATGAAAAATGTGAAAAACATAGAAAGAAATTGAAAACTTCTACAAAAAGTAGCCAGAGAAGAGTGAAAACACCTCTCTCATTAAGAATTCAATTCAATAAAGAAACATTTCCAGCTCTACTGCTACAGTAACATGTATAGGCTAATCTCTCTAGGAGGCAGCATTGAGGTTATTGGGTGAACAATTGCTCTGTCATCACATCTAGACACTGCTAACTGCCCCTACTTCATCACAGGAGACTAGTCTGTGGTTTGGCTTTAAGAGCATAAGTTAAAACCTGGCAGGACTGATTCTTGACACATTATCTCATGTGATGTTCTGATGCTGGCATTCCAGCTGGCTTGCAAGGTAAAAATTTCCCTTGATTTCATCATTTTATGTAACTATGCAGACGATACCAAGATTAACCTGTCTGTTTCTTTAGATTATCTTGCTTTCTTTTCTAGACTTGATCATTACTTAGATATGTTTGCGGCAATTGGGGAACTTTTTTTGACAGTGATCACACCACTTCTAACTAATACATATCTATAACTTTCATTGACTCAGTAACCGTTAGCGTTAAGTTTACTCATTTGTGTATACTGTTTCTTGAAAAACAAATTAACTGCACATAATTCTGAAACTTGTTCGCAATTGTTCAAACCAGCTCAACACTTAAGTTATGCGCATTACTTTCTATGCAAAACCATAGGGCAGCTTTTCCAAAAACCCAGGAAATGCTAAAGGGTACATTTAAATATGGGACTTTGCACTAAAACCTAACTCTGCACCTGCTCAAATCTGTAACACACACACAAAAACACACACATACACACATACAACCGCACAGCTGCCTCACCACAAGATGTGGGACTGAGTAGGATTGAGGCCTCTGTGGAGGAGCAGAAAAGGTGGGTGAGGAAGTGGTGATGGTGTTCATCTATGCACACCCACACTAAACTCAGATGTGGGTGTAAAGGAGATATATATGGCATATTCTTATTTAAGTACACCCAAACTTCTGTGGAGACAATAGATATAAAGTTTTTGACAGTTGGAGAGTAGATTTGTCAAACATACTCCAGTTTCCAGTTTTTAAATATTAATTTAATTATCTTTCACGCACTAATAATTTTGCTACGTTACCTGATCTGTGGCAAAAACACAAAGGAAGTGAAAGTTGCTGTTGAGTTGCATTAATGACCACAACATTTGTTACATAGTTAAAAACAGCTAAGCTTATTTATCTCGGTTAAGATCTTTTCGTCACACTGCACTCCTACAAAATGCAAAACAGAGCAATCTTATGTACAAACAGTGATTACGGATGCTAAATGTCAGTAAAAAAAAAACCATGAACATTACCATTGCAGCTTAACATATATGTTAACAAGAAATGCATAAAGAATAACATACTTGATAAGATACACCAACAGGTTAAAAAAAAAATTAAAAAAAATTGAACAACAATTTTTTTCATTCATTTCAAACAGACGTAAAATGTACTTATTTGATTAAGGTTAGCAGATTTTTTGTTCTTTAAGGATGGAGGGGGCAAAAGCTTGAAATGAACAAATTTGATCTTTTTTGTATTGTAATGGATATTTACAGTATATTTACACGCACAGTTGTCAAAATAGCCAAGTAAACAACTTGTCAGTTCAAAAGAGCACCAACAAAAGAGACAAAAATAGAACTTTCTGAGTTTAAAACTAGCAAACATAGTAAACTAGGTCTTCTCTCTGACACTGGGTGTATGCATATCCACTGCACACTTAGCTGTGGTTTCTCTCAGGTGTTGCTGCTACTGTTCTCAGCTGAAATTTTGGAGGAAGCACCAGAAGTATACAGAAAGTCTTTAAACAGGCTCAGCACTCGCTTCTTGTAGGTCTTAACAGCAAAAAAGTAGATGACTGGGTCCAAGCAGCAGTTGAAGTTCATTAGTGAAAGGGTAATCTAAAGGAGAAGATTATAGATGTTGAAAAGAGAAACTGATGAGGAATGTTCTAAAATCAAATAACAGAAACAAACAGTCCCTACCTGTAAGGACACCTTAAAGGCCCTCAGTTCCTCACATGTTGGCTGGTAGTGTATGGTTCTCAGCATAAACTGCATAACATTGAGGTGGTAAGGACTGAAGCAAATGAGAAAGGTGAGTAGAATAAGGAGTATAATGGTGTTGGCTCTATGATTTCTCCTCGATCGAGCAGTTACAGAGCTCTGCTTGGCAGCAGCTCGCAGCTTTAAGTTGATCTTAGCATAGCAGCCTGTGATGATGATGAGCGGGCAGCAGAAGGAGATTGTACAAGCCAGAAGCAGGAGATAAGGGGTTGAGCGGGATCCCTCAATGTTGAAGTATTCCATACAGGTTCGTCTTCCCTGGTTCTTATGCAGCATACTGCGGAATAACAGAGGAGCTACCTGCAGGGATACCAGAGCCCAGACCAGGCAGCAGACTCTGCGAACCACCCTCACACTCCGCAAATACTGGAGCCGCTGTGGATGCACCATGGCCAGGTATCGGTCAAGGCTTATACAGGTCATGAAGCCAATACCTTGTGGAAATATAATCACTATTTAGCTTAATACAATGAAACCTTACCAGTTGAACGACAAAATAAATGAATTATATCCCTGACAACTACCAATAGACTTTAGTTAATTGTGAATTTAGGCCAAAGAGTCTGAGTAGTTATTCCATATCTTTGTAAAGTTGCTTTCATCATCCTAATCCCATTCAGATACTTTTAAAACTTCGGTCAACAGCCCTTTTACCCTCTAGACAAGTGTATTAGAAGTTTGATACAATTTTAAATGATGTCAGCATAAATAAAATAAATAAATGCTGACGTCTTTTACACCTAAAACAGAAACAGAAAATTACCACATTGAAAGTTGCATATTGGTAGTTGCAGCAAAAAACAGATTTAAAAATATGATTGTGAAGCAGCAACAGAGTGACTAATGTTACCTGCATAGGTGTTTGCAAAGAAAAGGAGTGTGCTCAGTCTGCAGAGAAGGTCACCAAAGGGCCAGTCAAAGTGGCGAATGTAATAAGTAATTCTGCCAGGTAGTGCCAGAGTAAACAAGGTATCAGACAGAGCCAGGTTCACCAGATAAATGGAGTTGGAATTAAGCTTCTGCTTCCTCAGGCATATTACATAGAGAACCAAGCTGTTACCACAAACACTAATGGTAAAAACCACCGAGTAGAAAATAGGGAAGAGGATCACTGCAGCCCTCTGGTAGACAAACAGATCGCAGCCAGTCTGATTTGGAGAGCTTTCAGCTGATACCAGTGTCATATTTTCAACAACCATCCTGACTGTCATCTATGAGGAAATGACAACCTGCAAATTATAAATCATGATAATTTGATCAGTGTTAAAAAGTAAAAGGAACATGATACAACTAAATTATAGATAAAGCTCATTGTAATATGGAGTACTCACAACAAGAAATTTGGGTTTCCAAGCTCATTCGCTGGTGAGGCAGGTGGCTGTGTCTGTAAATAGAGCTGTGATACTTAAACACCCCTTAAAAGGTTGTATGCAGTGTTGAGATCCCACCTCCCCTTTTCTCATATGTCCAACAAACTGTCATAGTAGGACCCCAGGAGTTATGTTGCACAATAATGTGCACAATAGACTGTTTCATTGCTTTTCATTCATAAAGTTGAAACTAATTTGATCCCCTTATTTTTATAGTATGTTAATTTAATAAATGTATCATCATACAGTACAATGCATTATAGATCTTGTTCTATATAACTGTCTCTCTCCCTCTCTCTCTCTCTCTCTCTCTCTCTCTCTCTCATACACACACACACACAAACACACACAGACATACACATACATACATAAATATGCATGTAAGTGCATGACCATATATTATAACAATAACAACTCTGACAATGATTTTG
The DNA here is from genome assembly GCA_029814765.1 of Acanthurus leucopareius. Lineage (NCBI taxonomy): Eukaryota > Metazoa > Chordata > Actinopteri > Acanthuriformes > Acanthuridae > Acanthurus > Acanthurus leucopareius. Next base: position 5,950,888 of record JAQMCX010000011.1, on the reverse strand, counting down.
GAAATACAAGGTGTCTGCCAGATTGTGGAATGTATGTTTTGTAATAAAGCATTGGCATCCAATTTGTCTAATTTTTATAATCAGTCACCTGTAAGGGATGTTAACCTGCTCTTACCTTAATGATCTGCTCTACAAATAAAGTTTAATTGCTTAATTTTTGTTAATAAACAGTATGAGTTGTTGATTTGAGCTTCAGGTGCTGTGTGCACTGTCCACTGAGACATGTCAGCTGGACACTGGGAGATATATGCTGCCACCGTCAGACCAGAGAAAAGACAGAATTAGTTGAGTACTCAGTTTCTCACAATCTAGTAGAATGAAGAAGTGCCACAGAGGGCTTGTGTGTGTGAAAGACAGATTCAGTACTGACTGTGTAGGTTTTGCTTCTCTGCATGTGTGAAGTAACCACTTAAATGTGGCTGCTGTTTAACAAATGCATATATATGACAGTATTACATTCCTGCTTTATAGGGGTAACGTACTGTAAATGTTAGACTCCACAGTGGCTACAAGTTTAATAGAACTATTCATGTATTTGCTACTGCTAGCAGTATGTAAAGTGAATTTCTGAGAAAGGTTAGATGAAGTGATAAAGTGAAATGTTTTATATTATGTTCCTGCCTCTGAGGTTTTCTCAAGTCTGTGGCTGAGGTGAGGGTGAAGTTGAGCTGATGGGAGATACAGGAGGAAGCTGAAGTAGTGCTTGTGCAAAACTGTCGCGCTCCTGTGATGTGCGGATGAATCACTAACAGTTTGAAGAATGTCACATCTAGGTACATCTCAACCATCAACCTCCAGAAAAGATTAAAACATAAAACCATCCAAACTGAAAAAATATGTGGTGTTTGATTCTGAGAATAGCAACGGTGTTAGAAATGTGGCAACGCAACTCGGCTTCAGAAAAGAAAAATGCAGCAGCTTCAGTTCAGCCAAACCAAATCAGATTGCAAGTTCTTGCTACTTATTTGTTTAAGAGATTATAAAAAGAGAACTTTTTATTCACATTTCAATTTTCTTTCTCTTAAAACCGTAATTGAATTACAAATGTGATACAGCAGATGTTCCAGCAGTGTGCTAAATCCCATCAAAGTATTGCAAGACTTGTGGTACAGTGGGCTACAAGGGCCAAGCCAGTATCTCTTCTCTCTCACCCACCAAAGCTTTCCAGGTTGGTGTAATTGAAATGGATGGCTGCTGGATAGGCAAAAGGTCACTAATTGTCACCAGTCAAATGTGGTTATAACACAGCTCACTTAGGTCACAATGAGAGCTTCATGTAGCTGAAGTCACCTGCAGGTTAGGAGCCTGCTGCACTTCAGGCCTACATTTCATGCTCCATTAATTTTGGTGCGTAGAGTTAAACATCTCGTACCATCTGAATGGTGTGCTCAAAAGAGGAAAAGACAGTCATTTGCTGAGCGCTCACTGGGTGTCCTGAGGGCCTCACAGTGTTAAATACTACGGAAGCACAGAAGGAGGTGATAACTTATGCTTATGCATTTTCACTTCCCCAAATAAGCAATGTAAACCCATTTTTACTATGATATCATAAACAAGGTCCATTAAGAACTTTGACCTCTCTATTTACGTCAAAAATAACACGTTGTATACCTGTGAATGTTTTAAGGCTGCTCTTTATGGTTTCAAACGAAGGTAAAGTAAGCTTGATATTGCAACAATCTGTCCTTTTCTGGAGTAACTCTACACTTTTAACCACCTAAATGTAATCAGTTCAAAACTACCAAGAGTATATTACTATTATAAACAGTATTCTAGTTCGTGTATCACAGTGGCACCATGAAAATGGTCCACATGGAAGTGTGTAGTGTGTTTGCTGTTTTCTGGGTTGATGGGTGTGTGACATGAAAGGTCTTAGGAAATTGAAAGTGACGACCCAGCATGGAACATGCATGGAAGTCACTTCTCAGAAATGTGACCTTTTTCTGGTTGTTAAGTCAGGGGTGGGCTACAAAAAGGCGGGGTGGAGAAGGGGGAACAAACTGATTTGAAGAGAATTATACAATACTCAATGGTGCAACTGCAGCCCATAAAAGAACACCCCAGAAGGCATATCGTTTTAAAGGCACCCTCATGGTGGAAGGGGGACCAGTGGTGTGTTGGTGAGGCAAACTGGGAATGACTTTTGGTGTCCACAGCATGTGTGGAATAGCCAGCGTGGTTCCACAAACGGTGCCCAACCAAATTTGGGATGTTTTTCGCTGCCAAAATGAATTGTGTATGAAACTTCCCCCACACAGTTTAAATTTAAATCCAGTTTATCAAACCAACTTCACCTCTGCTGCTGTCGACTGATTCAACAGGCAGATAAAAGCAGTGTTATTTTAAATTAGTGGATAATTACATTTTCATAATTATGTAATTTATGCATAAACAGAGACATGCAAAAAACTATATACATGTGTATATAGTTGGCCTCTAAAAATAGCTCCAATATAACATAAGACCACTAGAGGGAGTACAGTCATTACAAATCAGAAACAGAAAATAATATGGTGCCACACACTGTACATAATGAAAGTAATTTGAGGAAATTTTTCAAGTTCAGACACTTTTTTTATTTAGTTTTATTTTTATGGGTATGAACTTTTATGCTCTTATTAAATAGATTTACTGCTGTAGTGTTGAAATTGTGTGCTTGTGCACATTTATGCATCTGTGTGTGAGTGTGTTTGTGTGTGTGATTGGGTGGGTGTGTGTGTGATTTGGTGTGTGTGTGAGAGAGAGACTGCTGGACTTACCGCAGGGGACTCCTGCATTGTCAGGGGGCCTCATGTGGCTCGTGTCTGTTCTCATCATCACCATCTCCCCCCCCATGCATCAGCCGCCGCCCGCCCTGCTCAGGCTCCGTTCCCTGTTCCACCACGCTCGCGTGAAGAAGCGCAGTTCACACTTTGTGTGTCTGTTTTGCTTGTCACTTTAACCACTAACGATCTATGTGTTGTTTTTTTAGCCGACACTTTTAAACCCTTGGCTGCACAGACAGTGGCACACTTCTTCACCCTACATGCATTGCAATAAGATGAGAAGAGCGTGTACTTGTTGTGACTGAGTCTGTTTGAGTGTGAAGGACCGCCATTAAATGCTGTCACAGGTGTCTATGGACAGCATTTTTAAAAATGCCTACAATCCCTTTAATTAATAGTGAGGTTTTCTTAATCTAACATGTCACAGTGTTGACACTAGCTGCTTGTGAAAAACACACACCAGCTCATTGTGCCTGGTGTCCTTTTGAACTGCTCATGACTTCACACTCATGAACACACTGTGAATTTCATCTTTCTTCTATTTTTAGGAGGCTCTCATTGTATATAAACTCATCAGTTTTATGGACACATCAATAACATATAAAAGACATAAGAGCACCCATAGATGATAAGATCTGAATGGTGTAAACACACTGAGGGATTCAGTTTTTTCTTCATTGAAACTTGAAAACGGATTGAGTTCAGTTGAGTCTTTTATCGGCCAGAGGCATTACTTTTAATATCTTAGAAGTTTCTCCTGGATTTGGGATATTTTATCAAAAACATTCAGAATTAACATGCTTTGTTGTTGCTTCAGACAAGATGGAATAAAAAAGATGCAGCACATGCAAGGCCAGTTCTTAACAGAAAGCAATTAACGCTACACCACTGCTGGAAACAAGGACATAGTATTATTGTCACATAATGATGTGTGTTTAGTTTAAACCAAAAACAGTGATAAAAAGTTGTTCCTTATAAGCATCTTGCTTATAAGGAACAATCACGTCACATTCATTTCTAAGCGCAGTATCAACAAAATCCCTGTGCTTTTGTTTTAATTTTAAATCAAAATTGAAAAAGATCCACACAGCTTAATATTTCAAAACATCACTCTTGACTTGACAGATCACAATTGGTGTATTCTTACTACTACTTTTCTTAGGTGAGTTGAGTTACGGTGGCTGATATTTTTTTTAGTGTGAAACAAAAATGTTGATATTAAAAAGACAAACAAACAAACAAACAAACACACAAATAAAAAAGATTAGGATCCTACAAGCACAGCTGTTTGGAGTTGTCAAGAGTTTGTGATTGTCTAATATTCAAAAAAGGGCTGAAACTGTATTTAGCAGAAACAAGTCCTGGTGGTCGTAATCATACAGACAGTAAAAACAAATAATTCAGACATAGACACTCAACTATCTGCAGTTTGTTTGACTTAAACAGTTTTATATTTCTTTGTTATTAAAGTGTAACCTCATTGATCTTGATGCCAGTAAACCTTCTCTCCCCCAAAAGGTGAATCAGAGGTTTTCTATAGGTATCTAGTGACTTGGTCAAGGTCTAAAAACAAGTTTGAGTACTATGCTGAAACAGGATGTGAAAGCAATTGTCATGGGGTTGAAGGTTTCCTTTCCTTGCCATGTGGTTTCAGTGTGAGTACTTCTCTGCAGCTGAGCAGCACCATCTTCAGGATCAACAGTAAAACAATCCTTTCGGCTCTGAGCTCTGACATCTGGCCTCTAGTATCTGTTTGTCTGCTGGTGGTTTTTTTATGGTTTTGATTGTCTTTAACTTTTCTTTATGAAAAATTTACTAAATATGCATAGATATTGTGCTTTTGCGTTGTCTCTTATATAATATGTGATTGATGCGTTCAAGGGAATACCTAAATCTTTAAGAACTAATAATGAAAATGTTAAGCTCTGTTTTTTTTTTTTATTTTGATAAAGCCTGAAATTTTGAGACTTAAATGCAGCACATTATTAACACATAGTTTCATAAAGGCAGTGTGGATGGATCAAGAACTCATGAGCATACGGTCAAACAAAAGAAATCCCAACAACTGCTGTGTTTGTGCACTGTTCCTCTTCACTGATGTTACCCCAACATATACATACTTCACTTAAACAAAGCCTGTATTCATCAGTGGCCAGTGTCTCAGGCTTCCTTTGAAGACGTGGCCTTGTTCCGCGGTCCGTGCCATGGCAGGTTTTTCAGGTCATCTGAGGCGATGTGCATATTTTGGATGTCATCTCGGCTGTTGTATTATTGTTTTATTCACAGGGCACGGACTAATTATTTCAACAGCCCTCTTCACTGGGGAGCAGACTGACAGTTGCCGTCATTGGAGTGATCAGTCTGTTTCTCGGACTCGGCTGAGGCTATTTGATGTATATTAACAATAATTGGTGCCACCGCCACAATGATGTTTAGTAAACCTTTGTGCTATTTTCCAGGAGGATGCCCATGAGGAATTTTTGAGTAGCTGCTCAGTCTGCAGAGACGCCTTCAGAGTCAGGACAGATGGGAGGACTGCTGTCCTTTGCAGATCAGAGACACCACGGCCTAATCATCATTATCACATACAGGACATACAGTGTTTCTGGTTGTCTTGTTGTCTCTTCTAATCAACAGAAGGCTCATATCTTCCATGTACTGTAACACCTCATCTCCTGGATTATATTGGGCAAGTTAAATACAATGAAGCATTTGTTTTTATAATCAAGTTAGAAACTTATGGGTTATTATTTAGGTTAGAATTACAACTCATGTCATGTGTAAGAAATGCATCCTCATTAAAAATTATTTTTTGGTACATATTTAAATATATATATATATATATATATATATATATATATATATATATATATATATATATATAAAAATAAAAAATTT
>JAQMCX010000011.1:5903657-5945125 GCA_029814765.1 Acanthurus leucopareius | reverse complement strand
AAAATTATTTTTTTGTACATATTTAAATATATATATATATATATATATATATATATATATATATATATATATATATATATATAAAACTAATAAATGTTTTTCATGTAAAAAACAATGTAATTGTAATAACATGCAAATAAATTCTAGCAAATAAACTGTATCCAACAATATAGTTACAATATTTAATTGCAGTTTCAAATCGAGGGCAAACTGCTGTTGTTTTTCAGCTGACTTAGGTTAATAGGGATTGTTTATATTATTAATATTTGTATAGCTTTCACAGCACTCTGGTCAACTGTGGTTGTTTTTTAACACACTTTAGAAATGAACTTTGACAGGACTAGTCATTTAAACTTATTTTCTGCTTGTTAGCTAAAGCAATTCTTGTCATGCCTTTGTCACTTTTGGTGGATGGCAAAGCATGAATTAAAATGTGGATGTTGTTCTTTTTCTTTTTGATGTTGTTTTAAGTTATTTTTTTAGGTTCTTGTTAGGTAATCTGGCAACCAGGGCTGATGCAGCGAGGTGGAGGTGTCTCAAGTTCCAGCATCTTGCAGTGACTCCAGCAGGTTTTGAGTCTGCCAGATTCTACAAGTGAATAAGAGGCAGATGTGCGGTGACAGCACTACGCTCATTAGGCCGAATCAGTGTCACACTGTGACAACTGGCCAACTTGAGGCTTCTCTCGTCACTCAGTGCTTAATCCATTCAGCCAAGACCAGCTCGGACTCTCCTAGACCTCATTTTAAACCATTAACTGTTCTGGCATCTCTCTTTTCCCAAAAACAGAACCTCTTAGGTTAGGTGTCTATTTTGCTGATTAACTTATTTTTCTTTTTATCCTTTGAATACGCCCTCTGCAGCCATAATATTACTCTGGATTTTTAACTAACTCTTTTCCTCCATGATCTATCTTTGATCCCAGTGGTATCCCTGCCTCTGACCACTGGTCTACCCCTGCTCCAGAATCCCAGCTGTGTGGTCAACTCCGGCCCTTCAGGGCCTCCGTCCCTGGGCTGAAGTTGTGATATCTATTTCAGTCCGCTAGAGACCAGACAGCCGCCACAGTGGCTCCAGAGAATTCCCTGTCCAGTGATTACTGATGGTTGCGCTCCGCTCATATGCTTTAGCATCTCCAGTGTCCAAACTGCTTAGCATCTGATGGGTCGCTCTAAGCCATTAAGGCCAGTTTGCAATTATAGATGTGTGGCTGCTGGACACAGAAACAGATGTGCTTTGATCTATTTACGGTAGGATGGGGAGGTGGGGGATGGGGTGGTCATAACAGCTTACTTCCATGCGTGGGTCAGCTCACGCACCTCTGACACCCCTTGTCTTTCAGTTCACTTGACATGCACTTGTGTTTTTCTATCAGCAAAAACTTATGTGATGAATGGGCATTAAGAGAGAACAGCGATCGCAGCTGCTCACTCTGTGTGTGTGTGTGTGTGTGTTTGTGTGTGTGTGTGAGCGCACATGCATACTCAAACGTGTGAATGTACAGCATGCGTGTCTTATGCCTTTAATCTGCATGTGCCAACCACAACCAGGCATGTGTAGAGGTGAGAACTTGTTGAATGGAAATTCGGACAATCCTGTTTAGCTAAATAAAAGGGAACCAATTCAACCCCCATCTGTTTAAGCACCAAAATTCACCAAGGGGCAAAATAGTTAGTGTTGCGGTACATTTTTAACGCCTTGTCTCCGTTTTTTCCCCCTCAGCCTGAAGTGCTTTGGGTAGTGAAAAATGGAAAACAAATGTTCTGCTGACAGCTTTCTTATGCCCAGGGTGTGTGAGTATTTATATCATAAAGGTGCCAACACATCCTGGTTTTACAGGCTGACCATCGCTGGGGGGAGAAAAGAGGGGGACAAAGGGGGGTTATCCTGTAGCTCATTGTGGTAATTACTAGATCAGTGATGAATAGACCTTGATAAGTCTGTGACAAATTAGCTTACAACTATGTCTGCTGTGGTGTGAAATTCTTATTCATTTTAAAAGAATTTAGCTTATAATCATAGTAGGACATCTGCAAATGCAACTGATTTCATGTTGGGTGCCTGTGTGACTACAGTACATTCAAGACCTGGACTGAATTAAGACTGAGGGCATGGCTGAATGTACTGCTGCTCCTGTACTAGCTCAGAGCGCAGTAATAACAAGACTCAACCCAGAGTTTTAAACAGAGCGTGCCTCGGTAATATTCAGTTTGACAGTCATTTTTCTTCCTTGTCACTTGTCTTATTGTCACCACTTTGCTTGTATTAAAAATTCACGGGTCACTTGTATGGCATTTAGTGCTTGTCTCCAGTGTACTGCACGCCTGTGCTAACTAGTCAATTGTGACCACTTTTCACAGCGGCAGCAACGCCTTGGGCGAACTGTGATTTCATAATGTTTATGGTGTCAGTGGCAGGCCTGATGGGAAAATGGTAATAACTCCACTACCAATATGAATAATGAATGAACTCATATCATTTCATAAATCAGATGGGATGTACAACATATGGAAATAAGCAGGAATATTCTTGCCACTGGGTTTCACTGTTAAATAAAAATGCTGCATTTTAAGCTGCTTTCACCGCTATAATGCTGTATACTGTATGATATAGCCCGCAGCATGCTATGGGAACACTGTCTACTGTACCTTCACAGAGCTGCATTCAACAGAGTGCACAGAGGGAGTCCAGCATTGACATTGTGCTGTAAGCAGGTCTGTCCTGAGGTGAACCATGTGTACACAGCTTTAGGTCCTCTCTGATGTAGGTGTTTCCCTGTCCGCCAGTGTCGTGTTGCGAGGCCACCGTCCCACTGTGTTTGTTCCCCGTCTGAGTGCTGAGAGGAGCACTATGGAAACATTCATTCATAAGCTCACTTCTAGTGAACAGTAAATCACAAGTAAAACAACAACACTAATTTCTTAGTGTTGGCATCATCTTCCTCTGTGATTTTTTTCATCCTAACCTCACTTAGAGCTCGTATTTTATCCACTCATATCTGTGAGACTGGTGTCTCTTGAAAGGTAACTGGTGTATATATATTTATTTATTTCAAATTTATACTATAATAATCACTGAACAACAAAAGCTAATTTCCGTTGCAAAATAACGGGTATCCTGGAAGTTAATATTCTGAGGTCTGGCTGGACCTGCTCATTAATTCAGTTAAATGAAGTGAGAGAGGGGGAATCAGAGTGAACCGAACGGGAAAAAAGCCCTTAAAACCATTTCCTGTGATTTGGGTAACGTGCTGAAAAGTCAGATGCTCAGTATTTGTCTGTCTATCTCTGTATATCTGCCTTTTCTTTAAATGTGTACTCGTTTCTTTATGTTAGTTTTTTCCCAACATTGTTCTTTCTGATGTATCACTGCTCCTTTTCCTCTCTCTCATTCTCTCGCCCTCCCTCTCTGTCTCTCTCCTTTTCTGTTTCTCCCATGATTGCTGGGTCAGTAACTTGGCGCTGGATTGGGTCAGGGGCCGCAGTCTGGTTTTGTCCACCAGCTTTGGGCTGTGAAGGCTAATGCCTCCTGACACACTCAGCTCCATCAGTCCAGGCCGCATCATTCTAGTAATGCAGAAGTCATCAGGGCCTGGGATTGCGTGAGGGCTCTCATCTGGAAACCCAAACAACCTTAACCTCATTGAATTCCTGTTGAAGAATGCAAAAATTAATGAATGGATTAAGTTGTCTTTGTCTCATTGGATTACATTATATTGTTTGGGAGTGATGTGTTTTTGGAGAAATACCTCTAAATGTTCCCATCTGGTATTATGTGAACAGATAGGGAATATTTAGATAAGGAATATCTAAAAATATTTGCTCATGTCAAAGTCCACAAACTGAACCACTGAAAGTTTAGAAAGGATGTTAAAATTTATTTTCCAAGGCCAAAGTTTAATCAGGATTGTTTGGCCTTTTTAGCTGGTGCGCTGGTCTTCTCCAACCATACCCCACTTCCTTTACAGGCACTCAACTGAATTGTTGCTTAACCTGCGCAGTGACCCTGCCACATGCTATCTGCATCCTCCCATCCCAGATGTACTACTACACTATTCCCCTTGTGGGCAAGGCTTTTGCTATGCGTCAACCAGAGCCACAGACTTGCGAAGGGAAATCCATAAACTGTGTGATAGGGCAGAACAAAAAAGTCAGCACCAGTGCTTACTCATCTGTTAAAAACGGAGTGATCTGCAAAGTTTGTATGAGAGGGTTTTTGACGGTGCCCTGCTGCTTTGTCAGTGCAGCACATGCTGCAGGCACTGGCATCCCCTATTGCCTTCCAGGTCATTGGCCAGGCTCAGCAGGAGGTGGGCTTCTAGCCCCATGACACGTCCCTGATTCACAGCTGGATCCGTAACAAGGTATCATAGCAAATGAGTCGGTAAAACATCACTGGTCTGAAGAGCGTGTAAAATTGTCATGATATCATTTGTAATTCCTGATCTGGACTGCCATTGGTAGGAGAAAGAGAGTGAGAGAGAAATCTGGTAATGAAGGGGTTTTATACCTCTGCACTGTCTCCACCAGTCTCAGCCCCCTCTCAACCCCACCACCCCACAGCCTGCCCTCACCCCTAAACTGATGCCTGAGGGGGAAGATCCGAGCTAATGTAAGGAGGCAATAATTAAATATCTTGTGATCTTCAGCCAAGTGGCTTATAGGTGTTGCACTCTTAACATGAGAGCTTCATGACACATTGTCCTGTTCTTGAATGTGGTTTTTGCTCTTCATTGCACATGACTCATGAGTGGTCGTGATGTGTCAGATTGGGCCTGTCCTGGTGAGTTGCAGCCACAGTTGTAACGTTTGGGGAGGTTGTACTGGGTGAATTAGGAGTGAGTTAAATTGTGTCTGTAATATTATTGCTGCTGAATATGTAATTTAGTATATGATGCTTTTAGAAATAATAAAAAAAGATCATTTCTAAAATATAAATGTTTGTTATGTTACTTTAAATTTCATGATAATAACCAGTATTTTAAGGAAGACAACACATCGTATTATTTAAAAAACAATCTGGATTTTTTTTAAAAAAAACACTTTTAAGATAATAAGGTATTTCATAAAATAATTGTCGCTTAATACAAAACTTTTTAAGATATCCATTTTTTTTATTACAAATCACCTTCAATTTAAGAAATAATTAAAATCTTTTACTTTGTGTTGTAATATGAAAAAGGTGTGTTATCAAAAGAAATTCTACGAACCACACTATGTATTATGCAATAAAAATTACGCACATAAGCTCTTATGATCTTTAACCTTTCTGTGTTTAGAGTACAGTTAGCTGCGAGGCTGTGTGCAGGTTTGATGGATGCAAAGAATGGACAAACATCAGCTCCCTCTAAAACCACAATGGAGACCTTGGATCTAAATGTCATGGTTTCATAACGGATACACTGACATTTGTGTGATGGGATTTAGCCATGGGTTAATATAGCCATTGCTGGCACACTGCATTGATGTCCATCTCACTCGGGCTGTGAAGTTTATCTCACCTTTTTTTTTTTCTAGTCTCACAGAAGTTTCTTTCAAAGGGATGAATTGGATTCTATGCTGGTTAAAGCCAATTATTTTATCAGAAAAAAAATACTGTTTGATATGTAGGTTTGTATTATATGATGTTAATGTGCCTCAGGAGCTGTTCAGATCATTCTTTTTTGGTGAGTGTTGGGCTGGAGGTGGGGGCTGTTGGGGAAGGCAGGCGATCAGCATTAAAATCAGAGCCATGTAAATCTAATCAATTATACAGTTTTTTTCAGATAAAATGTTGGTAAATCAAAACACATTTTCCAAAAGTCACAGTATAATGAGAAATTTAAATTGGAAACAGAAACCATTTGTTTATTATAAATGCCAGGGTGAGGTGGTGACTTGCCATCCATAAATTTCGTTATCCTTTCATATTCCTTTTATCTATGACTACAGCTTTGGCACTCATTCAAGATTTTAATGAACCCAGACTTCTGAGGCATCAAGGCCTAGTGATGCATTGTCCATTTGGATCAGGGAGTACGGAGGGGGGACAAAGGGAAAAAGCTTTTGCTTTGACATAATATTTTATATTCTATTGCCTTTCAGGGGGGTCATTAGGTGAGTGCAACATTTAACAACATAACAGATTGACAAGATTAAACACATATTCAGCATACAGTATATCTGGAAAAAAACAACCAGACTGATGATCTCCGTGACTGTGTGTGTGGGTGTGTGTGCATGTGCAAGGGGTGACTTGAATCAAAAATAATTTTCTGTGCTTTATGAGGATACAGAGAACCCCCCTGCTCTGGCGCGACCTGGTGTCGGCTGCTTTCTTGGGCTCAGAGGTTCCTAGGGGAGACCAGAATGGAAGTTGAGCATCTTGCTGTGATCCAAAGAAAGTGTGCCAAATGCTATCAAAACTGGATTAGCAGACAACAATTGTGTTTGATGAACAGAGGGTGGGGGGAAAGAAGTAGTTTCCAAGTAACCCATGGATGGAATTTTCCAACTCCATTGCATTTTTTTCCAATGTAGGAATAGATGTGCACATAAGCCCTCCTTTTTTTTAAGGGATATGATCTAAAATAATTCAGGTTTTCTCATCCAATAATGGATGTACTGGAGAAGCAGCAAGCACATTTATATCAGATTTAGAATTAGAGCATAAAATATGCTGACCCATGTATATATAGTGGACATTTTCGAGCTGTGGAGGAAAACCCAGTAATCGGTTGTTTGTCTTGAAGCATGTTTCCTATGTATTATCAGCCTTTTGGAGATGGGGAAAACAACTCGCATCCAAGAGAATCACCTGAAGAGTAAAAAAAGGGCAAAATAGTCACTTCATATCAGTGGATGGCAACATTGCAGCTTGTGACCCATAAAAGTGAAGCAGTGTTAACACTCGACCCCTTGTTACCGGTTCCAGATGTCTATGAGTTGTGAGCAGCTCAACCCCAGACTGATGCTTCCTGTTCAGGTTGTTTAAATTTAATAATTTTAAGAGGTCCCCAATAATTTTAAACAAAAAGCTTTGAGAAATGTCAGAAATATTAAAAATGACAGCAGTTTGTGTTGCAGATTCAGAGATTTATCCTCCCATGGTGAGGATCACTGCATTAAATATTAAATCACTGGCGTTGAGATTATGAAAATGTAAACCTTTACTTTGCTTTTTTAAGATCTTTGATGTCAAGGCAGGAACTATTAACCGAAACAAGTCTAAGAAATGGTCATCATAAACTTAACACATTTCCCTTATTCCTACCCAAGGTCTGCCACCAAATACATTTGGCTCTACAACCTTTACAAAGTAAAGTACGTCCAGCAGCACATGCAAATTTAAATACACCCACCACAGCCCAATGGCTGACATTTGGAGCAAATCCCCTGCTGACTTAATCATGGCAAATATTGCGTGTCATTTGTGCACCACACTTGGACCTAGCTGATGGTAGTGGTAGTAATTCACCACTGCTGTGAGAGAGGACTCCTGGGGTGACGTGCCTTGTGCTCAAATCTCTCCCCTCTCTTATTTCTCTCATTTGTAAGCTCTCGTCTCTCTCTAACCCTTTCCGTTTCATAGAGCAGAGAGGAACCAGAGTTATTATACATAGACACCATCTGTAAAACAAAGAATTTTAAAATTTTGCAACTATATAAAATTTCACTGATTTAAAACACCATTCTGTATGAATTGTTACTTCCGTTTTACGCCACTCATATTATCATCTTTTGGATTTCTCATATAAAATAAATAAAATTTTATCATAACTGTTAGGGTAATTTTTCTCTCAAATAAGTGTTTCGTTCCTCCTCTTTACAACAGTACCCTCCCACTACTTCTTCTGTGTTTACCTTCCCATGTGCTAGGAGTCCTCTTTAGCCCGCCTCCGTCTATACTACAGCCAATCACATCGCTCGTTCTGTACGAGGGTGCTACTTCTGCAACCAATTGCTGCTCGCTCTTTGGCGCGTCATCAAGGGAAACATGGCGGCACACATAGGCAGAGCTGTGACACGACTTGTACCACAGTAAGTCAGTTAATATTTTTTGTATTTCTCCGTCTGCTAAGTGTGCTGTGTTTCTGGTAGAAAAACGCAGTACTCGGTAAAATGTAATTGCGTTAATTGTGGTAGACAAAAGTTTACGTTCATTTCACGGTAGCAGCTGTAGGTTAAATGTCACTTGTTTTATAGGCTATAGAGCATTTTCAAGTTAAAGCGGTTGGCAGTAATGTTGATATCTTCTTCTTTTGTCGTCGTCGTTATGAGGGCCAAAGTAAAGACTTGTTTGTTGCCTCTTGTTTGCTATGTCTTGAACGGAGTTTAGAAAAGACATTTTCACGGAGCTTGTACTGACAACCTCTGTCTCAGTGGACAAACACTGTTGTGTCCTGTGTTTAAACGTGACTCTGAGTGAAGTGAACATGCTAAACATCACTGGCACTCAAAACTAACAGAACACAGATAGTTATAAGAGAGAAATACAAGCTTGGCTGCTATGCAGTGTAAAAGTTTGGAAGGAAATTGCAGTGTTAGTGTTAGCTTTTCATTCTGGGGTTGTTACTTGCTCTGACGATGCAGATGTGTTGCTGCAAAGCTGTTGTGTTATATTTTATTGTGTTTTTGTCTTGCTTTTAACTTTTCCATATTAATTTCTGTATCATTTGTTTTTTTTTACCATCAAGTGTTACTGTTTATCTAGTAGTATCAGTCTGTTTAGAGTCTGCAAAACATAGAAAACCTGTCTTAATATTTCATTTAAGTCACAGTCTGTTCTAATAACAGAGCTTGTGACATCTAGATTTTAGCTTTGCCTGACAACTAAACAATTAACCCACTTGAAAGAAAATAGTGAGACATATATTGTGAATTGCTATTCAGTCTGAAAATACTGAGACAGGATTTTTTATCCATATGGCATAGCCCCAGAATTATTGATCATTGTTACATGATTACAGTCACACATGCATGTCTTTGTCACAGTGCAAAATGCCAGAGGTATAAGCTGATGGTGACTGAGACAGAAAAGTCCTTTTCTTTATGAACCTTGACAGCAATTACAAAGCTGAGTTTTATACTTTTGTTCAGTGTTTTAGTGAAGTCAGTTTGAAGTAAACTTTACAGTTCCAAACCTGGTACAATTATTTACAGTTCTAAGTATGCTATTTTTTTTCTGGAACAGAGAGGGATTTTCACTTTTCTGTAAGTGACTGTCTTAGTAATTTGATGATATCCTTTCATAATACACTCATAAAGAGGCATCCAAACCAAAAGGATATTTGGAAGCTGGCATTTAAATGCCATGACAATGGAATAGTGGGGTTGTCTAAGGTAAAAGGCTATACTGGGTTCTGTTGATTCAAAAAAAAAAAATCATGAAAAGAAACACTGACCACATGATGAAGAAACCTGCAGCTCTGTCCACAGTAGGGCTGCAGGCATGAACTGTGAAGTTGTTCAAATCTCTCCTTTATGACCTGCAAATCACGCACGTGCCTACACACCTCTGGAATTGTGATGAATCTGGACTGCAAGACCTGTTCTGTCCCATGCTATGGTGGGTGAAGTTAGCAAACCTTGTGATATCCCAGTTCTTTACACTTTCTTCACTCATGGCCTTAGTAACCATGTTTACAAGACTGGAGTGTATCACAATAATGAAAAGGCACAATGTGCTTGTAATGTGCTATCCTATGCACAACCACATGATGGAAATTAGCTAACAAAGCACTCTTTACAAGCTACAATCATAAGTGGTATGAAGATGGATGTTAAGTACACCAAGGGAACAGCAGGACTGTAGCTGCCAAACCTGAATTCTTTAAAACTCCTAAGCAGGGCTTGGATCAACATGTAGGCACTGTCCATTATCAGGCTACACTCAAGAGAACAGGAGCGTTCATCCTGAATGATCATCGAATCCCAGCTGAAGTGTATGCACCCAGTGCTAAAACAGAGAGAGATCTATCACCTGACCTATTTCCAGCAGATGGTCCTGGTCAACTACCCAACAAAGGCCCCACTGTCTACACGATTGACATGGTCACTGAGATGGAAATAAACACAGTGCAGGAAGTTGTGTATACAGTGCTTCATGCTGGATGGTGAACACATCTGTGATCTTGAGTGTTGAGCAGCTATTACCCTCTGAGGTGGGTAGTCATAAAACCATATAGGCCAACGTGTTAGTGTTGTCATGTCAGCAATCATATCTTGAAATATTTTGAAAAAAGGGCAATTGAAAATGACAGGACAGTTAAGCTTGTACATTCCTTACAGGCTTGTCTGAAGCCTTTTTATGGAAACGGTTGTTTGTGAATTTCATACTACTTTTGGAGAAATATTAGTGCATAAACTACAATCACCGCATTAATGATAAAACCATAAATGACAGACAAAAAAGATGTTTCTCCTTCTTCTTTGCTTTAGGCAAAGTAGACACTATAGTGGTATGTTGCTGCTGTCCATTGTTTTCTGCTATTGCTCCTTGCTGATAATCACTAGAATTGAAACAATTCGTCTGATGGTGGCCTTAGATTAAAAATGATCACCAAGGTTAATTTAGTTTATTCGGTGGGTCAAAATTTTTAGTAATGCTCTAAAGCAGGAACCTACAGTGGCCAAATACAAGGCATGATCAGGAAGCTCAAAAAGAAATAGTCTCAAAACTGTACCTAATTTCAATCTGGCTGCCACCTCCTACAGATTAGTCCCCTTGTGCAGTGTTTTTTAGAGTTTGAGCCATATTGTGACTAAAGTCAAGAGAAGACCTCTTTTTTGACCATTCTGTTTAAAATCTTTTTTCTTGTAAGTTCTCCACCTTTATGTAAATGCAATGCAAAATCACTGGAGTGTTTTTTTTTATGAATACCAAGAAATGCAAACACCTGCATGCATATTAGTCCTGCATTTCTGCAAGATTACATCATGAGATTCAGTGACAGATGGTTAGCAGTCAAAGTTGCCCAGTGCTTCTCAACCTTTTGTAAATTGTCATGCAAGGCACACAGGAGGTATAATGAGAAACTTCAAACAGTCTGAATGTCAGTAACAAAGAACTTAAATGGGTTTAATATTCTAGCAATGTGTCTCTACTGGTCAACTACATGGTGACATGTGACTCTAATTCAGGGCGCATGAATTTCCAGAGGCACAAAGCTGATGATCCTGCCAAATTAGAGAGTGAAGTGATTGTCAGGCAGTCTGTTGTGTGTGTGTGTGTGTGTGTGTGTGTGTGTGTGTGTGTTTGTGTGTGTGTCTTTCGGCTTGTGGTTGTTGTGATAGCCTGGACAGATTACAAACAGAATATTTTCTCATTTTAAAGAATCACATTTTTAATGTAGCATCTCACAATTGTCTCTCTGTAATTAAAATGAATTTATAACTGAAAGTATCTTTCTGTAAATTTTTCAAGAATTTATACAAAGATTTTGGTGAGTGATGTGTAAACTAGCGGACTGCATAAGCATGAAAAAAGTCTTCCTTCCTAATGGGATTCACATTGTAATTTTACCCACGTTTTTGGTAAGCAGTGCTTATAGTCTAATGCAGCCCTCTCAGATGGCTGGAACTAGGAGAGGAATGTGTGTGCTTGTTTTATGGACAGCCTAGAGCCCTCGCTCTGGCATTGGCGGCAGACTGCTCTTTGTCACAAACACCCTCGTGTCAAAGATGCAACAGCATCCTGGAGGAAGCATTGACTGCCACTATGAAGTCGACAAGTGATGAAAGTAGCCTAGAGGTTGTCAATTAAGAGAGCCAAGGCCTGGACCTTATAAGTTAATGGGCAGTTTCCCCTCACAGGGCCTGCTAAGGCTTTATAGCACAGCTTATAAAAACCCAAGTGTAATGCACCCCTATAACGTTTTCAATTAAGAGAAGGGGCATAAAGCAGCGCAGACACTTGGCAGCCATGCTAGAATGTTTATAAAGTGGCATTTGGCATAAATTGCGGGGGGAATTTTCAATTGCCCCAGTTGTTTTAAAGCAGCAGCTACTGTGCAGATTTTTATTTTGATGGCATTTCATGCTGACTGGAAGCATTACAGACTTCCTGGTGTCTTCCCATTACTGAGTCCTTTAGTTCGGTCATATGGATGCACAGCCTGAAGTTTAAAAGCTCCGTCTTCTCAGTTGTAAAAGGCATTAAAAGCAAAACAAGACAGAAATTTAATATAAACTTGTAATAATATAGCCTTATTATAAGCATAAAGTGTCATTATAAAGGCAATTGCCATTTCACAGTAAATTGGCTAATTTCCACTTAAAACTGTCCTATAATGTGCAGGATTTACACGTAATGCAATAAAGAAAATGAAATAAAACAGAGCGACTTTTTTATTTGTGAACATAGTTATCACTTGTACATCACAAATCACTTGTTTGCACTGCTCTAAGAAATAACTGATATTTCAAAATGCTCAAAGAAAATCCCTTCAGTCATCTGGTGTTTTCGAGGGTCAAGCTAGCTTTGGTTTCCGGTAGAAAAATAAATGAGTGTTGAATAAACACCAGTGTGTTGACATCTCATTTCCTCATTGATTGGTGGTGGAAACTGAGCTTTAGGTGTGTGGCCATAATCCAATCAGGCAAGAAAACAACCATGGGGCCTGTGTAACCAGATTCTCGAGCGAGCAGGTTGGCTAGTACCTTTCGTTAGCTATAATATAGTTTCTTTAATCTTTTATCGAGACACATTACTGGCCATTGCCTCACTGTGTCTGATTTTTTTTTTTACATTTTTGAAAAATATTTGAGTGACTTTTGAAAGTTAATCTTCCTCTTTTTTCTTTAGATTAAGTATGAGTTGTTTTTTTTATTGTTTTTTAAGCTGAATCAAACTACAACAGCAAAATACATAATGAGGTTTCATAAACTAAATCTACACCCTGACATTTCAGCCTGTGGATGTATCTATCAGTGCCTGAAAGGGCATTTTTTAACGCTGTCTTTTCTGAGCCAATGAATCAATAAATCGCTCTATTGCCTATTGTTGACCCGGCTAGTCTCGCCTTTGAAATTTGTTACAGAGCATTAAGTAACACATGTTGCTGTGTGAAAACAAAGCTCTGGCGACTGGCGTGGTGACCAGCTGAGTAAACGTGGCTGAGGGAGGAGTGTTGGATGCCAGAGAAGAGAGGCCTACACTTGTCCCAGCACCGACCAAGGTGGATACATGCGGCCAACAGATGGATGTGCTTCCCTGTATCCCCATAGAAAGGAAAAAAAAACAAACAACCAAAACAAGTGTCTTAGCTCTAGCGCTGAAGTCTTTGATCAACAGCACATCTTTGGCTTCGGAGTAGGACTTCTTTGGAACCCAGAGTGCACATGAAATCGCATCTGTATAAACACGACCAGAGAGGAATGTGTGAACAATGCAACAGAAGAATTTGTTCTAGAAACGTGGGGTGGACTTGGCTAACGAGTGGTTTATGTGGTTAAGAGTTTGAGCATGAGAAGCTGAGGAAATAGTCTCTGTTTATAATGAAAACAAGGGTGAGAAACTCGTGTTTTTGTTTTTTACTCATGTGAGCCAATACAAGTGCTGTGAGCAAATGATCCCTTTTAAGATTGGTGTACCGAGTCATACATTTTGAGATACTGCAAACTCTTGTTAGTGTATTCGAGTGCTGTTTTTTTAAAACTTGATGTGCCTTTGAAAAAATCAGCCTCTCAGATAAACTCATGTTGCCGGGATAATTAAAATGTTTGCTTGCATTTCAGCTCCTAAATGTCTGGGCTCACCTCTTAGCTACTTACCAATACCAGCTTTAAAAAAACCAAACAAACAGTGTGTTTAAGTTTTATTTGACAGGCTCGTGCATTGCCTCAATTAGCCTGACATGGCATTTAATTGCCAATCCTGGCAAGTGAAATAACAATCTAGCAACCTTTATTGTTAATCCCTGATAGATAACTGATTGTATTTTCAACCAGTTATGAAATTGCATTTTAACCAAATGATGATTTTATTGTGTTATTTTATTTTTACATAAACTGCTATAAAATTTATCTGTGTTGTGGTCTGTGAATATTTGTCTGTGAATAATATTAGAATTTTTAATAGTTACACACAGACCTCCTAAGACAGGCCACCCAATTTCCTCTTATCATGGCAAGTTCTAACCTGTGTAGATCTCCTCATTGAACTATATTATTAAAGCATTTACTGTAAGTCTGACTAACAATTTCTAATAAAAGAGAGTGACTGGCACAGTTTAGCCCATGTAGTATTAATTGTGTAGCCGTCAGAGTTGTGTGTGGCCAGGATATTACTTCCAGATTTGGAGTCAGTTCCCCTGTCAACAGGCCAAAGGGGTTGTTTTGGCTATTAAATAGATACAGATTTGGGTTCAATTTACACCTCAGAAACTTGTTGCAGTACAATTGCATCACCGACTTTAGATCTTTTATATCAGTTATTAGGTGAAAGTTATCCTGTCCCAATTTTCTTCTGCCAAGGTGGTGTTTTGGTGTTCTCACGGCACTGAGGTTGGCCCATTGCCATGGTGATGGTCGGCTAGTTCAAGCGCGATAAGGTGTAATTTCCCCAGCATTTCCTGTCTGATTCACAGGACCCTAATGAGTAAGAGACCTGCTTTTATAGCAGAGTGTTTGTTAACCAGGCACAGCAGGGGGTTGTGTGTGTGTGTGCGTGTGTGTGTGTGTGTGTGTCTGTCTGTGTCTCTGTGTATGTGTGTTAATGTTTGTGTGCGTATGTGTTGTTCTTTGTGCCATTCTGCCATAACGTGTTGGCTGAAGCATATGTACACCTATAGGTGGGACTATCTGTAAAAGTGCAAGGCTCTATACTGTGTTTACAAGGCTGCAGTTCTTGGTCAAACCCCTTGGTGTCAGTATTGACAGTGCGCTCTTAGGTGAGGACTTCTGGAGTAGCCTTTGATGTTTTGTTTTTGTACCAAGTGAAGTTTCATCCCATAAATTTTTCTCTCATTAAATAGTCCCACAGTGTGAACATTCAGACACTTAATTCAGAATGTCAATAACTATGTCTGCATGATCAAGCTGTGGTTGCATTTCTTCTGCATGTTTTACAGTTACATAAATTCATGAAAAATAAAAGTTAGTCACAAAGGCTAAAATTCTATTGCTTTGAAGAGAGAGAAACAAACAGAGAGAGAGAACAAATATTGAAGTATCAGTATTACAAAGTATATCTTGCGTATTATAAATTATTTCTCTATAATAGTCGTTTTGTTCCATAGTGTAATTGATCTTGTGCCTGATACATTTCAAGAACACTCTTGCTAACAAGTCCATATTGAATAGCTGTATGATCCCAAACACATAAAACCGTCCACAGAAAACAGGACAACTGTGATTCTTCTGTCTCTCTATATGGATTAATCCTGTGTCTGATTTTTCTGGGCATAAAGAGCTAAGTTAACTTTGTTTGTCTTGGTAATTTGCCATTTTTGGAAGAGACTTACAACTTTGCATCACATCACTGGCGGACAAGCAGCCCCCTGTTAACACTGTACTTCATTAGAACCAGGTTTCAGTGGTACCACACACATTCAAACAGCAGGGCCATCTCCCTAGCATCAAAGGAGATTTTATACAAAGGGTTGTCTCTGTGTCTGTCTTCCCATCAGTGTCTGCTAATGATGCATGCTGCACACGTTTTTAACATTGACACCCTCTGCTCCCTATCACTCATTCACACTCTTAATCTTTGCTGCTTCTTCTCTGTCTCTCTCTCTCTCTCTCCTCTCTTTCTCCCTCCGCCATTCGTTGTGTTTGTTTGGCTGCTGGGATTTGTTTGTTTATTGTTTCCAGATGGCAGATGCAGACTTCATTTGTGTGGCTTTCAAGTTCCCAGAGAGCTTTTTACTGCCTTGGCTCAAGCGCTTATCCTGTTTCCTCTAGCCGGGCTTTATGATGGGCCCTTTATACATAGCAACTGGAAACAACTGTTACTACCAGTCTGCGTCGGGAAAAGCGGGAGAAAGCCCACAGAAAGTGTCTCTTTTTCTGTGCTCTCTTCATAAGAACATCTTCTTCAGCGGCAGATGAAGCTGTTTCTTTCCTCTGATGGCAACCTTAACTGGCTTCATAGAATAAGGAAGAATATGCTCAGTTGTTGTACTCTGCTCCAAACTTCAGCTGCATCATCAGCAGTCTAACAGAGAAATAGGAAACAACGTGCAAGACAAATTTTTTGTTGACATGATGGTTAAGCAGCGTGCTCACAGTGGTGATGAGGCTGGTAGTGTTTTCTTTTTTTCATGACCTTGCTGAGTCTAGTCTGGGCATCATTAAGCGCTGTGACATCACTTATTTACAGGAACCCAGGAGGGCGACTTGCCCAGTAAACGTGGGGGAGGACCAGTGCATGTCTTTACTCATCGGATGCGGTTTTAAGATGGAGCAGTAATCAAAGCTCTCAGCTATATAAAACCCACCCCTTCTCCTTAAGGAGGCCTTTTTCTCCTGGCTGCTGCTGAATGAGTGATTACCCTAGCATTCCAACCTGCCTAATCCCATTTTTAGCAGTGATTTAAGTAGCAGTGGCTAAGGCCTCGCATTCACTGACCTACCCCCAAAAATCCGCTTGGAGCAAATGTCAGCTCGTTTGGCCTCATATTTCTGTTACCTTATTAACATACAAGTTGGAAGAGCAAACACCTTTTCTCATGTGGAGACCTCACGAAGCCAGCTGTGTTACTGTCTCATTCCTCATGCATTAAAAGTCAAAGCTTTTTTTCTCAGGTGATGTTAGCTCAAATAACAGGATCGTTGTGTGCTTGTTTAGTGTTTGCAATGAAAGAGTAGCAATATTTGTTGGGAATGGCGGCATGGCCGTCATAGTGACCGGCTCGTGACCCAGCACAAGGAGATCCAAGCAGAAGTGTGAGGGGATCCGACTTTAATGTTCACGTAATCAGTGGTGTTTGTGTTTTACCACCACTGAGCGCCTGGCTGGTCGGCTAATCTCATCAGGGTTTGGGCTCTGGTGCCGGGGTGAGAGAGAGGACAGCCTAGCATGACCCATATCTCCGTGCCAGGACGGCCACAACGCTGCGACTCTACGGTGCAGTTCCATCAGAGTTTACTACGAGGCCCTTTGCCACGGGGTGTTTACTACTGAACTGTCTGGCACAACAAGATAATGCCTGTGCTAATGCCCTCTAAGGACACAGCCACTCTCACTAAGGAGGGTGTGCTCTTTTCACCATGCCAGACTCTTTGCAACCACATAATAACACTGTGAAGTAATAGTGGGGTCTAGTGAGTGTTTACATTGTAACAGGTTATTAGTGTCAATAGGAAGCAATATTCTGTCTCTTTAAAGGCCCAGTGTTTAGGATTTAGGAGGATCTATTTGTAGGATATGACACACATGGAATGTAATATTCATGGGTACATTTTCATTAATGTATATTCACCTTAAAATAAAAAAAATTTGTATTGTCACTACCTCAGAATGGGCCATTTATATCTATAGAGGCAGCACAAGTCAGCCATGTTGCGCCGCCATGTTTCTATAGAAGCTCAGAATGTTAAAAAACCAAACAATGGTCTTAGAGAGAGACTTTTTTTCATGAGTTTCACGGCCAGTGTAGGTTGGTGAATGCAACCTGCAACTTCACGGCTAGATGCCACTAAATCCTACACGCTAAATCTTAAATGCAAATATGTAGGAGTTAGAAAAATAAGTATCATCGCGAGAAAATGGAGAGTGTAATTAAGAAGCAGAAGGTTGCTTGTGAAATAATATGATTTAATATTATGATTTCTTTTGTTTAATGTACAAAATAGTTTGCTCGGTTACTTAACACCACGCAGCCCTTCAGAAGGATCTCACTTCGTGCTACACCTCTTCACTTTTTCAGCAATATATGAAATCTAGTGCACAAGTGCTTTTATGTGCAGTGAGATGCACAACAGATTTTTACCATTTTCCTTCTGCTTCATTGCTTTTCTTCCATATGAATGTCCCTATGGCACATGTTAACTTGGTAACTGATAGGTCAAAGGAATGACTATATGTGTATTGGTATTATTTGAATATCCTTTAAACAATCCAGTCCAGTGCAGCAGCATCTCAAAAAATGATTTCAAAAATGATTATAGAGTTGGATCAACATCTGATTGTGTACATTGATCTACACTGAAATTTTATTACTAAAGTTAATTTACTGTAAAGTGTTTGTGTAAAAGTCTTGTTTGTGGTTTCCATTGTGAAATACTCTCTGGTGCACATTGTTGTTTTAGTGAACTGACACCAGTGCACTCACTGCTGCACCCATGGGAGGTCAGAAACCTGCTTAGTCCTCTCCCTCAACCCACCATCCAACCTCAACACAAACACACACACACACACGCACACACAGAGGAAACAAATCAGCCGCCAGCTGTTTGATGGTCTAATTTAAACCAGTGGATATTTTAGAGCCATTTCATCCCCTGACGTCTGTGTGTGTGTGTCTGTGTGTGCATGTGGACACGGGGGCATAATAAAGGAAGTCCCTTTTTGCGAGGGATGGATAGTTTTCCTATTTTGCTGTTAAAATGTATTCTAAATATTTACTTTTCCATTTTGTAACAAGGCTAGTCATTGATATGGATGCCAGGAACGGCTCCACCACCCTTTTATGAGTAGCTCTTGGTCCACAGTTCACATTCACTTATGTTTTATCTGCTTAGCTAAGCTCCAAGTAAAGCACACAGTCGGTGTCTCTTCACACTGAATCTCAGATCCTCCACAGTCATTAAAACATTAAAAAAAAACAGGCCTTCTGGCCCATAAAATTTCTTACAATTCACCATATGATAAGACATGCACACCCTGTTAGATTACAGATTCTAACATTTCCGTCTCTGGATTTCTAGAGCGCTGTCACATATCTGTGTTCAGTCAATGGTGAGGAGAACAGCTTATTAAACCATTACAGTTTTGCACAGGCTTGATTTGGCCTTTCATTTGCAATAATAATTAATGCCTGATACTTAGACGTCCATCTGGGAACACATGTTCAGATCAAGCAAACCATTTAAAAGAGTTAAAAATCTCGTCTAAGCCTAATTATCACCTAATAGCTGATGAGGCAACAAACAAGTAATTATTTTCCCTTTTGCTTCTTATTAGCCCAACCGATGAATGGAGACAGCTCTGCTTATGGGAATAAAGGGTTTGTGTTTATGAAAATTGACTGTGGGTGCCAAATGCCGGTGGATTTCAATTGGATTTTGACTTGATTCTTCCTTATTTAAGAATTCTATTACAGCATTTACTGTTGCTGTATTTACTCTCCCCTATAAATAATAACACAATGAAATAAAACTTTTATGAAAAGAGTCTGTCTTTCACTCAATATAAAACTGTATCCTCAATTGAAATTTCATTAGATTTTCATCAAAAACATAATAGGTTTTTAGGCCTCTCACCTCATGACTGTTTCATATGTTTCACCAACAGCCTGCTACACATGCTTATTAAATCAATAGATTAAAAACATGCCTTGCTGTGATGTTAAAGACTATAATACAGCCATGCACACACACACACAAACATAAGCAGCATGTTACATTTGGCTTATCTTTGATGTATCCCGATTGAGAAAGTAACTCCCTAGATTACAAATAAACTCCAATGAGAAGACTGATGCACAAAAGGTGGCCTGAGTTCTTTGAGTTTATTTGTTTGATTTTAAGTCCGTAATGAATCAGTGTGTCTTTGTTTTTGATCTCAGTGTAACACATAACGTACTGTTCTTTTTTAACAAGAACTTTGATTGAAGATGTTCTCCTAGTTAATGCTTGCATCATGAGAGTAATGTTTGCTATTGGAGCATATTCACCATGAAAAGTGGACTATGAAGTGAATCAGACAGCAGCACAGGCCAAACCACAAGCAAATAGCCATGCCTTTTTAGTCCCATCTTCGATGATGCGGTACTTCCTCAGGCTTTTGTCTCCAGTTTGGGGCACAGCTGTCAGACTAGGTGCTATCCACGCTCCCCTCCCAAAAACCTCAGGCCACGCGCCGCTGCACCCCAAACACTAAATAGGAGCATTAGACACACCATGTTAAGGGCTGCTGGTGTTTGAGCTGTGGCTGTGGGTGCGTGTCTTGTCCCATGGTCAGAGACATGCGCATTATCACAAACACACACCCACAGCTGCACACCACACTGCAAAAGTTATCCTCTGCTCCTCACCCTTTTATAAGACAATAGATTTATTCTTTTGTGTTAAATTTCCCATTGTCCTATTGCTGACTTGTGTTTTGTCTGTAGCCCGTTGACCCCGCTTTCTGCTTTTGGTTCCCCTTGCCCAGCTACAGATCTTCACCGTGAAATACCCACAAGGCCCATCCACCCATATGTAGTGTTGCAGATTTTGATTATGCGCCACCGGCATCACACCTCAGCAGGGTATATCCAAACATGAAAATTAATTCACAGCTAAATGCTGCTATATGCAGTCAGAGAGGGAGAGGAGAGAAAAAAATCAAACACAGGTTTACACTAGTGAACAGCACCAGAATTAAGAAAGAGAGCCTAAAGGCAAGCAGAGAGGGCAGTGTTCATTAATGTGCAAAGCAAATGGAACAGTTACTTCCCCCCCCTGCCCCTCCAAACAAGACAAACACATGCATGCACCCTCACACACATGCACACATAGATGCAACGGTCTCTTTAATGGAGAGAAGGGTCCTTTGATTGCAGGGAATTTCAATGGGCATAACAAATTGACCTAAATAAAATAGATGTAAAATATTCCTAGAGCTACTTAAAAATCAAGTTAATGGAAAAAGAAGAATAAAATCAGCATAATGAGGTGTAATTGTAAACAGAGCTGAATACTCACAGGAGAGCTACATTGATTAGTCTGAAATGAGAAAGTTTGGGTCAAGCTGCTTACTGTGTTTACTAAGCAAACTTGTTATCAGAAAGCTTGGGGATGTTGTTCAACAACTAACTTCAACACTGTTAGAATCTAAAGTTTTCTTTTCCTACCTGAAGTATTTTCAGTTACAAGAGTTTTAAAGAAAAAAAAGCACCATTTTCTCAGTTTGATATGTTTCATCTATGATATTGGTAACGTTTTAGCAGCAGCTGTAGCGTCATTTCAGGCTGTCTGTTATGAACTTTAGCATGAAAGTACTTGGGCATGACTTTGTCTCAGAGCAATGCAAATGGAATTGCCCCCTGATGGTTTGGAATGCACCCAGCTGGCCTTTAAAAGGTGATAATTGGAAAATACAGGATGAAGCCACAGTCAAAGTGGGGACCTTGTGCTAGACTGAGTTAGCCAGGATGAAGGGAGAAAACATGGAGAGGAAAAATCCAATGCATCAATTTTAAATTTACATTTTAAACTTTTTATATTTATCTCATTATGCAAAGTGA
Organism: Acanthurus leucopareius; assembly: GCA_029814765.1. NCBI lineage: Eukaryota > Metazoa > Chordata > Actinopteri > Acanthuriformes > Acanthuridae > Acanthurus > Acanthurus leucopareius. Next base: position 5,923,755 of record JAQMCX010000011.1, on the reverse strand, counting down.
AAACAAAACCCAAGCAACTTGAATCCCATTTTGGGTTTTTTACAAATTCACCGCTGTTATGTCTGTGAGTGAAAGAATATACAGCACATGAGCATACTTTTAACTTTACTCAGTTTTATCTGAAAGGTTAAATGTTTAAAATGCCTTTTAGAAATGTTGCATATAAGAGCTGTTTTGGAAAAATGTTAAACACACCCTTTTATAACCACACCATATTTTAAATTTAGCTGTAATTTAAATTTGTATGTTAACAAACCTGCAGAGGATCCCTTGATGCAGTTTACATGTCATAGAAGATGTTAATGTCCTGGACAAGTTCAAGTACAAGTTAATTTATATTACAAAACAAGTCTGCAAAGGCTCATGTCCTTGATATCCTCTGACTTTGTTGTCTGAAAAGAAATCACATCATCTGAAAAGAAATCACATCACTTATCAGTAAAAAGAAGTAGAAAGACAATTAAAGAACACAAGTGCATTAAATTGCAAATGAAATGCTGTCTATACATAGCATCAGAAGAATAGATTAACACAATAAATGTACAGATTATTATCTAATCACATCATAGCAGCGCATAGGAAGATGATATCTAACTGAATGCTTTTGTGGAAAATTCTCTTTGCTCCCCAGTGAGAGGGCTACTCAGAAAAAGCTTAAATCCATGTCCCAACGAATTCATAAAATCTGACACAGCATTCCTTTACTTCTTGGAAAGGAAGTGTAGTGGGGAGGTCAGGAGGCCTATACAGGAGCTCTTCCCTTTACAAGGCAGAATTCAAAGCATTTTTTTCACTCCTCTTCTTGTGTTAGCCTAACCTAGTGTAAGCCTGTGCATCCGGTCTCCATTACTGTGTTCTCTTCCGAGAGAATGTGACAGTGATAAGGCTCTTTTGAAGTCCAGCTTTACTACAGGACGTCTAGGGAGGGACAAAGCCAGTGGCCAGCTGCTAGACTAAAGGGAGACCTCAGCCAGTGATCTTTACTTTTTTAAACTTCTACGGAAGATTGGGTTTAGTTCACATTTCTAGTCCAAACTTTTTATGTTCTGCATGTATTTGCCACATGGTTCAGAATCTCTTCCCCTGTTTGCAGCTGGATAACAATCCTAAGCATTTTTTTTATTGCATGATTAGATTTTTATGTGTTGATTGTTAGAAATTTCCACAACATTTAGAAAGCACTTTGTCCATTAGGCTACGTTCCAGTCAAAACAGTGTTCAGCGTGTCAGCCGTCATGCCCTGTGTCAGTCAGCAGACATTTCCAGCAACAATATGCCAACACCCTTTCTGCTCCCTCAAGTGGAATCTTCTTAATGACTTCCTGTACCTGATGCCTTGTACTGCTATCTGTACTCCAGCAGCAGACCAGTTTGACTGTTCTCCCGACTGCTGACCTTGACTGTTGACCTTGGTATATTATTTCTCCTGTGTCCAGGAATCACTATTAAGAATAATGTAAATACAAATGCTTCGGTCAGCTTGGAACTCTAGGAAGCCCATAGTACAGGAGAATAAACCCCAATTTTAGCTTGCATTACATGTATAGTTTGCACCTCAGTCCCAGATGCACTTATGCTTTGTGTATCTTTGTGTATCACTTATGCTTACACTACTTTCACATAAGCTTTGGATCCTTAGCTGTACCTCTGTAGAACATTTGAATATTTTCATGTATTTTGACATCATTTAAGGAGAATAACAGCCTGTTTGGTTAGCTGACTGCCCCTAAAGTAGACCATTACTGACAAAAATAGTTGGCTAAAATAGTGAAGCCAAGGGTGAGCATGTGTGTTTACTCTCATTTTTTAATTAAAATTTATGTGGAAAACTCTTACCCCGGTATAGATTGCTGGAAATGTGTTTGCTTAATCTCTACGGTTGAAGTGCAAAGCTGGCATGACCCTTTAGTCTAAATGGACAAAAATATGAAAAGACTTGGATTGAAAGGGGAAAAAATTTTGCATTGCAGATTTAGCTAAGGTTGCAGTGAAGGATCTGATACATGTTTAATAGATAATTTTTTCTCAGACGCCCTCTAAAATGTGTTTTAGCTCAAGAGTCACAGCCAGAGTTATATTGTTTGTTTTGATAGAGCAGATTCTGGCTGAGAGGGATGGAAGTTGCTTCTAAAAACATATAAATAGGTTTATTGTTGAAGTTCTGTGATGGCCCAGAAATCCTGCAGTTTTGTTCACTCTGTTATATCAAAATTGCACAGTTCCACATTCAGGTTTTCCAAAATCCACATAAGCCTGGATAAAATGTGAGAGATCTTTTCAAATGTTAATGTGTCCTACTGAGAAAAAGATTAAATACACATTTTATGTAACTTTACCTTTTTCATACTTACCGAAAAATCCTACATCTGACAAAGTAAAAGGATCTATGATGCCTTTTTTTTAAGGAAAAGGTTGAAAAGTATGAAAAATACTTGCATGGTTACAAAAACAACCCACTGGTAGACACCCAGTTGTTGCTCTTTCAGCCATAAAATACATTCCCTTTGTCACAAACATAAATTGCCATCATTTGTAAAGTGGAAACTGTTGCTCTGACAAGAAAAAAATTAATAAGAACAACTTAAGTTACATTTTATTGGCAACTTCTGTCCCTTTTTGTAGAAAAGCAGCCTTGTGGGGACCATTTGTACTGACATCACCCTTATCTTTTGTGATTAGTTTCAATATTATATAACATACACATTACTATTGTGGAGGAGGGCCTTCATAATTTCAAGGTTACTTTATGTAAAGAAGACTGTGCGACTGTTGTAGCATCTCTAGTGACATAGTTCTTGAGAAATAAACTTCTCTTTCCCTCATTAAAAACCTCGTTATCATGAAACTAGTTGCAGTATATAAGGTGCCTCAGCTGCTGTTTCAGTCTGGTCCTGAAATGTGTCGGAGGCAAACAAGTTAAAATGTGACATTGTGTTTCCATGATCCTCCCAGTAAGGGAAGGAAGGGGCACTGGTTTTTTTGCCCACCCACACCCACACCACACCCTTAATGGAGAAATAGGCCAAGGTAGGGTCCTGCTCTTTCCGTCTCACTTTCCACATTGTGGTCGGGTTGATGTTTATGTTTCTAAATGTTTCATCTACAAACACGCCGTCATTGGGTTTGCTTCATCAGCTGTTGCAGCCTCAGTTCACTATTAGACTGAACTATCACACTGTAGTGCATGGACTGAACTCTCATTGTCCCCAGTGTGGAAAACATTTTGTGCAGTGGTATACTTAAAAAGCTCTAATGCTGGTTTGCATCACAATAAAAATAGCTTTTAAAATAACCGGCACAAATGTCAGTTGGCTTACTCATGTACTGCTCAGTAATAAATGAAGCCTGTTTTGTATGAACATTGTTTCCTGTAAATAAGATGCTGATTACACACTGGATGAGTCAGTTTGTATGACAACATTAACACCTGTGCTCAATTCCAATACAATACAATCACCATGGATTCAATAATGTTTTTTCAAGTTAATAATAACACATTTGTTGATGAGAATTTGTTGGGGAAATGTGGATTGCAAAAAAAGTTTGATTTATTGCTGTAGTTTGTAGTATTGCTGTGCTGAATTGTATTAGATTGTAATTTGAATCAAATGTTTCGCTGGAAAAATTAAAGCTGCTAACTCCAGATATTTACTCCAGAGTTATTTCAGTCTTTCTGTGCCCAGAATAACAGACTGAAGTAGCTTGGATCTGCATTCAGGCTCAGGTTTAAAGAAGGGTAACGGATCCTTTAACATTAGTAGCAAACTGCCAAAAAACAAAATAAAATACACATTTTTTCGTTGATGTGAGTGAGTCAAAACACGCAAACACAGATACAGATGGTTTTTGTTCTTGCATTACATATTACAACTGGTTTTCCTTTATTCCATCCCTGTCAGTAACAGCTTGGCTGGTTGGTTGGATTTCTCCTCCAGCGATCAGACTCTTTAACCCTGAACTCCTCTCTTCTTAACCACAACACCACACTTGTCCCCTCAGACACATACAAGCCCCTCAGGTTTTCATGTGGCAGCACTGTCACACTGTGAAGACTCAGGGCACTAACATTCAACACCAAAACGAAACCTCGACACTGTGTGTGTGTGCGTGTGTGTGTGTGTTTCCTTCCCTTAACCTTAAATTTACATATACTTCAACAAATCATTTCTTTAACCTTAAAACAAGATTTTATATCAAGTTTTTGTATTGTTGCATGTTGATTTAAAATATTTTACTGCATTTGCAACAAACCATTCTCGTCCTGTGGAAAACCAGAAGAATAGAAAAGAAAGCTGTGTTTGTGGTTATCTTGCACTTTTCATGGCGCTCGCTGACTCATCAGTAGCTGTGTTGCGGTGAAAGCCACTGCAACAGTTCTCTCCATGTGGTGCACAACACCCGGCAGCACACAGAGGTCTTACAATCTGACGGTCCCAGCTTCCCATTTGCATCACAGCTTTTGCTACAGGAAAAGTGTTGTTAATTTAATGATGTGGTGATGTGTAGGCCTGTTGTTGTGAAGACATTTTGCTGTAATTTTTTTTTGTTTGTTTGTTTGTTTGTTTTGTTTTACTTAACAGAGCCATAACAGGGTTAGATGTGGGGAGGAAACATGGATGCAGCCAACTTTACATGAGTTAACTCTTTAACAGTTGTTGTCTGAGCTGTTTTGTGGCATAGAAAAAAGTGCAAACATACGAAACAAACATTGTATATGTGTGTCAAGACACATTTGAAGGGAGGAAGAATAGAGACGGAGAACGCAGCATGTGGATGCATACTTCAATCATGTAGGGTCCCATGGACCGACTAGAGGGGCTTTCAGCTTACAATCCTTTTTATGTGGGGTGTGGGGAGGGGCTGCTGGCTGCTACGGGGGGTTGTGGCCTATATAATACTTCCATGGTTTTGGCAGTCAGATTTTCAAGAAACTTCCTGGTGTGTCAGGATCAATCGTGCCTAAGCCAGTCTTAATTAAAGGCTTGGGGCTGGGCAGAAGTTGAGGGCAAAAGGCATCCCTGTTGGTTAAAAGAATGAAGCGTCTGTCATTACAAGACTATAGGGAGCATCGGATTTTTTTACTTAAACCATTTTTTGTGCCTTTGCTGAACTGTGGGACTTTTTAAGTGTGTCTTTGTTTTTCCCCAGAAGAAAATAGGGTAAAACAAGCAGCACCTTTTTTTGCGATTGAAAAAAGTCCCTTCATTTTTATTGTTTTGTGGTTATTTTATTTACAACAAAGTAGTGATGAATTGCTCGGAAATTTGTTGTTACATTAGTAGCCCACAGAGTTATTATTCTGACTTCTTGGAACTCGTTAAATTTGAGCTTTGTGCATTAAGGGGCACTTTTATTCACATATTGTTTAGAGGCCGAGTTGATCCCCAGTACATGACCGTTAAAGATGAGTAATGCTTGCTCCTTTTCAACAATTATCCATTTAGCTCTACCCATAGTGTGTTTTTAAGTGTGCTTGAGTTATGCAAAGATCTTAGAGGTAAAAAACAAGGATTTTTGCAGTTCATCATCTTAAAACATTTTCCTGTTTATCGCCTCGTCCTCTATCTACTTGTTAAATAGTACATTGATATAAGAGTGTTAAACACAAAAGTGTGAAAGTAAATTTTACAGTAAATGAGTGAGTTTTCATCGGTCTCTCAAGTTAAAACAGATGCTGTTTTCAACCAGGTGCAGTTGTCACTTTCAACCACTTGGGGGCACAGGCAACTTACAGGGGAGAGACAGGAGCTATGAGCAGTAGTGTGAATGTTGTCTGAGATGTGTGTTTGTGTGTATGTGTGTGTTTGGGGTGTGTGTGTGTGGGGGGGTCATTAATTAAATGGAATATGATCCAAAAGACTCAGTGCTCACTCATGACTCATAATGTCCCACAAGAGAGGAAATAAGACAAATGCCACAGATGTCCATTTTTTCTCTGTCCTGTTTTTCTATGGTTTGTCGTTTCCCTCCAAATCCAAACGTCAGACAGACAGCGCCTTAGTATGTTTTGGTCTCCTGAGTGGATCTTTCCAGTACACCCATCTGTCAGACTTTTTACCGAGGTCCGAGGAGGGGTACGGGGGCGTGTTTGTGTCTGGGCCCGGGTGGGTGGATGGGTGGGGGCAAGAGATCAGACGCAGTACATATCACATCGTAGGCCAAATATCCTAATAGTCTGATGTACCATCTGATCTAGTGTCCCAGTCACATCCATATCCAGGCCTCATTCAGGCACGCCCGAGCCCAGATTGTCCCGTGCAAGTTAAAAGACCGTTTTTTAGGTTGCCCATGCTGCCATGCCTGTCTATTTCTAGCTTCCTCTGTCTTTTTTAACTTCACACTCAAGCAATGCTTTTGCCCAATCTTTCATCAACCCCTCTTCATTTTCATCCACCCTCTCTTCCCATTAATTTTTCTTTTCCTTCAAATTACTCTTGACACCTGTAGAGTCATCCAGAGACGGTCTCGTCTGTGTCAACTCTAAATCCTAGTTGAGTTAAGTTATGCACAATTGAATATATCCTAAAATTGGCCACGTACTGTTTATCGCATCCTGTTTAGATGCTCTCCTGTGATCATCAGCTTTGGAGGCATATTGACAGTTATAGGATTTGAACATCAACCTTGGCATCATGCAGCAGCATCTATTATGTAAATGTGAGGCTGTAGCGTTTGTGAGCAGTGAGAAGTGTTCTCACCTGCAGAACTAATACTCTTAATGCATTCAAATCATGGAGGGTTATGTAACTGTGCTAGCTGAGATGGAAAGTGCAGCCACCTTGCCATTCTTAATGCATTCAGGCTCCACAGTGTCAGATGGCCTCAGTGATCCAGGGGGCTCAAGATGGCAACGTTCTTCTACAGTCCGGAAATGTGTGTGTCTGTGCAGGCCATAATATGTGAGTGTATGTGCGTGTGTGTGTGATTGTGTGTTACAGTGTTTGTTAGATTAGGAAGGGATGGGGGTATCCATATGGTTCGGTGGCAACACATTTGAATCATTCTGGCCTTGTGCCAAATGTATGTAACAGACATAGTTTTGTGTGTTTGTGTGTTACTGCTTTTACTCTGAACTCCTCCCAACCTTGTGTGTTTTTGATGTGACATTAACATCCAAGTGGCCCAATTTGGGTCACGTGACTTGTTTATGGTCATGTGATTGTATGGTCAGAGACTGTATCATGTAGCATGAAAGGGTGGGTGGGGGGAGGTGGATTAGTTAACTCATGACAGAGCGTCTCAGAGCACGCCGAACTCTTTGCTTTGTCATTGGTTGAGAGGCTGCTTAAAAGTAAACATCAATCAGTCCTTTCTGGTTCTTTTTCCTCTGCCAAGCAAACCCAGTGAGATGAGTTGAGGAGAAAGCTCCCCACCTCTCCTCCGCCTCTTTTCTCCCATGCACCGCAATCCTGACACTGAAGACCGCCCCTCAGAGAACAAGTGTCAAGCCTCAGAATAGAGCGTGCAGTCAGCTCCCCCTCTTTCCCCCTCTGGATAACATGTTAGAGAGTGCTAATGTTGATGGAGGTGACAATTAACTATACAATGATCACAGCGATGGCGCTTGTACTGCTGCCTCACAGCCTTGCTAAAGAGATAAGAGATTGATCTCAACAGGACTGGGAGCGAGCAAATGACAGACAAGCACATAAAGGGACAGTTACTTTTGGTGAACATAGTGTAGGCTTGCATACCAGATGTTCTGCAAGTGCTCTATGCTGCATATTTGACTTGCTAATATCAGCAGTCTATTTATAGCTCATGATACATCTCTGAAACCCTAATAGAGGCCTCATTGTATATGAAGGGTGATGATTACACATCATAGACTGTATTAAGATTCACCTCGATGTTAAATATTGCTCTTTGACAACTAGATTTATCTTAGAAAGAGGTGAATTTATATTTGAAGTGAGTTGGCAGTGTAACTCCACAAGTTGTGTTTGAAGAATAGGGACTTGCCTTATTAGTGTCACACACTAGTAAGCACACAAGTACACACCTTCTCTGCCAGGCACCTTTGGCTGCCTCTGAAAAACAGAGGTAATGTTTCGGAGACACAACCTGAGATATTGACCACCTCTCAGCCCCCACTGTCAGGTTGTGAAACAGCTCAAAGATATTTGCATGAAATAAATGAGAATCTCTCTCACATCCAGCCCCGCCATGGCCAAAGGTTTACTGTCGCAGATGCATGCTCCATCTGGCCCTGCTCCCCTCATCTCTCCAGTCTTTAACTGCTCACATACACCATTTGTGTTTGATTATGGACGATATTTGTTAGAGGACTCACATTATAATCTTTTAACTTTAACATCTTGTGTTTAGTGTAGCAAGGCATGTTTAAACTCATTAGGATGGTGACTGTTGCAGGATCGGACAGTTAAAGAAGCCTGAGTCGGCACAGCATCTGCAAAATGAGTCATACCTCTTTTTTTTTTCTGTACTGCTTCGGATTTCGGGGAATACAGAGTTGAAGGGGGGTCAAGTGGTCCTCTATCCTGAGCAAACATGGACATGGTGACAGCCGTTGGGACAACAAACCTCCACGAGAACCAGGCTGTCCTGCCAACAGTCTCCCCGCCTCTCCACTACCAGTACAACCCCCCTCCTCACCCTTCAGCCAAGGGCTGTGATCCTGCATAGCCAGCATAATGAAGCCATATAAGCCTGTTATTTGCTGCTTTATGGCTTGTTTTATGAAGGTGAGCTGACAAGCAGCTCCCAGAATGGTTCCTGTCACTTTAACAGACAGCATTACCAAGAGAAAAGGGGCGCTGGGGAGGGAGGGCAGGGCAGGCTGGAGAATGGGCCGGGGCCTTTATGTTAGCCCTGCCAGGGCTTTGATGGGTAGAGGTCTGGCTGCAGGCTATCACTGGTACATTTTACGTCTTCCGCCTTTTGTCAGGGGGACATTATTGACGTTTGACCTATGTTCTTATTCCCACCTCCTCTTCGCTAATCAATTACCGCATCGATCCATTAATCAGACAGGGTGATGGCCAGTGAAAGGGCCCGTGGGTATGTGTGAAGAATTGTGAGACAGGCCTTAGGCTATAGTGGAGGAGGGCCTTCACCTGTGGAGTGCACCGTTCAGCATTTGGCTCACAACAAGTAGCCCTATTTTAGAGGTCACCGTAGGTTCTTTCTACATGAGGAAATGCATCCCTTTTTGTATGTAATGCATGAAATTTGTAACTGTATTTGTGTGAAAAACTATTTAATAATGGCAGCAAAATAAAGCTGATCTCTTAAATTGCCCTCTTTTCCACAAATTCCTCTAATGGGTGCACAGAATGTCATGGACTGATTTTAAATTAAGCTTAGCCACCCATTTAGGATATCACATGCACAAACACATACATGGCTGTGTGTGTGTGTGTGTGTTTGTGTGTGCTTCCTCATAATGAAAAATATATTTATTTACTACAATGGGAAAAAGCAAAAAAAAAAACCTCACAGTTGTTCCCAGCCTAGAAGCCAACAGGGTGAAAATCGGCAGGAAGTGTTCTTATTAACGAAGCGTTATTTAGTATGACTTCTGAAACGTTGGCTCAAATATCAGCAGTCATTACACTGTGTCCCTAAAAACAAGGATGCTATTTGAATGAGAGCAAACATGTTTTTGTCCGTCTGACTGTTTCCATGGAGGGTAGGCAGTAGCATAATTGTGTTTAGGACACAAACAGAAACAGATCAGACACACAGACAGCCAACAGATCAAAATGGAAGCTGCGGGAGCGGAACCCACCACGCTTTGATTAGGTTTGGTTTTGGTTTGGTGTCTGCAGACTAAAGCCATCACCCTAGTCCGTCTCTGCCCTTGCCAAGTTGTTTGCCAAAACAGGGAAAGACTTGGAAAAGAAAGTTAGAGGGAGAAAAGCTGTGGGCTGTTTAGTCCACCCCCCTCAGGCTGGCCAGGCCCAGCCGACACTCACCCAGCTCTTGTGGGTTTAGTGAATTGAGAAGACACTTCTTGTGTGGATTTTTCAATTCTTCAACATGTCATTTGGCCGGGAGTGCTATTGTCCCCTGCCCCTTTTCTCCCTGCTCCTTCTGCCGAGACGAGTCGTGTCATCCCCTCGTGATCAGCACTTTTGTTGCCTTTGTTTTTGGCCCTACCTCAGAAGTCCATCTTGTCTTTTATGTCCCTGCCTTTCATGCATAAGGGAACAGTTGTGGCCTGTTGTGGGGCTGTTCCACTGCATTTCCACCAGTGGGGTTTCCTTTCATTCTCTTCAAAGTACAACAATGGGGCTCTGAAGGCCTGAATGGCCAATGCAGAGTGCACAATCCTACAGAGCCCGCTCATTTTGTTTTGCCAGAGTCAATAAAAATGCTAAGTTAAAAGCTAACCCCCTTATACCCTCCTCGAATGGAAGGACTTGCTTGACCTTTTAAAGCTCCCCTCTCAATTAACTTTTAATGATAAATTCATTGATTTTTTTTTGCCATTTCCAGATTGCAGTTTTCTGCATCAAATTTTTTGTTGCATTTTATTAAATATCTTTGTTTAATGTAAACTATACTGTATATATGGCGTGAGCTGTATTTCACTGAGTTTATGGAGTTATGACAAACAGACGGACAGAGAGAAAATACTGGACAGACAACTACCATCAAACCTTAAAACCATCTAGAACTTTAGTTCTGACGTCCTTTTTACAGTCTTACTTTTTCCAATCCTTAGACCTAAATAAAGACATCTATGTTCTTCTAAGGAGGAGTGGGATTTAACTAGTTTTATGTTGAGGGATGAGAAAAGAAAAGAGAAAAGTCTGCTGTCGTCTCTGGGCATTATGGCAGAGGCCTTGCATAAAAGCATTGTGTGCCGATTTGTGAGCTGGGAGAAAGCCGGGGACTTTGAGAAGGATTACAGGTAGGCAGACATTGGCTGCTGAAGATAACCGCCATGACTTCATCCTCATTGTGTAGATTAAGGCATAAAACCCAAAGTAATGAGACCGGAAAGGGGGAGAAGACAAGGATGGGAGGAGGAGTAAGGGGTATTGTTGATGGTGAGGGACATTGTCACTGAAATTAGCTTTTTAAAGCGAGAAGAGGAAGACGTGGGTCCAGTGATGATATAATCTGAGCAAGTGAGACTGAAAAAAATGGATTGTCTAATCTTTGCACAATGCCATGAGATGCTAAATTTGGTTAAATGGCTGAAACATAACAGTGTAGTAAACCATGATCTCTTTTTCATGCAGGAGAAGAGTATTGCGTTTTAATGATCGCAGTGAAGGACATGTTGCAACTGAGGGCAAAAAAAACATTGCTTTTTCTTAATAGTGTTGAGTATTTAAATCATTTTTTTGTTTGGTAGCATAATGCTCCAGTACAGTCAGCTCAATCATCATCAGCAAAATGTTACGGCCAGCATGCTTTTGTTTGAGAGACCAGCCCCCAGTAAACTTTGCAGCCCCCAGCTGATCTAGTCTGGAGGGGAACGGATTGCTCATCCCGAGCTCTAAATTGCTGGAGGGCAAGCAAAGAAAGCAGGGGGCAGAAAAGAGAAAAAAGAAGAAGAAAAGTGTTTGATTCTTTCCTTTCCCTGTCTTTGGTGTCTCTGGTTAATTTTTCAGCATTTCTCTGCCATCCAATTGTGTCTTCAGACCTGAGGCAGTGTGAAAAACACACACACACACACATACAGCATCATGCTGCGAGGAGGACTGTGTGTGGGGAATGCTTCAGCTCTCGTTTTCATTCTAAAAAGCAAAAAAAGTGTCAGACAGGCAGGTGGACACAAAACTAGGTAAATATTGATGACTTTTTGACCATTTTATTTCCCACCCGCAGACAGCTTTCTGCAGACGGAGAGCCTGTTTATGCTGTAGGAACATCGATTTCCTCCCTACTCTTTATTCATCTTTATTTTCACCAAATTTAATCTGGAATCTTAAGCACCACAGACCCTTCAAATGTAGTTTGCATATTAAGAAGTAGCTGATTATCGGGGGGTAGGAACACAGATCTTTAATTTTGTGCATTTTAGACACAGCTTCTGCCTACACCACCATGCTGGAGATAATTGTGGAAATCTACATATTGAGAGGGAGGCTGTCGTCAGTGTGTGTTTTTGAGTGGGCCTCTTGTTATCTGCTATAATTCATGTGGTAGGAAGCATATTACCACGTGAATTAGGCTATTATGCTGCAAGGTGGAGGCCAGTAGAGTTACAGGAAATAGTGATCATCACGTCATCATAATGAGGCAATTACTACAGCGTATTCATAAGGCAATATTGATAGACTGCAATCAACAGTTGCCCGAGGTTATGTTACAGATCTTATGTCAAGTGCAATGTTTATTAAAATATATTGTCTTCATTTCCTGTTTCTGTGGGACGGAGTGTGGTGTGCTGCAGTCAAAGAGGCTGAGGCTGCATCCACCCAACTACATTATGATTTTAATGCTCGAATTCTGCCATGTTTTTTACATCTCACGTCCACACTACTTCAGCCTTTCTGAACCAATAAAAATGAGACTTTTGGAAATGTTGCCGACTTAGTTTTAGTTTATACTTAGGGACACAGACATTCGCTTCCTGATTGAGTCAGGACATATTCTTCACTTGACCTGTTTGCGCAAGAGAAAAGGCGACCTTAATATATCTAGTAAGCCTTGACTACCAGCGGTTAATTTAACTGGTTTAATGAAATACAGGCGTTGCTGACACTTGTGTCTTTGCTGACAGTTTCATCCTATTTCTTTTTACTGTTACTTTTCTTTCTATTTACACTGCCACAAGCAGGCACAGTGTACATGAACTTTCTTTTGATTGTGTGCTTTTAGGGCGTTAAAAATGGATTGAGAGGAACTGTTGATACATCTCTTTTCTTTGGCATTTAGTTGGTCATGTTATTTCTTGCAATGTCAGACAGAAGTACAACTTTTTTTAACGTTACGTAACATTAAATCACAGATGGGAGAGATGTCACCAAATGAAAACAGCTCCCTTCATAGAGCAGATCAGAAAAAATAGCTCCCATATAATCGTTAAAGAGCAATTAAACATGAAGTGGACAATCTAACATGAATCATATGACAAAAAATGTCTTTTCTCCTCAAGGAGATTTTTAAAGTTGTCTGTTTCTTAATGATAATGCATATTAAAGTAACTCTGCACATAAAAGTCTTTCATTTTGGCTAAATTCTCAATCCCTCAAAAAAAAAAAAAACATTAAAAAAACAGAAAAAAAGATTATTGTACCCATGACGGCTAAGTTTAGGGAAACTTGTCATGGTTACAATAATAACCACCTAAGGTGAGGGAATGACCACTGTAATGGTTAAAGAAACTAACGTCATCTGTGGCAAACACTCAGGTTTTGTTGACCCACACAAACCAACTAACCCCTCAGTCTAGTCTCATTTCCAGCCCACAAAATACTAACACTTTGTCTCACCCCTTGGCATCTCATACAGATACAGAATGTTGTGCCCTTTAGCATTTGGGCTGTCAACAAAGTCCAATGTACATACATCTGCATCAACTACATGACAGGGGGGTCTAAGAGATAAGGAGATGAAACTTGGGGAATACAGGCGGACACGAGTGTACGTCAGTGACTTATTCGACTGAGAGTGGTGAAGATGTGTAGTTCAAGGATATGTGGTTCAAGGTGGATTTATTGTAGTTACACTTACAGTGCGTGTCAGATCATCAGAGGCTGCTCTGCCGTATTGAAGATCAGATGGTAGCTCTATACCAGCCAACTGCTTTGTCCGAGCCACTCTCTGGTGTTGGAGGAACACAGACAAAAAATCTGCATGAAAAATGCAGCTCAGCTGGCCTTGAGAAGTGCCATATACTGTAGAGGAAAATAAACCTAAAAGTTTTTGAGAACGGGGCTTCTTTTTTGGCTGTTGATGATAATTACTTGTCAGACAGCAGGCCCAAATATGGCATACTGTGTACTGTCAGGTCTGTAAAACTAATGTGTTTGCCTCAGGAAAGGCCCATGTCTAGTCTAACACAGAGCTCACCAACCTCTTACTGCATTCCACCCCCCCATCCTCCACTCATCCTCCCCCTCTAGTGCTATTGGCCCTTGGTCTACTGCTGCCTGTCTGCTAATGAGGACCAGTCCCATCCAGCACCATATAAACCCACTAACACACACTTACCTCTGATCTCAGACAAGTAAATGTAGTCAGTGTGGCCAGGTCCCACCACTTTACAGCTGCTTTTTTAGCAACAGAGCGCTGTGTTATCATAACCTTTTCATGTAAATAAAAGAAAAAGAAAGCAAAAGAGGGGAGTGGGAAATTAATGGGTAATGTAGGTGCGTATGGTACTTTGGGGGCTGTTAAGTATGTAGAACACAAGTATATAGTGATCTAATAACGGGGAAATGTCCACCAGATGTGGGAAGGTGTAAATTCAAATATCCAGATTGTGTATGGTGCATTGAGGTGATGTGTGTATTTGATGGCCTAGATCCCCGGCTCTGCCTGCACATATCTGTGATGTTTATGGCTGCCTGAAATTACAAGCAACTACTTTGAATTTTTATAGGAATAATATTTTTTTTTAATATTAGCCACCACTTCTGATGTTTTATTGTCAGACTCTAAAAAGACATCAATCATAAATATATATCCACATATATATTTTGAAAAAAAGACACTCTTGGAAATGTTAAAATTTGTGTTGTATTATCAAGACAAACACACATTATCAGTGCCATTTTTTAAGCTTGGTCCACAGAGAAGGACAGGTGATCGATCACATATTTCTGTGTGCAGTTGAACAAAGCTAAAGTGGCTTTTATGTTACTGTGAACTCAAGGTGACAAACTAGTTCCAGTGGGTCAATTTACTTTTCTTTTCATTTAATGGGGTATGATTCCTAAATGGAAAGAAATTTCTTTCAAAAGTGAATGGGGGAAAAATCTGGTTTCTGTACAGTGAAAGAAATATTGATACACTGGAAAAAAGGTTTCTCAAAAGTACCACAATTTAGCAGAATCATTGCAGTAATGCATCTCTAATGTTCAGACCACCCCTCCGGAAGTTTGCTTAAAGTCTTTCTAGTGATTTTCCATGTAATTGCAAAGCTTATACTTTAGTAAAACTGGTTTCTTCAATAGACGATTTTACAGTACATGTACGCCAAATTTCATTTTACTCTTTCACATAAATCTCAGCTACATCACCTTTTTCTTTTAACTTTGGGATCTTAGCAGATACCTTTTTAATTGGGGTTAAAACAGAAAATGTGAATACCACAATATGTATCATGTATTTGTAATGTAGGGCTTAAACAATCAGTTGACTCGTTAACTACTTAATCAACACAAAATAAGTTACAACTATTTTGATCATCAAATAATAATAAAGTAATTTTTTATACCAAAATACCTGATTATCTGTTTGCAGCCTCTCAGATACAACATGTTGCTGCTCTTCTTTGTTGAATATGATAGTTGATAATATTTGGGTTGGAAAACAAGACATTAGAAAATGCCACTTTGTTCTATGGGAAATCATACCATGGATTTTTTGCGATTCCTGACATGATAGCTTCAGCGCCACTTTAATGTTTGAGACTCTTTAAACCTTAATCCTGTATCCGGTTGGCCTACATTTCATCTTTTAAGACACTGTTTAACTTTTTACAGAGAACAGAACATGTTTTATTAGACTGTTGACCCATTCAGTTATTTCCACGCTTCAGGATGAGATTACCTGCTTTATTCCTCCTTTACCTCTCGGTTAACAGCTTAAGAGACCTACTGTGAGCTTTGAACGAACAGAACAAGTTAACAGTGGAATTAAGGGGAAAATGCTTCTTCAGTCTTTGTTATTGACCTCTTCTTCTGGTGTCTTTTCAATGCACCTCCATTCCCTTTCCACATTCTCACTGTTCTTAATAATAAAACCTGCTTCTAAATTACAGCCACCATCTTTTTGCACTTTCTTTATATTATATTTCCTTTTAAAGTAGGCGCTTAGTACTTATAAGGCTTCTTAACATTTCCCCCCGAGCAGTATGCACAGAATAGACTAATTTCATTTAGGTCTTAACAGCCCCCTCTTGCCCCCTACCACTCAGCACTCCTACCTCCTTCCTCTTTCCCACTATTTTCCCGTCTAATTTTGCTGTTAGCGTTCTTTCCTCTTTTCCTATCAATTTAGACCCCGTAGCCTTTTGTCTTGGAAACAACTGTGAGCTCTGTCTGTTTTCATTTGTCCATTATTTGTCTGGTGTTGTGCCTTCGTCCTCACTCCGGTCTTTGTCATATTTTCTCCACAAGTCATTTGTCAATACCCTTATCATTGTAAATATGGCTCCATGTACCTGGAAGCCCCAAAACGCTGGGAGCAACCTGAATAGGTTTTAACTGCCTGTTACAACCACAACGTCTCAGACGGTGCAGATTAGGCCTGATTGGGACTAGAGGGCATGTGGAAGCGTAGTTGACAGGATTAAATGGCCATTGAAGTGGCTTTAGCTCCTTTAGAGAGTGAACGACAAGAAAAGAGAATAATTCACTCCCCTCTTTCAACAGAGAGACCCCCCCTTCCCTTTTTCTCTTGTCTTCTGTAGACAAAGAAGAACACTATCTACAAATATGATCCCTCTAAGGGCTTCTGATGGCTGGCAAGAGTTAGTAGAGGTGTCTCACTAAAATTACATGTATTTGATTCAGCAAATTTAGCTGTTCATCCTGGTCACATGTATGCAGTGATTTTAAGCACTGGTGTGCACGGTTCACTTGTGTGACGGTCAGTGTTGAATATATGCTTTATGTTAAGAGGTTAAAAAAAGAAATGACTTGATGCTCTATATTTTTTTGGGGTTTTCATTTTGTTGCAGCACATAACTGGTCGTACAGTTCTTCTTGAAAAATGAAATGCCTACTAAAAAAACAGCCTCCAAACCCAGTTTATTGCATTATCCTATAAACTTGTAAGTGTCCTCCAAAGAGCAAAGACACCTCAAACACTTAACAGAAGCACACAGAATGAGAAAGTAATTGTAGAGATGACCAGTTGTGTTGGTCTGAAATCAGAGAGGGTTTTTTTTTAACACAGTTGAGAAAAAATATAAAATTTGTGGAGATATCTTCAGTTATTTTTAACCCTCCTTATACAACCCGTGAAAACGTTTATTTTTAAATACTAAACCTT
Source organism: Acanthurus leucopareius (assembly GCA_029814765.1). NCBI lineage: Eukaryota > Metazoa > Chordata > Actinopteri > Acanthuriformes > Acanthuridae > Acanthurus > Acanthurus leucopareius. Next base: position 5,906,610 of record JAQMCX010000011.1, on the reverse strand, counting down.
GCTTATTTCTTTTTATTTTCATGGGTGAGCCCGTTTAACATTTGAAAACTAAAATTGAGTGAAACTGCTTTATAAAATGAAACAAGTTCTGAAGGCAATTATGAATTAAATAATACTAATTTAAGTTCAGTAAATATTGCAGTCAAGCATTTTGTAATTGACACTGTAACATTAACAACAATAGTACCTTGAAATACCTGTGCTTTTAATTGTGTTTGTTTAATTAGTCCATATGTGACTAATCAAGCAGGATCATCTTATAATAGTTATAGTAGCAATAAAGATGCAGAATACATCCTTTCTAAAACATGAACAACATGAACACTGTGTCTCCAAATGTCATTTTTCCATGACTCAGCTCCAACCACTAGTGACAATGCTGCTCATTCACTTTCCACCCCGACTAGGTACTCAGCAGTGTGGCAGCATTAGCATATGAGTAGCTCAGTGTTTGGTTGAGTTTGTTCTCAACAAAGAGAGCCAAAGCACAGGTCAATGTCTCTCATCCACTTCAATGGACAGCTGAAGGGCAAACAGAACTCCCCAAACGAAATGTTTCCAAACTTTCGCTCTAGTCTGGAGGAAGAGGCCTCCTTCTAGATCTTCATGTGTGACATATACAATGAATATATTATGAAGATGAATGCAGTAACAACCTTTAATTATGCATTGCCCTTAGCCCTGTATTGATGCTGTGTGTGCTCATGTGTAATGTATGCACTTAAGACATGCGTTTGTGCATTCATGGTACCACTGTCTGAGTTTCGTGTATGTTTATGAGGTGTACACAAGCCCTCGTATATGTCTGTGTGCTTATGTATGTATACATTTGTGTTGACAGGGAGAGCGGTTGGCTCCTGCCCGCAGCCTGGCAGTTGTGTACCCAAGCATGGCGTCATCACCATTATTCTGCAGGCCCCTCGCTGCGCTACATACCCCGCAGGGCAGTTCTCTACTGCCCTGGCAATGATGAGCGAAAATTGAGGAAACTTGCTTCGCTGGACGTCGACTGTGCCGTCTTGGACTGTGAGGACGGTGTAGCCCTCAGCAAAAAGGTACATAAATACACAGATACACACAGTATAAATGAAATTCAGCTTCCTGTGAACGGATCAGGCGAGGAGCTCACAATCACACGCACAGCTGTGTGATTGTGAATGATTATAATTCCATCTCCCTCCTTCAGACAGGTGCTTGGTCTTAATCACTGAAAGGAAAACTACCTAAGGGAGATGTTTAAAACAAGCACATTTCACCCCATTATGATAGTATAAAGGCAGTGGTGCCCCCCTATCAGAGTCCTTTAAAACAAGGTGACCACGTCCCACTGGGTGAGCAGCGGGAAAGCACCAGATGCAGCAGGTTAAAAGCATTCTCCTCCCGCCCACACGACCTCCCCATTGGCCCTGCTGAACTGCCCATGAAATTGTGATTGGAGAGTGGGATAAAGAAGGGGCCCGGGTAAAAAGTTAACTAACAAAGGTTTTTAAGTCATGATAATAAAGATGATTGATATGGCTGGAGGCTGTTCCTGTAGCAGACAAAGACAATAAGATGATGACCCGTGTGACTGACAGGCTAAAAACTGTGACCCTGCAATGGAGTTGGTGGATGTCAGAGCTTCTGTCTTTATTATGTGTAAAGAGGAGAAATGTGGAGAGGAATGCAGTGCTGAAGCAGCCATTCAGGCCTGAGGAGGACTCAGACAGTCAAGCTGTCAGCATGTGACAGGTCCATGTCTCTATCTTATTTCAACAAAAGTGTTCTGCTCCAACCTACCTATTTTTTTTTACCATCAACCCACTCATTTCACACGAAACAGTGGACATAATTTTTTTCTGGCTTTTGCAGGAAACAATTTTGAATTTTGAGCATGATATGAATATTTTTTATCATCCATTGTCTGAAGGCCAGAACCAACATACCCAGTAATGTTAAAAATGACATTTAAACATAGCCTAGCACCACACAAACCCCACACATGTACACTCACAGCTAACAGACTAACAACATCATTATAAAATACAAATGTACACCCGACAAAAACTGTACTCATATTATATTAATAGGTAAAAGGTTACTACAATCCAAAATTGTAAATCGGCTTACTTTTGATGATTACAGCAGGAGATGATGGGGCTTTGTGTCGATTCCTGGTTTTAGTTCATTATAGTCAAACAATTCAATCAGTCCTCTTTCAAAGGAGAGCAGAAACAAAGAGTTCAGTCTGTACATCATCATTACAGCCCTGATGACACTGTTTTATCAGGCAGTTGAAAAGAGTCTTTAACAGTACGGCCTGTTATGGGCAGGGAGATGAAGGCCTCCAGGAGATGATGGACTTGTCACTGGGGCATGCATTGAACACCTCAGTGAGTGAAAGGAAAAGACCAGTCTCTGCTATGACTTTACTCTTCAGCTGCATTACAAACACTTCATGTTCTGCATCTTACACAGTCAGCAGCAGTGCTTTTTTTTGACAATCTCAAAAGGAGTGTTTTCTTCCTCCTGCTCCTCCTGATGTCTTTTTGTTACTGCTTTTTTGGCCATGATTTTATCTCGACTTTAAGCTCAACAGTTCCCTGCCTAAAAATCTCTTGCTTTCTCTGTCTCTGATCTGGAAACATCAGCACTGCACAATGTAAAGCATGGCAAGGGACAGATTTTAAAGTCCATGGCAGCTTTAAAAGAGTCTGACACTGTGCAAAAAAAAGAATTCCTATAACCTTAAGCATCATGTGTTTGCTAGCTCATACTGTGTGATATAAAAATTAGTCATTTACTCAACAACAAAATGCACCTCTCCTACTGACTCCCTTTCTTCGCTTCCCACACTCTTAGCTTCTTTTTCCACTGTGGCAATTGGAAATCCATGGGGGTTGTGTGTGTGTGTGTGTGTGTGTGTGTGTGTGTGTGTGTGTGTGTGTGTGTGTGTGTGTGTGTGTGTGTGTGT
>JAQMCX010000011.1:5880719-5903557 GCA_029814765.1 Acanthurus leucopareius | reverse complement strand
TCCGATCTGTGCGTGTGTATCTGTGTGTGTGTGTGTGTGTGTGTGTGTGTGTGTGTGTGTGTGAGTGTATGTGTGTATGTGTGAGTGAGTGTGTGAGTGTTTGTGCGTGTGTGTGTGTGCGTGTGTGTGTGTGTGTGTGTGTGTAAGCTAGCAAGAATAATCTTAATATATAGAGGTTCAAAAATTCCATTTTTTAAATGTTTTTATGAGTCTTTTTCATTACATACACAAGAGGATATTTACTACGGATTTTCAGTCCCTTTAGGTGCTAAACAGCCAAATTGAATTAGTCCATATTTACTAAAGGCCACACTGAGGAAATATTGTGTTTGAGGCAATATTTATTTTAGGATGTTCTGTAATTAGATGAAAAATAGAAATGAGGAAATGGAAATTTATAATAACAGCTGCTGTGCCTGATTTAATCAGTGTTGTCAATTCAGCATCAGAAATTGAACAACTAGGAGGTCTTTCTAGCCACATTTGTTCCAAAAAGTTATCCTTCTCACATGAGTCAAACGAAACAGATACCTTTTTTTTTTAATTTTATACAGCTGTCTTCACAAGCTGCATAATAGTGTTTTTTTAATTCTGAAGTATATTTTAATCATTTATTTTGTGTTTATGTATATACATTTTTTTTCTTTTAATTTTGTTTAGTGAGATGATGCTTCAAAAATGAGATAAGAAACAACATGATTCATCTGGACAAGGTCGACACAAGGGGGCAAGACATGCACTGTATATGTTATACAGTTGGTACAAACAGCGTAAAATGGTTCAGACTGAATATGAAAGTAAAGTAAAGTGACCAAGGTACTATAGTTTTTTTATGAGGTGTGTTTGTATTGAAGAGACATGCTGTAGTTTGGATCACTCATTGTTTTAAAGTGCCAAATTTTTTTTGAGTGTCCTACACAGCGACACTGTGCCAGAATCTGTTCTCAGTAGACACTGAAGGAGCACTGACGCTGTTGCTGCTGCGATGCTAGTGTGCTGCTCACTGTGTCACATGTGTAGACACAGTGTAAAATCTGCAGGCACAGGTGTTTTTGACACGAAGAGAGAGACTAAAATGGTGAAGAGTCTTTGGTCCCTCTCTGTTAATTGCTTAGAAAATGAGCAACTGAGCAACGACTCAATTCGTTTATTTTGCTTCATTAGTGGTTTAAAATCTCTCTCTGCTATAGTGATGTTGAAGTGTGCAGCAGGGTGTTTTAGTGCACCATGATATCAGTCTACACATCGAGTTTAACTTTTTATTTGGTTTGGTTTTGCTTATAATTCTGATTGCATCTGTCCAATTTCACCTAAGAGTTCTGATGCATATGAATTTAATGTAAAACTCATAGATGGCAGCACTTTGTTGAAATCAAATGCAGATGTTTCTGAATACATCACAACCTCCTGTGATGGTAGATACTCAGCAGAATTAAAGATTTGCACTGACAGTCCTCTTAACATCAGTATATTACCTTGTCGGAAAGTTGACCTCTAACCTTCCCTTTTATTATGTCAGATTAAGATCTGTTCTGGGGCCAGCTAAATCATAAATAAATGAAAAATTTCATTTTCACAATTTGAGTGTGTTTGCACCACAGTGTTTGCTGTAGCTTTCATTGTATTTACCATGACGACCACACAGTCAGACTTGTGTGTTTGCCAAGCGATGCCAGGCCTCAACAATGGTCTCATAATGCATGTCTATTTATTTCTAAGGAGAGAGAACGGGAGAGAAGCACAGAGTGAACTCGCTAAATGCCATCCTGAAGTGCTGTGTTGGTGATGGCACAATGGGTTAGGTGAAATGCGAGGTTAGTCACTGTGTGTGCACAGACAGGGCCTTAAATGGAGCTGCTGCCCACAACCACCCTCCTATTATGTGCTCATTAATGTATTCTTTTCATTATCTCTCACCTTCACCTTAAAACAGGGAATGATATTCATGACAAAAAGGTACGCCATGAAGGTCACTCCGCCCCCTCCCCTTGAAAATTGAAATCCGGGAGTGCCCGCTTTAATTGCCTGCCGCTTTGACTCCAAAAAATGTCTGCCCTCCGTCTTGGCAGTAATGCTGGCTGCTTAAGAGACAGGGAGATGAGAAAAAGGGAGTAAAGGGTATGAGCCACCCAGAGCTTGCTAACTGTCACCACAGACCCAGAGGGGAGCGAGGGAGGAGGAGAGAGGGGAGGGAAGACAAGGCTGACTGCTCTAACACTCTTACACATATCATCATATCTGTATGATCAGTGGGGTGGAGGAAGAGGGAGGGCAGGTTGAAACCCCGGAGCGGAACTGACGGCTACACCTGTCCTCTCTCCTCCTCTCTCCCTCTCTGTCTTGTTCTTTCATTGTCCCTCTCTCTTGCTCGTCTCCCTTCGCCAGGGTCCTCAGGGTTAAGATTGTTTATCTCTCTCTCTCATGTTCTCTCTCTGTCTCTTTGGTGCCCTGTGGTCCAGTATTCCTCCTGGTGTTTCTCTCTCTTTTTTTTTTTTCCTCTCTCTCTCTTTTCCCCACATGGGTCCCTCCATCCTCCCCAACTCCCCCTGCCTCCCTGCCGCAGAGATTCTCTCCTAATCCCTGGAAGTTTGGAACTAATGAACTAACTGCTGAGCCGCTGCCACGGAGCTTGGTCCCAAACTATACTGTACTTCACACTCGATTTCCTCTCCAGATGGCATGGTGGCGCGGCCGACACGACGGGGAGCACCTCTCGCACACCAGCACGCGCCCGCGAATTGCACACGAACTACGCAAGACATGCAGAACACAAAACACACACACACACACACACACACACACACACACACACACACACAGGCGAGTGTGCGCACCCCAGACACATACAGTACAGGCGTGTAGACGTTCACACGCAAGTGCGCACACATGCACGCACAAGCACATACACACTTGTTACAGTCTGCAGCTCACTGTACATCAGTCGAGCATGACAGAAGACCAGTGTCCTGCATTCACCATCAATGCTTTACAGAAGCAGGACGGCTCGTTAGTGTTTAAAAATGAGTTCATTCACTATTTGTTGATCCAAAGGTTTATAAATCATCTCAAATAACTTCTGTTGATACAGATCAGCCTCCCTCAGTAGCTTTTATTAGGCCCATGTGGAAGCCAGAACCCTTTCACTCCTTGATTTTACAGTTTTACGAGTACATGGATGTGGTTACAACCATTAAACATACTTGGCTGTGTTTTCCATGTTTAATTGATCCAATGTTTGTTTATTTTACTTGAATTTATTGTTCTTTTTGGCAAGATCACAAGAATAAGATCTAAGTGGAGATATTCAAGTGATTGTTTATAGAAATTGCAGATGCCATTTTTACAGTTTTTATGCCTTTTCCTTGGCTGAAGGCATATGTTGTCTGTCTGCCCGTCTAACCCTCATGAATGCAATTCCTCGGGAACATGAAAGAATTTTTTCAAATTTGGCTCAAATATCCGCTTAGATTTAAAGTGAACAGATTAAATTTTGATGGTCTGGCCATTATTCAATGCCATAACTCAGAAGCAGAAGGGAATTGTGATCATATTTCACATTTGGTCGGACACTGACACTAGTATTAGGTGCCACTTGGAAACTCAGCTGATTGTTCAGATTTTCTGTGCTGCCGAGTTGAAGACTTGTGTGAAGCATGTAGGTTTTTTTGAATTAGCAGCTTGTTTGCAGCAAAATCCATATTTCCCATTAAACTGTCTAAAACAGACTTCATAAGTGTCATATTTTTGGTGTTGAGTTGTGTACTGCATTATTATTGCCTGATGCTCTAAATCAAGGGTAACACCAGTCAGAGAGTAAGAATTAAAGTCAGCAAACATGATGAACAAGATGTGAATAAAACTCATACATTAGCTTGTCCATTAACATTTTCATTTAAACCAGTCAGAAAAGCTTTTATCTGCAATGGGGGCTGTTTAATTATTAAATAAGCACATACAATTATTAGTATATAAAACCTACAGCCTGAACAACTGATTGAGAAAACAACACTCCTCTGTCCAATCTCAACTGTAAATATGATAAACTTCATATTTAGAAAATAGTTAGGCTTAAACTGCACCTTGACACAGTAAAAAATACAACAGTCGAGTGAAAAATAGCATTTAAATGTTTTTCGTAAAATTTCCAGTTCTTTTACTTAAAAGCTGTCCTTCTTCTGGCTTTGAGTTCTTAAATTAATGACTTATAAACTTATGTATGTGGATGTGGTTAATTCATAAATTAAACTGTTAACCCCACCAGTTTAACATAATATCATGTCTTGCCCCCTGGTAACAGTAGCAGCTCCTGGTCTGGAGACAGGCCTTTAGTGTTTGCTGTGAGAGCAGCTGATGGAGGAATAGGATGACATTATTACGCTCTATTACCTTTTCCTGGTTGTTGCGCAGTCAAGATATGAGCTACGGTCTACGCATGAACTGTGTCTGACACCAGAGATTTTCAACTTAACATAAATTATGCAGCCAACTGTCAACTGATACATGACCTCAGTTCAATGCTCACTGTGTTATTCCAGAGGACACTGAAAGATCTGCTCTCCGTCTAAGTGGATTCAAATGACTAAACCCCTGACGGAAAGAGCTCCTGGGAAATAATGTTAGCCAGTTGAATTATGAATACTGAACATTTGTATTTTAGAGTGTATTTACATATGTGTATATACATGATCTTGTGTGCGTGTGTGCCTGTATATGCGTGCGTGCGTTCAACACCTCAGAGGACCCTGGAGACTTCAGAGAAACTCTCAGTCACGCAGCCAGGACTCACAAACGGGGATGTGAGCCGCTCAGCCAGAAAATGGAGCCCGTCCCAGCCAGATCAGAGAGACCTTCACTCCGAACCTTACTGTCTGTCACAGTGCATGTGCATATGGGTGTGTGAAGTGTCAGGTATCGATTGGAGTCCTTTGGGAGGGTATGATAGGCGAGCGAGAGGTCAGGGTACATAGTCGGGTGATGACAGCACTGCGATTAGCATTCATTCAGGTGTGGGGAGAGGCTTGTCTGTTTTTTCGGAGCGCGTAGAAAGTGATATTATTTTCTCATGTGTGTCTTTTGATTACATTTGAGCCTTCTCGGGTCTTTTAAAGCAGACACTTGTGCAGCAGCTCCACGGTTTAACAGCGAGGATTGAGGCCGAGTGAGGGAATCGGAAAAATGCTGAGACACTGAGAACAGAGAAACCCTCTCTCCCTCTCTCATTATCCTGTTACACTTTTGTGTTTTCACTGGCAGAGCTGCTGCCTGCACTGCTCTTGTGCTACGTGGGCTGCGCAACGCAACACTTGGAGAATAACCCCAGTAGGAGAAGTGATGATGGAGAAGGCGATGAGGAGAGGAAAACATGAAAGAATGGGTGGAGGAGGAGGGAGAGAGGAGTGGAGCAGATGTTGTGCGTGAAGAGGGAAAATAAGCAAAGCTGTACCTCTTATTTGCAAGAGAGTTGCTTAAAACTTGTCTCCTGTTTGCAAGAAACTAAACAAATCAGACCCCAGCTTATAATTGAAACCACTGTTAAATTATCCTTTACTACTGCTGCTGAAATGAATATAAATGGAAGAGATGAGGGAAAAAAAAGCAGTTTGAAGTTTTAGCTTGTTTAAATAAAACTGTATCAAATCAATTTAACAAAAAATTACAAAACCATGCTTAAGACTTTTTTTTGCTTTTCAAAAAGAAAAACTATGTCGCACTGATCTTGAACCGTATGTGCAAGCCTCAAGTTCAGACAAACACAAGCACATCCTGGTTCTCTGTCGCCCTCACACAATTCACTTTAATAAATAGCATTTTAAACATATGGCCTCGAGACACACGTTTGCAGTTTACTTGTTGTGTTTTTACACCTTCTTCACCTTATTAGCACCTCGGTCCCATGAACTGATTATGACACCCAGTTAAGAGGAATTTCATCCTCACCAGGATCTGCCAAGACTGCTTTTTTCCTTCCCTTTGTATATAAAGAACATTACAGCAGATAACGACTGAGGTTACAACTGCGTTCTTGAGGTCATGAAAACTGCTCTGCATGTTTTTAATTGCCACTTTTGTTTTACTACCATTTGTCCACATTTTAAAATACCTACATGTGCATTTTTATAAAAAATACTGTCCTATTTTGAATTAGTTGTGCTTGAACATGATATTGTTCTCTTGTGATATAGCAGGCACTGCCATGGTGAGGCTGGACAATATTATGACTACTTGACTCTGAAGAAAATAATATTCTGGCTGGTTTGACAATTTTGTCTCATTATTTTATAAGACTTTGTTATGTGAACATACAGTACTTAATTAACTGTATTTAAAAAGTAAGATAAAAATGTATGTAAAGCTTTTGTTTGCATGTGTGAAGTTCTGCTGATTTAATGCATGTAACTAAAACACAGATACAATTCTTTAAACGTCATTTTCAATCATAATTCCTGGCTTTAGCTAATGGAGTGCAGAAGATACTTATTAGGTAATCTTTGCTGTTAATTTGATATAAATAGTGCATTTAAATATATAAATATGACCACAGATGATCTACCATTCAGCATACTTGCATGCAGCTCTAGGATAAATAAGGGAAGAAGAATATCATATCAAACGACCTGATTAAGCAAAATTGTGCTGACTCATAACGGCAGCGATCCCCTGGTCAGCAGATATTATTAACAGCCCAGCAAGAAATCCTACTTAGGCACAGGAACCTAAAATTATCATCTTCAAACCTATATCATGGCTGAAGCTTTACACTCAAGTATTAGTAGTTAAAAAAACCACCACAGACAAAAAAAAAAAAAAGCAAAATTAATTATCTTTATTCCAAATAATTCTAAGCCTTGTACACTGTGGGATGCAGCTCTACCCATTTACCTTGATGCACAAACTCAGTCACCCTTCGGCACAGATGCACAAGCCACAGGCTGCATTTGCACCTAGTGTCACGTCAGATAACTTCAGGACAAACTCGGTTTTGTATTAGCTGCCATCGACATGCCCAGATTTGGAAATACCTGATAAGTGTAGGATTTAAAGATTCCCTCCAGCTCATATAGACTTTAAGCTCAATAATCAAGCCAAATAGAGCTCGCTTACATACCTTGATACCATTTAAAAATCAGTCATTAGTTGAAAAGAAAGCTAATGGAGAGACATCAAGTCATGCATCCGTACCCCGTTTTAGTTGTTATGAGTAAGCTGTGCAGACTTGGTTGAAGGAGACGGCTGTACTGGGATTTGCAAATGAGACATAAATCATTAGGAAACAAACTGATGCATAATCACTAATGAACAACACTCAGTAAATAATTTTAATTATGCACAGAATAGATTAAATATCTTGTAAAGATACTCAACGATGAGCCTTCCCCAATTTTCCTACAAAATGGATGCATTGCCTTGGGAATTCATCTCCCAAAAAACATTGCAGTGCAGCTGATAATGAACTGTAACCAAAGAGCTGTAATGAGATCTTTTCATGGCTAATTAAAGTGAATAAATAGTCTGTTATAACTAGCTGTTTTTCCACCTCAGGCTGTCATCTTTGACTAACAATGACAAGCAGGTTTCACGATTTACAAATTCCTCCTTCTCCATCCTGCTAGTTATGTCTTGTTGTCTTCCCTGACAGGATAAGGGATAACACGGTGTGCTTCCGACTGACAGAAGTGAAGGCCCGAATCTCCTTCTGCTACGTCTCAGTTATCAACGTAGCCTGAATTAGTCAGTCATCTCACTCTGGCTTTCTAGAGTGCAGCATGTCACTTGTCAAAACCCATCCTCGATGACTTGAAACCTGCTAACATGCACACACACACACTGACACACATATACTGACAGAGACAGATGAACAAATGCGTACACAGTCACACTTCAGGCAGACAGCCTTCACCTGAGATTCTCTACAGCTCATTTTAAATGGCATCGCGAGTTGCACAGCAGGAAGCAAAACGCCAGCTCTAAACCGGCAAAAAAAAAAGGGAAAAAAAGGAAAAAAACAACTACACTCATTGTGACTCATGATTTCACAATCTCTTCACACAAAACCATATACACACTTGGAAAAAAAAATATTTGGAGGCACTTTGTCAGTGATGTATGTACAAGTTATTTTTGCAGAATGTAGGCAGACATTTTTTGAAATTGTCGTAAATGACACTGTTTTCTGTCTTTAATGTTGTTTGCTGTTTCTAAGGATATTGACACGATTCTCACAATTATTTTAGCTGAAACATTGATTCTTTTCATTGATTCCCTCCTGTCCTTTTTTCTAATAGACATTCTATATCATGCAGAGCTGCTTTCTTGTCCTTATCTGGTACCTATCTGGTATATACAATAACTATTGCACTGAGATCTAATTCAAAAGGAAAACAGGGACAGAGTGGGAGTCGACATCCAGAGTCCATCCTGAGGTGATCTTTGACGTTTCTTGCTTCAAGCTGCATTACAGCAGAGCTGGACATCCATGATCTGATGCTGGATGGGAACGTGGTCCTGCTGTGGACTGTACACACATCCGCTTGGACTCTCCAGCCTGATGTGGTGTCTACAAGGCAGTGGCCATGCTGGGTCACGCATACACAGCACTCAGTAGGATCCTGAGCGTCAAGGCTCAGGCTGTGTGTTAAGGAGCTGACCTCACTCTCTGGAAGGTCAGATTCTCTACACTTGAAAAGCTTTCCGTGCGCATCTTTTCGTTCGACGGCCCTGCCCGCCTGGCCGACTGCTCGTCCGCCCACCTGCCTCGTGTGTCAGCTTCTAATGATGAGGATGATGGAGGGAATAGAATAAGAGATAGAGCTGACGTTGAGGCAAGCTCTCCATGGGACACCAGGTGATTGGGGAGGGAGCTTTGAAGCAACTTGTTGGATGGCTGTCCATTAATGTAAAATATCTCCTTTTCAAAGAGCTTTATTCAAGCTCGGAGTAGCAGAGCCCATAGGGGTCAAGGTGTCTGGCAGAATAATCTCTCTCTCACTTTAGAGGGAAAGAGAGATAAAAGAAAGGTTTGCACGCAGTGACCTGGCCATCTCCTTAGCCATTCTTGGCGTCATGGTTTGAGAAATACTGTCGTGAAAGAAGAAAAGTGCAGGAGACAATCCTTGCAATGAGCAGTCTCTGGTTTCATTAAAAAGAATTTTATACATGCAGGCTGCTAGTATATCAGGCCGAGGCTGGAGCTCCAGTCTATTTGATCTGTGAATGTTATAAACCATGCTTTTTGATCATTCCTGGATAGCTATTTATTTAGCTTGGTCAGGGATCAATGTGACTCCCGGCGTAAGAGGCAACCAACAACTCTGGCAGATCAATTTTCTCCAGACACCGTGAACTGGGGAGGGACAGACCGAATTTTATCCACCAAGTAGCAGGTTTATGAAGAGTGAATTATGGCTGCGTAAATCGCTCCATCCGTTTTAAGTTACCACGATACGGTTACGGGTCTACCTTGGCTTATGAGAGCGGCAGTAAGAGAGAGGAACAGAGAGGTTAAGGCAAAACTTGAGTAAGAGTCAAAGATCACAGCACGCTCGTCATATGGTGTGACAATCCCTCATGTCTCATTCACTGAGGCAAAAGGGAGACATAGATGACACACAGCAGTCCAGCCCGCTCATGACCCCTATTAAATCCGAGCAAATCTTTGATATGTACTTTGATACCATATTTTATTGATACTGGAGGGGTGTTAGTAATATCAAGTACAGTTATGCATTCCAGGAGATCAGAGTCAAGGCTGTTTTGTCTCAGAAGCTGTCCCGTGACCCTTGAAGGGTCCCCATAAGCTCCCATACAACCGAACTGGGGTCGACTCTGGTCCACTTAAGTTTTTTTTTTACAAGATAGTGTGATGTATGGGCTTACCATGTTATATCTGTCTAAAGCTTCTCTTTCATGTGTACGCCCACATTAGTTCACTGATCTCTCTGCTAATGATCCGCCTGTTTAGATATTTAATTCAGATGTGTATTTTTTTTTTTTATTTGCACGTAACATCAAGTTTCCATCAAGTTTCCATTAAGTATGATGTTCCATGAAGCCACTTTTACCATCATCCACTGGTGTGGTACTTTAATTGTGCTTTATTTTATGACTAAGCCTCTCCAGAACCTCGCTGGCACATCCGGTAATCTGAATCTTTGAGAGTATTTTTCTTCAGAGATCATTTCTTTGGTTGTATGAGAGCAAACTGGAAAAATGATTTGAGCATCTCTACAACAAACACACACACATACACACACACACACACGCACACATACACAAGCACTCAAAGGCTCCAGCCTCTGATCTGACCTGACAACTCCTAAGCTACCGTTTCCTCATGCTGCTTAACTCGGACCACATTTCTCCCAGAGAGCCTCTCTGCTCTCACTAGCCGGACTTCTCTCCATTCTCTGAACCCAGCATCTGGTTTGAATATAGTGGCGTGTGCTACTGTGTTACTGATAGAAGTTGGGACTGTAGGCTTCTCTTTGATTTTTTTTTTTTTTTTCCATACTCCTCATCTCTCCTCCTGCTCAGCTCATACAATGTCTGCATTGAGAGAACAAAGTTGAGTGTGCAGCTTCTGTTTTGTTTGATTTGTCTCATTTGTGGCGTTCTGTAGAAAGATGAACAAAAGTGAGGAGAGAGTGCAGATGTAATGTGTTATTTTACGTTGTTATACATTAATTTCGCATCTTGATTTTTTTTTTCCATAATGATTTTTTGCTTAAAAAAAAATGCCTGCTTTGATCACACATTATTTATGCTCGTGATGCAATGTTTATTTTTTATGAGGATGTATTATTGGACGAAATCATTAATGAAGTGACATTTCCTTGAAGGAAATTGGACTTTTACTGTATTCTTCAACAATTTATCTTGTGATATTTGGTAAATGTTGAATGTTAATGTTGACAAATTTCCAGTTCTCAACCATTTTTCATCAGTTTTTTTTTCTGTTCAACATTAGTTCTTGTATATTTCTAGATTACCATCTCTCACAGAAATAATACTTCATTTAAATATTCCACTCTGAGTCTGAGCAAATGTCTCACATGAAATAATCAAGATTTCTGCTTGTGTTCTCTGCTCTTGTGCTGCAGACAGAAGCCAGAGAGACCATTCCCAGGATGTTGGTGGAGCTGGACCTGGGCCGGACAGAGAAGTGTGTGAGGGTCAACTCTGTGTCCAGTGGCTTAGCTGAGGCTGACCTGCAGGTCATCCTGCAGGCGGAGGTTCTGCCTCCTGCCATCATGTTACCTAAAGTGGAGGACACACAGGAGGTGCAGTGGGTAAGTTACAAGTATTTGCCTACCTTAGAAGTGATCCTGTAGTATTTCTGAAGTCAAAGAGGGCTAAAAGGAGTCATCTGAAAGCAGTTTTTTTTTTCAGAACCACATGTAACCACTTCCTAAAAAAACAGAACAAAACACCAAGTTGCAGTACATGCAAAAAACTAAGTAAGATGAAAAGTACCCATGACATTTCTCTCTTTCACCTCTGGGTGTCTTTTAAAAAACACAGTCGTGCTTTTCCACAAAGTCATGAAGTAAGGGGAAGCCATGGGAATCTTCAAAGCAATCATAACAAACTTTTCCATTTCCCAGTAAAAGTGGGAATCGATCCCTGTGGCAGGATTCAGGGACAGACAAGAGTGTTTTTCTTGGCTGCTGCTCAAGAAATGGATGACATTTCTTCGGATTAGCTCCAGAAGCCCGATAGCTTTCTGTAACAACACAACAGTGCCTTTTGCCACTGTTGAACTTACTGGAGACTGCCCTGAAAGATGTCATGTTGTGGCTAAGAATAAATTAAATCAAAGTCAGAGCACACAGAAAGACGGGTTTAATGAGTGAAAATATGCCAGAAAGCTTCATATCTTTGAATATTCTTTAAATTGAACATGTATTTCATGGAGGTTCCAGCATGTAGGAAAGATTACAAACTGATATGTAAAGGCACAAAGTCACAAGCAAGTGAGACAGCAAATCCAGTGGCTTTCTATCTGGCACTTAGATCTCTTTTGCCACCTCTGCAAGTCTCTTAAGATGTTTCACAAACTGATTAGATGCAGATTTTGGAAGCTTTGCATCCCTGCAATGGTTACTATCTAATCATACACATGAAATCCCAACTACATTCGAAGTGACTTCACGCTAATATTTTTTGTATGCATGACTATTTGCAGTTTATCCATACGAGTTGGGCCTGTGCTCTACTTAAGAGGTGTTTGTCTGGGCTTGGCCATCCCTCTGGCTTTCTATAAAGGGGCGCTGTACGGATGTCAGGTCTCTAAAGGTCAGGAGACAGTGACATCATTAATGCGGGTCTTTCCGATCAGCTCCATATGGTTCACTTACCAGGAGGAAGCAGGTTACTGTCTGCCTCCTTCGCTGTTTGTGCCTGAATACAGTTCAAAAGTGCTTTATTGATGTTCAAATCCAACTTTTCCTACTTTTTTCCTACTTTTTTCCTAAAATCTGTAATGGCTTGAGCTGTGTTTGTTTTTCGTTTTTTCTCTTTTTCTTTAGCCACACTTTCACATGAACAAGCACTTGCCTAAGCATTTTCACTGGCTTTTTAGTGTGTCAAGCTTCTGACATTCAAGACAGTGTTTGGTGATTGAGCAAGAGCAGAAATGAAGAATTGTTCCTGAGAGAATCAGTTGTGAAAGCTGGGCGACTAGGCTGGCTTTTCCCTCGGTGTTACTATATTGTTACACACACACACACACACACACACACACACACAAACACACACATATATGTTCTCATACATGGTCTTGGGGCAGGAGCAGGAAGTTTTTAACTAGTGGTTTTAATTAGAACACATCTATTTCCTGCTGCCTTTTCTTTCTTCCAAGTATAATTGCTGACAGGTGTTCACTAAATCTCTCCCTCAGCTCAATAAAGCCCTTTGCTCCATTTCCTCACCTACTAAAAAACTTAATTTTTTTCCTCCGTTAATGTACAAAATAGGCTTAATAATAATAATAATAATAATAATAATAATAATAATAATAATAATAATAATAAGCTTATGTTTTCCTTTCTCTTTGACTAAAATACTAAAGCTTGATTTAAATAAACGCTTTGAGTGCATTGTTAATCTGTTTGCACATTTGCTTTGCATTGTGTTTGTTGTCAGTGTGTTTTTGCATCAGCAGGTGCTTGCTGTGGCTGTGGATGGGACTTTGATTCATCCACATGCTCATCTAATCTCATCTTTGTCCCGCCAACTTTTTCCTCTGTGTCTTCTTCGCACATGCTTTCCTGTGTTTGTGCGTGTGCCTTCATATGTCAGTGTTGTAAGCATGTGTCTGATTTTCTCCACTTTTTGTGAGGCGGTGCAGTAAATCCCTCACTTGTTTATTTTTCTCCCTTTTTATTGATATTAGCACAGGAACCTCCAGACTGATTTGTCGCTAAAAGATGGACTTGCTTGTTTCCCTTTGTGTGAAAATCTTTAGCTCTGCCTTTCTCCTCTCCCCCAGCCCTTGTGTGACTGACAGGCCTTATTGGGCCATAACAGGCGTAACTCCCTCCTTTGTCTGAGGACAATTCTCACACAGATTCGGAGCCGTGTGCATTCTTTGCCCACCACACTATTTGGTGTGCACTGGGACCGAAAGAATCGCACCCTGTCCCGCTCCTCCTCCTCTACTCCTCCTCCTGTCCCCTCCCCTCATCCCTTTCTCCGCTTCCCCTCTGTGAAATGAACACTTCAGCAGGCCGGAAACATTTAATCTGGCCCCCTTTTGAAGAAAATTAATTGAAACTTGTCCCACTATAGCCTCCTTTCTCTAGCTTCATTTCTCCCTCCTTCTCTTTTCATGATTGGGTGGCAAAACTGTCAGAGGGCTTGTTTGTAGAGTGGCTTTGAATGGCAGGAAGAGGTGTTATTTCTTCCCTTTTTTCCCCTCTCCTTTCTCTTTTTAAATTCAGTTGTGAATAACATCCCAAAGTGTCCTAGTTTTTGAGAGCCATTGACGGCTGATGGTTGCTGTACGTGCCAAAGGATCAATGAACAAGCATTATAGTAGCTCTCGTGCATCGTAAATCAGACACTCAAAGTGTATAATAGCTGCAGAGGAGAATACAGCAGAAGGACAGAAACATGTAATCAGAGAGGCTAGGAGGCTCTTTATCCAGCGGTGCCGCATTGAGCTGTCATTTGTTTTCCTCTGGCAGAATCCAAACAGGCTGCGCGGCTCACACACACACACACACACACACACTCCTGTTAGGGGTTTGCGTGGCTCAGTGTTGTGCTGGTAATCTCTGTGTGTAGTATCAGCCAGGTTTCCCCACAACGGGCCATATCTATCTAGTTTCCTCTGTCACAGAAATAGGTTTATCTACACCCTCTTTTCACACTCCCCTCTCGGACCCCACCTCCCCACCCCACACACACACACACCTCCACCCCTCCCTGTGTTTGCGAAGGAGGGGGGATATTATGCTAAGCCCCCAGCGTTAGTTTTTATGTTGCCATAGCAGCCTTGCTCCCACAGGGTTGTGACCTCAGATGATTACAGTACAAAGCCTATTGGGTCTTGAAAACCTCTTTGAAGATGAAAAGTCTTTGATGGTTTGTATTTATGCAAATCTCTCAGATATGATTTATCCAACTGAGATTGAATGGAGAGATGATTAAAATTGCCCCTATTTTTTGAAATCCTTCAATGGAGGCCCACTCTTTCAGTTTTGAGAACAAGAGTGGTGAGTGTGAGTGCGGGGGTTATTTTGCTCTTCATTTAGAAAAATAGCAGTGCTGTACCTGAGGTTATTTATATCTGTCTTTTTCCTGGTGTGTCAAAGAGGGAGCCAGAAAAGGGAGACGAAGGGGGGACATGGAGTTAGACATTTCTACTCTGAGCTTTTGCACCCTCTCCTTTTTTTTTCTTCCTTTTTTTTTTTGACTGGCTTTGAAAGGAAATATCTGACGGAGGGGGCTTTTGTGTGTTTCCAGATGATAGATTTTGGAATTTGGGCTACCCCACTGGCAGTCCAGGGCTAGCTGTGAACTGGTCTGTTGGAAAAAATTGAAATGCTTTGGTCTTCAAAGAATTAAACTTGGTTTTAAAGCCCTACTTAGGTGAGCTTGCATATTAGCAGGAGTCGTGCAGAATAAAGGCCTCAGCAAAGTGTCACATCACACTCTGATTGTTGCTCCAGTCTCCCTGTTCCCTGCCAAAGGGGGGGGGGGAACGCAAAACAGAATAATGTAGGAGTAAAACACACTCAAAGACATCCCAAATCTTGTTTCTTCTTTCCTTTGCGGTATTTTGTTTCTTCTCTTGGTTTGCAGTGTGTATGCATGTGCTCATGCGTGCATGTGCACATTTACATGTGTGCACGCTCTCAGGGGAACACACGCTGTAGTTTTGCAGAGCCTATGATAGAAGGTAGAGCAGAAGACTTCAGACGAAGGGGGAACCCTGGTGATAATGTAAAATATTTCATTTCACCTGCGTTTGTTGCTGCTCTCCTGCGCTCGCTCTCTCCGTTATTTGAACCCTCATAGATGTGTTTCTGAATAAGGACCAAAATGGTAACAGTGCAGGTAATAAAGGTGTCAAGATTCATATCAAAAGTGAGTTTTTGCACATTAAGATTCCTTTTTTTCCTCCTCTCTGTCTCTTTTACCCCACAATGGATTTTTGAAAGATTTGTCATATCATTTGCTGAACATTTTTTTTCCCCTCTAGTTTAAAATTCACTCTGACACAGTAGGTTAGTGTCTCAGTATGGGTTTCCTGTTTGTCTCATTCATATCACTGATAAGGCATTGATAAGTCCACTGAGGGCTGCAGATACACACACTACAGAGGAGCAGAAACAGATATGCAGTCCACCAGAACATGTTACCTTTAACTGTCTGTGCATGTTAAAAGCACCATCACAAAAAAGAACCAGACTGATCATTAGAAAGGAGGGTTTTTCCCTAAAAAACAGCTAATGATGCAGTGAATATACGTACTCCAACAAAGAACAAGCATTCAATGAATGTAATGACAACGACTGTACAAAATGAGAGTGAACAAATTAATTTATTTTGATTGTTTTGGAGGTTTATTGTTCTCTATCTACAGAAACAGCGGGTGTTGTTAATGAGTCGTTCATGAGATGGTCCCTGTGTTTTTAGTTTGTTGACAGGTTTCAGCACAACTTGAAAGGACGGCCACTGACAGAACCCATTCGTCTGGTCACCTTTGTGGAAACCGCTGTGGGCCTGCTCAATTTTAAGGTAAATTACAAACAAACTCCCCCTCCTCCCCAAAAAAAAAAAAAAAGAGAAAAACTGCCTGCGTAAGACATTTTGCTGTTTGTCCATTGTTCACTTTAGATTAAAGACTGTGTCAGCGAGCCGAGCGCTCCACGTGTCCAAAATGAAAGGGATTCAAAGCTTTCGGACAGTCTCTCAAAACGAGCCTTTTGAGCCGTTTTTTCTCTTTTTTTTTTTTTTTTTTGGTTTCCTTTCTCTGTCTGTGTGTGTGTGTGTGTGTGTGTGTGTGTCTCTCTCTCTCTCTATCCCTCTCCAGACACACTGACATTTTTTAATTAAAACTGTTTTATTATCATCACAGTGGAAAAGTTCTTAATGATATTTTGGCAGGCATCAAAGCAGTTTCTGTTATAGTCCAACGCGACCTTCAGCTTCACGGGGAAAAGGGCAGCATTTGGGGCATTTGGGGAGAAACAAGCTGTCCCTCCGTCTTTTGATTTGTCTTGTACTTCACCACTTTAGTTCTGTGACTGTTTGTGGTTGTCAGTGTGCGTGTGTGCGTGTATGCGTGTGTGTGAGTGTGTGAGTGTCTGTGTGTGTGTGTGTGTTTTGATGGCAGGGGGTGTCTCTGTGTGCTTTCTTGAGAACACCCTGTATCTTTGCCCAGACTGAACCCCAGGTTACAAGCACAGAAAAAAAAAATCACTGTGGCACAGCTAGTGGTGAAATTAATTTGGAGGCTAACAAAAGCTGGAGACACGTTTTCATTGTTTCACGCTCTTCATCACAGGCAATCACATACCAGACTTTTTTTTTTTTTTAAATTTCACATTCCTCATTAGATAATAATTTGTGGCCAGCAGTCTTATCCTAGCATTAAAGCTTGTTATTGTGTGACATGTTTTTGGCAAAGACACCGATGCATTTCTGTCTTCTTGTCAAAAAAACTAAAACATTTCATGTGAAATCCTTTTTTTCATTTAACGAAAAATAAAGTCACTTTCCTACAGGTATGCATCAGTGATAAGTGGTGTGTTGCAGTGTATGAACTTATGCACTAAAACGCTGTCTGTCATAAGCAAAACTAACATTTAAATCCAGAGATTTTCCAGTGTTATTTTTCCTCATGATACTGATTCTCCTTTTGCCATAAAAAATCTGTAATGTAACATAGAGGACCTTGCTGAAAAATTGCAGGGTTCTGTGCCTAATGAATTAATTATTGATCCTCACTACAGATCTTACGCACCTTTGCGAGATCCAACAGTTAAAGAAGTATCAGAGGTATTTCTGATACTGGTATCAGTGTTGTATCAATGCTGTCAAAACTGGGAGAAAATGCTGGGAGAGTAAACAAACAAGGCTAAATCCGACCAAGAATGCAATGCCTGTACAAAACTTCACTGAAGCAGTGCTGAGTCATATAGAAACATTTAATATGGTGCTCAAACAGTATTGAGATTTGATACTCAGCACTACGTAGCTTAACTTAGAGAGTGAAGCAGCATCTGTTTTGTATATATTCTCTCCAGGCGGTGTGTGAGGAAATCCATCGACTGGCTCCCAGTGTAGGTCTTCACCATGACGGCGTGGTGTTTGGCTCCGATGACTTCTGTGCTAGTATAGGTAACTATAACACCTTTCTACTTAACTTTCTCGCTCTTTACTAGCTAGAAATGTGCTATTCCATCATTTTTTTCCGAATTTGTGGCAGAGAGCATCAGACAATGTTGAACTGTAATATCTATAAGCTGAAGTGTCTGTCTGTTAAATCACTTCTCACAGGTTTTGCAGGTTTTCCATCTTTTGAATGAATAAATAAAGACTAGAGGAAATGTGGTAACAAATTTAGTATTTTTCGACTGGGGCAGAAGATGATTTATGAATGTGAAATATGTGAGTAACTGTACAAAACAAGGTGTTCTAATATACATAAGTGATGACTTCATTCTAGGTAAAGATGCATTGTCCTCTACCGAGTCCATTAGTTTCTACATCACCTCTGAGTGTATTATTGCAAAACTTACTGAGAGGATATTTTCAGATCTAATTTATATCTCGATGCATGCATACAGTGCTATTTATATCTGTATGGAGTGACATTTCATATTTAATGGAACAACTAATAAAAAAGTATTTTTTATGACATATACTAAACTGGATTTAACTGTAAAATTTAGAGATTTAATCTGATGGTCAGAGAGGTTTTCCAGTCTACTGATAAAGGAAATAATATTTAAATGCTAGATTTGACAGTGTGGTTTGATAAAAAAAAACAAAACAAAAAAAAAAAACAGTCTCCCTCAAAAGAATCACCATTATCACCCTCTGAGATAATACCTGGCATGTGGCCCTCAGTACTAATGTGTGCACCCTCATATTACATTCTGTAGGTGCCACTCGGACGAAAGATGCCAGAGAGCTCCTTTACGCAAGGCAGAAGGTGGTTGTGACCACCAAAGCATTTGGGCTGCAGGCTATCGACCTGGTCTACATTGACTACAAAGATGTGGAGGGGCTGAGACAACAGGCCAGAGAGGGAGCTCTCATGGGCTTCACAGGTAAAGTCACTGTCCCAGTCCTGACCCCAGCATGTCCGTGCACCCTGGATACCTCTGATTTCTGCACCTCGCTTTGTTCTCAGTGGTCGTTCTTCACTTACATCCCTTGTATCCTTCATTCCTCCCTGTGGCACAATAACCCTCTTTTGTTACTCTGACTGGTTTTCTTATGCTCTAAGTGAGAGAGTGATGTAAGAGAAGCTTAATTTGTGGTTTTGAAAAAAACCTAAAAGAATCTCCTGGCATTTTATTGGACAGTGATACACCTGTAATGTTGCTTGTAATGAAAGTCTGTCCATAAAATGTGCATTGTGCGTGTAGTTTTTGGACAGGCTGCTTATTCTTGTCTGTCTTTTTTCTGCACTTCAGGTGCTGCTGATGTGAATCGTGAACGATGCTGATGTCTTTAAAAGCTCATCTGACATTTGTGTTGTATGATGTTTTGGGTGTGTGCACTCACGTACCTGCATGTGTGCAAATGTGCATGCAATGTGCAAGTATGATAAAAGGGAGTTATTAGTAAAAGAGTGGTAGCGTCTACTTTAACAGCGCTCTGTGTGTGTCTGTAGCCAGGCAACGCTTTCAGAATGTGTGTGTGTGTGCGTGCGTGTGCATGTGTGTGTGTCTGTGTGTGTGTCTGTGTGTGTGTCTGTGTGTGTGTCTGTGTGTGTGTCTGTGTGTGTCTGTGCCCTACAGACAGCATGTAACAGACCACAGAAGGCAGGACAGCCTGTTCCGAAGTGGATATTCCAGTCGGTCTTCCTTCGCTGCAGCAAATATATTTATTCAGCTTTTTTCATCCATTGAAGAGTGATTATTTCACAAACGGCCATGTTCCCTCGGTGTTCCGGGTCCACAGTTACATTTCTGTACTGTAATGTTTATATTTTCCCTCCTTAAATGTGAGATCAGTGAATAGAGCACAATGTCGTCAGTGATTAGTCAGCTTTTCACCCTGGAAATAAATGTGAAAAAATGCTTCTTTTTTTTGACACTGCACAATTGTAATTCCCCGAGCACGTTCTCCATGTTTCTGTGGCCTCGACACACGTTACCTGCACCTCACATGATCGAGTCATCCTGTAGGAGAGCTTCTTGCTGTCTCATACATCAACTTGTTTTCCAGATGACCTCATTTGCCACCTCTATTCTCTGGTGTCTGTCCTGGGTTTGTGTGAGTGCTTGAAGTGTTTCTGTTTGTGTGTGTGCGTGTGTGTGTGTGTGTGTGTGTGTGTGTGTGTGTGTTGCTGTGTGTTTATACCAGATTTATTCAGTGATAGTCAGGTGCAAATATTTTTCTGTTTAAATGATTTGCACCTTTTTACTTAACAATTGATTGTTTGCCTTTTTGCAGCTCAACAAATGAGCATTTACACACCGCAGCATGATATTATGAATATCATGTTTAGAACAAGAGATCTTACACACATAAAAAAATCTGTTTTTGTTGTTTGCACTAGTTTAAATCAAAATGATTTTTGATTTATCTTTTTTCACTGAAAGAAATTCACATAAAGAATGCTTGATGTTTTGTTTCTGTGAGGCAACATAAAAGCAGGCGATGGAAGCAGCTGGTTGATGAAATAAATGGTTAGATTTAATATGGAACAGAACCATTCAAAGCAGTGGATTAGTGGCTTACAAGCCATGGGCACTCTGTATAATCTTAGTTAGTAGCTATTACTGGCCCGAGTGTGCTTAAGCAATAATACGGTGCAGCCAAAAGCCTCTACCTGTGCAGTAATTGACGTTGGCAGCGCCTAAGCTGCATACAGCACCCATTTGCACGGAGCACAGAACACACTGGTGAAACACAAACACACAGTGCTTTTTACTGTTAAACAGGGCTGTGCAAAGGCAGAATTTTGCAAAACCATAACAAGTATGAAATCTGTCGGGGACAAAGGTCATTCATTTTGAGAGATTTAATTGTCTTTACTTCATAAACACCTTGTTTTATGTGCTGTAAACTACGTGCTGCCGTTAAGACTCAGTGATCCTTCTGGACATGTTTGCCTCCCAGAAATTGGCTGGAAAATGGTTCCACAAAATTCTCTGCTTTCAGGGACCACATTTCACTTCCATCCCCGGGACCCTGCCCATCATTCGCCTGAGAGCACTTTGCTAAATAGCAATCCTCCAATGAGATGCCAGCACCACATGGCAGGCCAGGATTGGCTGGAGGGCATGAATGATGCATTTTAGGAGAACCAATGGGTTGTAACTGAGGGCACCTGAGTCACCCTGCCGGTTTCTTCGCTCTGTCATTCGCCTGTTGTCCTACACACACACACACACACACCTACAGGCACACACACACACAAAGAGACACCCTCTTTGAGTATATTTAAGCCTGCCAATTTCAGTGTGGAAACATGCTCCCGATTTCAGCCCAGAAGTATAACAGGTGGCAGCGGAGGGAATAGACGGACTCCTCTTGCCTCAGTCCTAATAGAATGCAACATATATGCACGCACACACACACACACAGACACACACTCATTCACACACACACTCGTCATTGCATTGAAACAGATTCACAGTTTCATTGAAGAGAAGTAGGAAAACCAAAATACCTTTTGTTATGGAAGCACTGCAGAGCAGGTGATGCATGTGCACATAAACACACACGCACTGGCATAAGTACATGCTCACATACACACATGCATGTGGGCACACACACACACACACACACACACATGCATCTCCAACAAAGCCCCAGGGATTCCTCAGGCTCCAACAAAAAATGTGCAGTTACAGTCTCTTCGCTTTACACACGCACACACACACACACACACACACACACACACACGAACACCACACACTCAGGCCCTCTCACATTCAAAATGACACACAAACACGGGCCAAATGTCACATTTTGTAGCACGCACACTTCCCTCAAAGGTATCTGTTAATCTGAGTCGCAGTTTAATGAATTACGCTCTCTCATCAGTAATTGTTCAAGCCTTCAGCTACAGTGTGTTGATTGTGTAACTGCTGTGTGTGATTTTCTGAGGTTAACTGGGGTGAGCGGTGCTGGATGAAGGGAGTGGGCTCTCTCCTCCCCCTTTTCCTCTCCTGTCCTAGTCTCTCCTCGCCTCTCTTCCTCTCCCCTTCCCGCCTCTCCTCCTCTCTCCTGGGCGAATTTTTTTTTTTTTTTTGCCCGTGCAGCCCGCCCGCTCGACCACCTTGAAGGATTTGTTGTCGGCGACAGAGCTAAGCCCTAAAGTGTCGAGTTCCTGCTGGCTGCCGCTGAGCTGTCGTTCTCACCAGTCGTTTCATAACCTTAACTTATCACTACAAGTTTGATCTGCAAATGTACACGGGATTATGTCTGCGGCGTTAGCCCACATTTGAGAGAAATGTGAGAGGGAGTGGGAGCAGGAGGTTCAGGGGGGTGGTGAGGATTGTGTCAGACAGAACCATAACTCTGTGTTAATGATAGCATCAGAAGAGAAGGGTGAGCAACCACTTGTTATGAAAATTATATAAATTGTACTGAAGCAATGTAAAATGCACATTTAGAATGAATTTGTTTCATATAAGTATTTTAGTAGCAGAATTTTTTTGCAAGAACACATGAGAAAATGTGTGTCTTGATATCTACTTGATTGCGATTATAAATATAACACTTGGTTGACAGGTATATCGTCTTATTCTGTGAGAGGCTTTTTGGCAGTTATTAATAATTTACCTGACTGTGTGTGTCTGCTCAGGCTCTGCGAGGCTCTGACAGGTTGTTCTATCATCATCACCAGTGTGCTGCTCTTGATGACTTCGGTCACAGGAAGCGTTCAGAAAAGTTTCTGTTGGACCGCAGGGCTGCAAGCAGAGAGGAGACACTTGATGTCCTTCATGATGCACAGCCTCCTCTGGTCCTGTGCTGGCCATCTGACTCACCTCAGTGCCATATGACACACACACACGCGCACACACACACGCGCACACACACACACACACACACACACACACACACACACACACACACACACACACACACAAAGTCTCCTGTATTTTCTGTTTTCCTGTCTCATTGCCTCTCTGTGTCCTCGTGTC
>JAQMCX010000011.1:5816464-5880619 GCA_029814765.1 Acanthurus leucopareius | reverse complement strand
CACACACACACACACACACACACACACACACACACACACACACACACACACACACACACACACACACACACAAAGTCTCCTGTATTTCCTGTTTTCCTGTCTCATTACCTCTCTGTGTCCTCGTGTCAGCTGCAATCCCTCTCAGTTTTTTTCCCGTTCAGTTCTGCACAGCTGTTGTTCTTTTTTCTCAAAAAAAATTTTTTTGTTTTGTTTTTATAATCAGGGAGGGTAATTGGCACAAACTGTGTTATTGATAGCTATGTGACAACAAGTAAAAACATGTTTTTTAAAGCACAAATGGCTCTTGTATTTAATTTTGTTTGAAGCCACAGACAGCCTGCTGTTGTCATTAGCATATTTCACTTTTTTTTTTCTCTCTGTGTGTGTTTCTGTTTTTCTGTTTTTTGTGCAGGTAAGCAGGTTATCCACCCGGGGCAGATCCAGGCTGTGCAGGAGGAGTTCTCCCCCAGTCCAGAGAGGGTTCAGTGGGCTAAAGAGCTCATTGCTGCCTTTGACCAGCACCAAAAGGAGGGAAAGGTAACCAAACTTAAATCCTCTGTCAAGTAAAATCAATTTTTTTTCCCAAAAAAATGTTTGTCTTTCTCTCCAAAGTTCCTTTTGCGAAGAAAATTCAGAAAATTTAGCTATGATTTTTTAACTAAAAAAGAGTGAAAACATTTATAGTTTGAAAGATGATTTTTTAATTTATCAAGAATTAAATTTTGGACGCAAATACAAAATGACAGAGGTGCACTATTCATTACTTCTTTCTCGGTTTGTTTGCATCAGTCCTGTTTGCTCGTTTTCTTGTTTTTTTCCACGCAGACCTCAGTCTCATTTAAACATCACTTTAATTCATCATCAGCATTACTTTGTTTTTTAAAACAGTAAAATGGTGTACTGACTTCAGAGAGGGACATTTTTCTAAAATCCTCTTACCAGTTAATTCCAAAACTAAAACTCTGAGTAAACCAGGAATTTTTTTTTAATATACTGAACTTTTTGAAATGTTTGTCTGTAACTGTGCATCTTCTCTGCTTTTGGACTCGGACGGCTGATCGTCCACCCTCTCACACACCTCTGCAGTCCCAGAGAGGACATACTGTACACCCCTGGGTGACTCTCAGAGGCAACATAGGAAAAAGGGGGAGGGATGGGGTTGGGCCAATTAAGTGTACAATATTATTGTTCCTAATTTAGTGCATGGTTGGATCCTGTGTGTTGAGCTCTGTGGGCTATCTGCTGAGGTAATACACAATCTGCCCACACCTCTCTCCCTGCCAGGGCTGCTCCTACTAAGCATCGCCCGAGGGATTCAGATCCTACCCATCCCTCTGCCGTGGTGTGTGTGTGTGTGTGTGTTTATGAGTGTGTGTGTGAGGGTTTGAACAGTAAGCAGGGTCAGTCCCTTTGTCTCACAACACGACAGGTGCTTGTTTTTTCATAATTCTCACCTCCAGCTATTGACTGCATTTGTCGGACATGAGGTTTCCTCGTCTTTTAAACTAGTTTTTATACCAGAAAATGTTTAATTTTATGAGTTTTTTTAATGAATTGCATTTTCTTCTGCAGCATCCCATTTGCTATAATGAAATACTTTAGTTAGTATTATTTATTGCACATTAAAAACAGCAATAAAAGTCTGAAAAAAACAGTTTTACACACATTAATTTACTTCCTGCATCTGTAAACAGCATCTTTCATTGGAGAACATTTTAAAGTGCCGTTACTGTGCCTGTCTGCTCTAATGTTTCTCTCTCTGCTCTCGCCTCTGTTGTAAACCTGCTCAGGGTGCATTCACCTTTCGCGGCAGCATGATTGACATGCCCTCGGTGAAGCAGGCGCAGAACATCATAACTCTCTCCGTTGTGGTGCCAGAAAAATAACCCGACTGGTGAGAGGAAACTGGAGGAACCACGCAACTGAACGCTGACAGGAGAGGTCAAAGGAGACTGGAAATGTTGCAGGTTTCATGACAAAAACACAACTTTCTAGAGCATAAGAACTACGTCTGAAACAAGTGGAAATCAAGGTTTAAGTGTAATTTTTTAAATAATTATTGAAATGTTTTGATTATATTCTTTCAGTTGTTACAGAAGCTGCAGTAAATTATGATTTTAATGCAGAAATTCAGCTCATGTGTAAAATATACCTTCAGATGCTTTTACCAAAATGAAATCTGCATCTTGCAAGTAGCAACAGCAGACGTGTGCGACTTGAGACACAGTGTCAAGGAGTATTACCCTGTGAGGCCACTTTCTTGGCACACTCTGCAGTGTGTGCGCCATCATGTCACTCTTCAGCGTGTGTGCCCATGCCTCCCATCTCTCCTAGGTCATGATGAATGCTCCACCATCTCCACGGTCCAGGCAGCTGGGCAAAGGGGTAAACAAACACAACAAGCCACTGTTGTGGATCTATTCATTAGGCCCCAGTCTTCCAGTCAGCCCTCAGCCCCCTGCGCAGGGCCTGACTCACACACATCAAAGTGTTGCTCACTTAAAAAAAACACACAGATGGAAGTGCGTAAACTCACGATTTAGCTTTTTTTTTTTGTCAGTATCCATAGTAAAGACATGCAGCTCACTCCGTGGCGGCTGTGAGCCTGTGGTCTTGATGGAGAAGGCGTGTGGCGTCCGACACACCACGACCTGTACGAAAAATAAACACTGCGTACATGCACACGCTGCGGCAGTGTTCTCCACCTGATCTCTCATTTAACACAAAGAGTTTAACTCGAGTTTCAGCTGCTGTTTCTCGATGAGGCTCACCTGTTTTTTGTTTGTTTGTTGTTTTTTTTTATTAGCATCCTAGTGAACAATATCACCTCATCCCCAGTTTTTTTAATTGTCACTTTTACAGAACGAAATGAACTCCTGAACAAGTTCAGTAAAGTCGCCGGTTGCGCTGTCACAAATAAAAGTACAATGGGGCTCTGGGGAGCGCTTGTGCACGTCTTGACTTCCAGAGACAGTGAA
This sequence comes from Acanthurus leucopareius, assembly GCA_029814765.1. Classification (NCBI taxonomy): domain Eukaryota; kingdom Metazoa; phylum Chordata; class Actinopteri; order Acanthuriformes; family Acanthuridae; genus Acanthurus; species Acanthurus leucopareius. The sequence continues at coordinate 5,877,641 of JAQMCX010000011.1, read as the reverse complement.
GTGGGTGTGATGTTAGAGTGAGACAGATTAGTGGCCATGTTGCTCCAGCAGACCAGGACCGAGGCTTTGTCTCTCTGACTGTGGATGGAAGGATAATTGGGGGGGTGTTGAATGGTTAATAGTGCCATTGGTGACCATGGTAATGAAAGGCACCATACCTCCCCTACCCCACCTCATCCACTCATCTCTCTCTCTCTCTCTCTCTCTCTCTCTCTCTCTCTCTCTCTCTCTCTCTCTCTCTCACTGGTACTGTATGAGCTATTGTGTCTGGGGCAGGACTGTGGTCTGTGCCAGGCCAGGCCAGACAAAAAGATCGAAACCACTCCTGCGCCCAGCCAAAGACCCGAACAGTAAGCTGTCTCTTTGGCATTTGGCCACATATTTCTCTCACCCCTGGCTCACTTTTTTTCTGTCGGGAATTCACATTCAGAATGTTTGTTTGTTTTCACCCACTCTACTATTATACCCTGAGGTTGGTGGACAAAACTGCTATTGTGTACGACTTTCATTAAATAAATCAACATCATTATTTGGGTAGGGCCATTTCGTGAGGCTCTGCAGAGCTTTAACATAGACTGCTGGATAACTTGGCCCAGTTCAGTGGTATTGAAAAGAGATGTTTGGGAGTAGTCTGCGCTGGTTGCTTAAATCATAATGTGTCTTGTTTTTATGCTGTGTGACTAAACAGGCTGAGCTGATTGATCAAACTTTAAAACAATTTTCTGTGGCTTTTGAAACTTTTATTAATGTATCATTTGTTGCATCCAAGTCTTGTTGGAATCCAATTGAAAATAAATGCACAAAAGGTTAAAAAAAAAATGAAATATGACTTTTATTCTTGTATGAATAAGTTTAAGTGCAATAAAACGTGTCTCTCAATTGTCAAAATTTATAAAAAGGAATTAAGAAATGACCAGTTCTGCAGTTTGATCTTCTAGTTTCTTGAACTAATGTCTGATAACAAGTTTTCTACATCAGTACAAGTTAGAATTATAGAAAGCTAAAAGTGTAAGACTGGGTGTTTTCTTTAGATTGATGAATTAAAAAGCTTTAAGGTTCCGTTCTCCCCCCTATGCAGTGTTTAATAAAACAGCATTAACTATCCCTGTGAGTCAGACTACAGAAAGTCCTTCCTAAACGCATGACTGTGAATTTCCAGCACTCAGACTTAAACAGAGGCTCACCAGGTGACTTTGGTGGTGAAAGGGGCCAGTCTGATGGGACAACTTGGCTTTTCCAAGCTGCTCTGCACCAACAGGTGTCCCCACAGACAGGAAGGAGGATCCCTAAGCAGAGGAAGCAGCACAGGGCATCATGCAGGGACAGAAACAAAAAGGGCAACTCTTCTGAGGATAATCAGGAAATTATTTCACCATGTTTAGCAAAACACCACATCCCCTGAGTGTTTGTTTGCCACATATATTATCATTTTTTCGTTTCATCCAATAATCCTCCTCCTCTGTGATATTTCCACCAACATCCTCACTTTGTCAGCCCTCCCCCTCTCTGCTTAAAGGTGAAACAAAAACGTATATGTCCTTTGGTCTTTATGCAGCTCTGTTTGCTCAGCTTTAATTGCACCTTGACGACTTTGCAGTTTAGTAAAATTTAGGAATAAAAAGGCAAAAGATTTCAGTGACGTCTCTGTTGATTAGAGGAATGCATCCCTGTCTGCCTGCGCTGTGTAATTCTACATGACATTTCTATTATGTGTGGAACTGATATAATCTTCTCAGTCCGCTCGGCAGTTTTATTTAAATACATCTCTCCGGTATTCCCTGAGAGAGTAAATTACAATTAACACGATTATAACCTCACAAAATTGTGACGGGAATCAATTAGGCTGCGAGCAGTATTTCATAGCCCGGTAATGTGTTGGTCGAGATTGCTTTCATAAATTATGAGGGACAGCGCAGGCGGAGAAAATGCATGTATGCAAAACACTGTCAGAGGAAAATTAAAACGAAATGTTTTACATATTTTTCCATTAATCGTAATGGGACCCGTGTGGCAAAGATGGTTTTATTCTAATTCGCCGCCCGGGGATGCCCAAATAATGACTTGATGTTTTAATAGACTTCTAATGACAATATATGACAAAGTAATTGCAACAAAAGATTATTCTAAAGCAATAAAATGACTCGTTATTGTCGCTGCAGCACAGTTTGAGAAGTGTAAATCTATTTGCTAAAATGGCTTAAAATATAACGTGTGCAGAGCTGATCAACATAACACATTTAGTTTAAGCTAATTAACTCTATTTCAGTATTTAGGAATATTGTTTAAATGAATTGGAACATTTTTAAAGTGACAAAAATAGGCCATGTTCTGAGAAATTTGGGCAGAACTGTAGTCTCATATTAATTTTTAGGATATAACGTGTTTTTTTCTCATCAATTATTGTGTCTAAATTTAAAATAATAAAAGCTTTAAATTAAAAAGACTTTTTATTTCACTTTCTTAAAAAGCTTTCTGATTTTGGAATTGAAAATACTCGCAAAATAAATCAGCTGTGAGACCATGATTGTGACCGTTTTTGAAATGAAATTTTAGAGTAAAATGTAGCTTATTATTTTTGAACAACCGGACAATAAGAAGACGATTTAATTAAAAACACGGTCTGTTGATGAAATAATAATAGCCACTTTATAATTTATCGTCCGTGACCACACTCTGTATTTATTCAGAACTGCTTTATTTTGAATGTAAACGGATGTAAAGGGAATATTTGTGTAATAATTTCCTCAGAGACCACAAAACACAGCCACCTTTTTAAAACACAGCCTTTTCTGGTGACAGGCGTGTGTCCAGCCTCCTTTTTTTTCTCCAGTGCGTTTGCATGATATGAAAATCCCCGCGGCCTGTCTGTACTGCTTGAGTGATCTGGCACATGTGGACCATTACTAACTTCATTTGAGAAACCCTTTTGTCTGAATGTCCCCGTCAGCAAGGCAGTCCGAAGGGACGGAGCGGCGTGGCAGCAGTCAGCATCAGAGATGTTAAATCCCAACTTTTTTTTTTTTTTTTTTTTAATCCCCCTCCGGCCTTTACATTGTGACATAAATCTCTTTGATGCCACCAGTCGCCATGTGAGTGTGATGTAAAGTTGATTAATGTCAATTTTCTAACCAAATGCATTATATATTTTTTATTAATTCTGTTCATATTTGGTGCCAATTGCCATTTCAGGTCAAATTTGGAGAATATTTCATTTACAACACTAGACAGGTATTGTGGTGTTGTTGCTTAGCTGCAGCTCACCTGCTTTGGCTCTGTCCTAAAGGTGATTGGCGGAGAGGCGTTTATTACCATTTATTTTAACCAACCAAACAAACTAACCGGTTCAGGCCTCCCACTTGAAGGCCCCTCTTGCTTCTTGCAGAAATGAGTTCCTGGAGGTCCGTTTCCCCCAGAGGTCCAGGCCGCCCCGGGGGTGTGCCTACCTGGTGGGAATATATGATCTGCAGTAGGTAGGCCCAAAGGTAAAGTAAATGACTAATGACAGCACCGACCCGGATCTGGACACATCAGCGGTGCTGTCTCTTATGCATATTATAGGAAGTATGTTGTCCTACAAAATAATAAGTTAAATTGTGTCATTTTAAAAAAAAAAAAAAATAAATAAAAACAAAAAGGTAAAAATATTTTTAGGTGACTTTACCTTCCTCCACAGCCCTCCTCTTGGCCTGACTCCCCCCAGACTCCCTTCTCCTTAACGGGCTCAGATCAAAGGCTGACCGGCCCCGGCGGAGACCACTAAAAATCCGCCCGCTTTGTCTGCTGTTGCCAGGAGTGAGGAAGGGTGTCGGGGTGGAGGAGGAGGAGGAGGTGGAGGAGGAGAAGGAGGAGGGGGAGGCGGGGTAGGAGGGGTAGGAGGGGTGGAGGGGGTAGAATGGTAATGAGGCTCGTTACAGAGCGACAAGAAGTCTGCAACTTTTTCGTTTTTTTTAACCTCGAGTGTCCATCTGCCATCAGACGTGACTCTTTAAGTTCAGTCTGACTTTAACTTCACTGTAACACAAGTTCATTGTTTTCATCTCCTGTCTGCTTTACTTCCCACAGCATCGCCTGTGCCTTAGGTGAGAGTACAAACAGTAAACTGTCATGTTTTCTCAAAATTTGTTTCTTCAGATTCACAGCTCAGGTGTAATGGATATTAAAAGCCTATTTTGATGTCATACACGCCCACATTTCTGCCATAATTCACGCGTTTATTTGAACTACTAACATCCCCACTCAAAGTTTTAAATCAAGGAACTTACACCAACCAACACCAGCTCGTGGGTCTTGTTTGTTTGTTGTTCTTTGTTGTCCCTGAACGCACCAGACAAGACAGACCAATAATAAGTTTACTCGGCCGCCACAGACAGTTTAAAGGAGAAATAAAGCCACAGCACCTCATAAAAACGAACAGGTCTGCGGCCATACAGACATGAGCGGAGATCAAATCTCACACCTGCCTCCAGCAGCTAATTAGGCAGTAAAATGTTAAGCCGAAGCCATGTGATTGATGGGCTGCATAGTTTTCTCTTATTGAAAATGTGATTTAATATCCTCACACAGGCGGAAATATGTTACCGGGCAGCGCTGCAACTTTTCAGTCAAATGTCTGCTGGGCCCCTCGGGTGCGCGCAGTGATGCGCCTCTGCCCCTCTGATCCCGCTCTGCTCTCCTTCCCTTTGTTCTACTGTGTTTACCTGGACTCTGTCAATATCCGAGGATTTTCCATACACACTTTCACATCGAAAGCACTCATATTTTTTCGATTCACCGATGATGCATTTGAGCAAAACAGCAGCTGACTTTATTGGGGGCGCTCAGAACTTTTGATGCGGTTAATGAAGAAAAAGGGTGTGTCAACTTCAGGCTCCAGGAGTTCAAAGTTTATAACCGAGTATTAGAAAATCACGCTGTTCCTCTTAAACTTTTTGCCCTGTAATGTTTTTGCCTTGTTAAGACTCATTAAAAAAACTATCTGGATATTTAAAGGTTGATAAAACTGAACCACACACCGGTATTAAAGCGCTTGTAATTTCCAATTTTCTCTGCACAATAAAAAAAAAACAAGGTTTTGATCTGCATCCGCCTCTCTCTGTTTCTGTCCGTCTCTCTCTCTTTCTGCGTTCACTTATTTCCTTTCTCCCCCTTTTTCCTTTTTCTGCGCTCTTTCTCTCTCTCTCTCTCTGTCTGTACAGTCGAGCAGGTGGAGGCCGCGCACCTGCACACACAGCTGCGCGCACCTTGTTATTGCTGCCGCTGCTTGACGCACAGATGAGCGCAGCACACAGCCAACAACACAATCCCGACAATATAAACCTCTCCAGTGCCACAGATCTCAGCCTCAGCGTGTTTCACTTCTTTTTATAGAGGCACACCAAGACATTCACCATTTCTGTAAATGATTTGGGTCATTTTAGCTATTTTCCATGTAAATAAAAAAGCAATTAAATATATTTATTGTTGCTTTTAATTCATTAAATATTTTCCAAACGGGACAAGGATGCAGCCTGTACATATATACCCCAGCCCTCTTCCCGTTCTATCTCTTGTTTGTAATCCAATTAAACACGATAACCCTTAACTCACGTATTATTCTCTTCTTTTTTCCTTCAAGTTGCTGACAAGCACTCTTGGTTTTGTGTGAAAGAGAGAGTCAAGAGCCCTCTCTTAATCCCGGGCACGACTAGGAGTGATTGAAAAGTGAAAGAAACCCCTCATTGGTCCTCGAGCTTGATGGTGTTTTCTTTGTCCAGTCCTCTGGCTTCTTGTTTAGAGCGGTCTTCATGCATAGCAGCCCATTATTTCAGGTCTTCACAGGGAAATCACAGGCTGCTGACAGTTATTAGTTTGTTTCAGGGAAGAATCTACTTTATTGAATAATAACAATTTTGTCACAATTAATCTGTATTCATTAGCTCGTTAAATAGTTGTTAAAACTTGTTGTAATCCAAACAAGCTGCTAATTGGGGTGTGAGAAACAATTACAGTATTTTTCACTCATTAAAAGTGCGCCTAATTAGTCGTTTGTTTAAATGGTTTAAGCAGATTAGGCCTGCGCTTTTTTTTTTTTAAAAAAAAAGGCAGATAAGGTTCAGTTTTAATTACTCCGCTTAAACAATGTAATTTCGAGGAGAATTTCGAGGAGTATTTCGTTTGCAGCTCAAAAAACAACACGAATAATATATAAATATATATATCTCTTATAAAAATAAGAAAGTAAAAATTACAACTGGCATGTGGAGTTTTTTTTCTGTTCATATTAGTACTGATAGAAATTCGCAATTTTCAAGTGTTTCTGAGGAAAAAAGACGACTTGGTTGCACGGAGCTCGAGCAGACGTAACATATTGTAGGTGTTGCAAAATGACAGGTAATTGACATTAATCCGCTCTCTCTGAGACTCAGGGGGGATCTAAAGTAAATGGGGATACGGTTAATGAAGCACCACTTGCCCTTTGAATCTCGGTCACAGTGTGCAGCGGGGAAGTTTGGAGGAACTTCATTCGTTTAACATACTTAGAGGCGTGCATCATAAATTATGAAGAGGTGATCTATACCAATGATTGCGCCTTAAAGGTTTAAAGGTTTAAGAGAGAGAGAGAAAAATCGATCTCTTTTAAACTCTTGTTGGAGCGGATGCCCTTAGGAACGAGCTCAGAGGAGGATTAGCGCATGAATCTAACTTTATTTTAAGTGATGACTCAGTTTAAATGACATCTCAAGAGGCGTTAAAGAAATTGATGTTTGCCTAACTGGCTCCAATAATTCGCCATTACCGATAGCCGTTCAGTTTTCCTGTAACCACGGGATAGTTATTATGCTTATTATAATTCATATTGTGAGTCTTCCCTATAGGAGCTGTGACAGACAGACAGAGGCCAGGTGGGAGAGGTAGACTTTTGAGCGAGACTCGCACCTCTCCTCTCCATGCGCACGCCGCTCCGTGCTACGGGGGCCTGCGTAATGAGGGCACCTATGGGGCCCTCCTGGATGGAGAGGTGTCCTAACCTCGCCACGGCCGGTCAGAATTGAGGCACCGACACCTGCGCGTCACCCCTCCCCCTCCCGGCTCCCCCCGAGCAGCGCCTGCCACAGCCCCTGCATCACCGAGAGTTCATACTCCGCGCACAACTTTTGACAACGATAATGATGCGCATGGTGATGCTGAAAATCTAAGGAGGGGCTGTAGTAGGGAAATAAGGACTCTCAGTGTCTGTATAGGGGAGGGGCCCTTGCATTTCTCCTCAGGACCAATTCAGTTCTGATGGAAAAGCACCACTCTGCAGCCTCCCACTGAAGTGATGAATACATAATCTACTGGCTTTTCCTTTCCTCACACAATTCAGAGCAAAATAACTTAAATTCACACTCTGCTATAAATTGTGAAAAAAGAAAAAAGTAGTTTTATTAAAATTTAGCAGATTAGCTTATGCAAACACTTGACAACTATAATGGCTACATTTTCTGTGATAAATACAGCCCTGTTGGGAGACTCATCCTGTGTTTTTTAGTTGTCTTCCAAACTATCAGTCATGCTAGTAAAATATCACCATCTCTCAAGGTTTAGTGTCACTAAGATAGATAAGCTTTGATGGTATTGTGAGATATACTGTCATTTACCATGGCAAGTGTCTGCAAGGGGCCAAAAGGTGCCCATCCCCAATGGAGCTGGCCTAATTATACAATTAGTCTTGTGATTGGGACAGTCCAGAGCTAAGTGTCCTGTGGGACAACCAGACACATTATGGCTGTCATCAGCATCTTCACAGCAAGTAAAAAGCGCTCGGTCTAATAAGTGTGCTGATTATGTCCTTAGATGAGGTGCAGAGTTGTGATGTCTTTGATTCAACATGTTTTCACATGGTTTTCTGTTTCTTAAACAGAATTTCTTGATTGCCAGTTTGGGTCAGAGATCTTTTCTGCAGTACAAAGCAAGGTAAGGAATGGAAAAGTGGATGGAGAGCTCTTTCCTGGACACCATTAATACCATAGGTCATCTTGGTATTCAATCATTTATGTCTTAAGCCTCATCAGGGGCCCAACAGTGGACCAACACCACATCTCTTTTGAAGCCATCGGTCAGATGGAGACCCCATATCTCAATCTCATTGCCTATCCAGCCATATATCCGTTTTGGCTTATCCCTGGTCAGTTGGAAACATCAAGACACCACATTTTCTTCTGCCCATCCAGAGCCATATCTTTCATTTCCAAACCCAAGTCTGTTAAAGAGAATGGGTGTGGGGCTTGTGATGTTTGGGATCCATGCAGACACCTCCATGAAGTCAGAGGGAGGTCTTGGCTCTGCATGGTTGAGGAGGCAGTGGTGCCTCCACACTGCTCATGCACTGGCTTATCACATTGGATTAGAGCTCCTACAGTGAGACTGGAAGCTGAGGATGATTGGTAACCAACTTCACCAGTTTGCCCATGATGAACCTATGGTGGCAAAACTCTGAGAAGACCTTCAAATGTTTGTACAAGGAGGAATCAAAAGCTTATCTATTGTTGGCATGGATGACCGCTTGCCCTTTTTTTTTTATTAGCAAAGCTGATTCGTGAGTTCAGTCTGTGCCTGTACCCTCTCTCCTTACCTGGACCCGACCCCTTTCCTCTCCTCCCCGATTCTTTTCCAAGGATGCCCCCACTCTCCTCTCCCCAGCTGCGAAAGAATGATTTCCCCCTCTCTAAATGCTGACCTTTTTCAACAATAAAACCAGATGCATTCAGGGCCAACCCTCTGATGTTGCAGGCGTGATAGTTCAGCACAAATCTGGCACTGATACCAATCTTTGCCCACAATGGGAAAGCAATGGTAAGAAAGGAGAGCCAAAGGAATGGGGGTGGATTAAAATTGTGGACTGGCACTATGCTTTTGAAATCATTTTGATCAATAATAGATAGATAGGTTTTCAAGATATGTTAAGTTGAAAAAGAAGGGAGATACATGGATTTAAATTAGATTAGTCGGGATCATGGTGGTAAAAGTAATTCCTGATATATATATAAAAAAAAATCACCTGAGGCCTCGATCTGCTCTTCTGGTCCCAGGTCAGTTTATAAGTCAAGGACATCTTTGAAAAGTCAATGATATTTTGAAGTTGGAAACATTTTGGCACAATTGCGATCCAAACCATTTGTCTCTGCTCAGATTCTTAAAAAATAACATCCCTTGAAAATACAATTTTTTTTTTTTAAATATAAAATTACTGAACCAGAATCGGAGTCTTACAGGATCACCTTCATGTGCCAGAGATGAAGCTGTTTCTTTTAGTTCAGTCCAAAGTAGCTTGTAAGCAGTATCATCCCTGGGCACAAATCAATAGATTCTCCACTAAAAAGTCCATCTGGTTCTCTTTGACAGAGTATAAAGTCCACCATTTCCCTCCACCCTCGTCAGCCCTAGTTTCCAAGTACGCTGAAGCCTACATCCTGCATTTAGAGGCTTTTAGGAAAAGCCCTGTCATTCAGTAAAAGACTACTGGGGCAGCATGCTCACACTTATTTGCACTTTAGTTCCTCCTTTCTGGCCGGTGGGCTATACAGGGGCTAGGTAGCAGGGCCTGGCTCATGCGGTTGTCCGTGGACGACCTTGCTCTCCTCACCTACTGCCTTGGAGTGGCTCCCAGTCCTGGGATGGGGCTTTGGACCGGCACCAAGTTTCTACCCCCACAGATGTTACTGAGCCACCAGATATTATGTCAGTTTCTGAGTGATGTATCATGCTCTTCTGAATAGCAGTGCAGGACTGCAAAGTAGCCGTGAGACACGTGTAGAAAATCAGTTGAGTAAAGATTTAGTTCCAGTGTTATAATTATGTTTCCACTTGTGTTGCACTGATCTGTCATGTCAGCTGACTGTCAGCTCTTTAGACCATTTTCTTATTAGGGAACGAATTGTTTCTACCTAAAATATGAACCGCAACTGACCACAATTAAATAACTACTTGAGTGTCAAAAATATACTGTATATACTTAAAGTTGGTACAAGTTTTAATTTATTTAATCATTTTAAAATCAAATCAATTTTTAAAATATAAATTACGAGTGCTATTATATGTATTTGCAACACATATAAAGGCCTGTGCTGTGGCATCTGTTATTGCAATTTTCTAAATAGTTTCTCTCAAATTTCTTACTAATCAGAGAGGTCTTTTTTGCTTTCTTGCATTTATGTCATTTTCTTTTTTTTTGTTTTTCTCTGTCATTTCTACACTTAAAACATAAATTTATTCCAGGATGGTTAATTAGTGCACATGCACTTAGACATTTTGGAGAAATATCATTGTGCATGTTCACAAAGTTATTTCTCCAATCAACTATGAACCAAGATAATTTTAATTCACAGGAAGCATTTTTAAATGAAACTTTAAATAAAAGAAACTTTTTAAAATTACAAATAAGGAAAATCTATTTGAAATGAAGGCTTTCAAACAGAAGAGCCTTGATAAGCTGTTATGAATGCTGACATTCTTTTTTTTTAGTGCCACTTAGCTTGAGATGTAAGGTGAGAAACTATATTTTCTAAATGTCAGAGCAAGAATAAACCAGTTTCCCTCAACAACACACTGTGTTCAATGCAGGTTATGATTATGTTTGATTATAGATGCGTGTAAAGCCCCGAGACACCGCCATGCCTCTAGGTTTCTCTTGAACAGGCCATATTTTTTAAGGAAAAAAAACACATTTTTGTACTTAAAAATTACAAAAATTATGATGTGCTCACTGGGTAATTGTTTTAATGAAGTTCCTATGGAACTAAAACCAAGTACAGGTCAGTTGAGTAACCCCGGCGTGCCCATTGTCAGATGTTTAACTCTCGCACTCCTTTGGGGAAGACATCGGGGCTAATAGGTGAAACCACAGCCGCTGAAGTTGGGCTGGAGAGGAGCGACGTTCCCCTGCAGACGTCCGACAGTCCGAGTGTAAAACCGAACCAAGATTTCTGCGTTTCCTTTAACTCCCACCGTCCATGAAGCAGGGGAAAGAGTCCTTCCTAAAAAAAAATACAAAAAGTTTTTGAGTTGCTCCTTTAACTTGCTGCCGAATTGTCCCCTGCAGGCTGGAGTGCTTGTACTGTAAAACCTGCACTGCACTGTTCGCAGAGCAGAATAAAAGCTGAGTGTGTGCGCTTGCTTCTACTGGAAGAAAAAAGGAAAAAAAAAAAATCTGCTCCGAAGGCAGTCTTCAGTTGAGAGTCTCGAGTTAAGCGGGAGAGCAACCGGACTGTGTTGTTTTCTGACTCACTCATGAAACTTAAGAAGGTAACCTACAGGTATGAAAAGGAAAAGGTTGGCAAAAAGCCTGGAGAGCAAATATGTGGCCGTAAAAACTCCTGTGTGAGTGTGTGTGTGAGTGTGTGTGTGTGTGTGTGTGTGTGTAAGAGAGGGAGAAATTGACTTTAAACTCTGAGAAAGTTTGGACCCGCAGACAAACAGGTGTCCACTTCTGTGGAGAATAAACACACACCTTAATGGAAGGGATTATTGGACATGACGTGTAATTGTAGCTGAAATAATCTTGTGAAACCTTCCCTTACTTCACAGCAAAAGTTGGACTGTAAAACCTTCTTTCTTGGGGATTTGCACAGTATATTTTGAGGCTGGGGTGAAAAACGGTAATAAAAATCTGAGCGAAACATCTTAATAACATTACAAGCAGACATGGAAATTAAAGAGAGGATTTTATTCCCTGGAAATGACCCATATTTGAGTAAAGTTCTCATCACATTTGGCTTTAACTTTACTAAATAGGTATTTATATATTTAATACAGTCTACTCCACTCTATTTACTCCCTTTTTTGTATTTTATTTGTAGGTCTTTTTTTAATCATTCACTTTTTAAAAATTATTTACTAGATACATTTAGGAGCAAGAGAAGTGTGATTCAATGTTGCAGCTGAGCAAAAAAAAAAAAAAAAAAAAAAAACGGGCCAAAGCTGTCACAAGGTGCTGCTGTTCTGCTATAGCCTATTTCATATCTGGGTGGATGGGTGGGGAGGGGTGGGTGGGGGGAGAGGGCTGGTTGCTTTTTTACACACCTGCTTTCTAGTTCACCAAAATTAAAACAAAAACAAAACAAAAAAAATGTTTTATCTTCTTCTTCTTCTTTTTTATTTAAAAAAAAAATTCCCCTTTTACCTCCAAACACTTCACACTTGTCTGTCCTGCCGTCAAGGTGAGCCACTAAGCGCGCCGCCGTTTCAGGCGCAGGTGCTCGCATCAAATGACCTGCATTTTAAACTGAGCCTCTTAACTTTTGTGACCAAAATGATCACTTCACAAGCCATTTTCGTGCGCATTGTGCCAGCAGCATTCAGGAGATGGATAATGCTTGTAAAGTCTGACAAGACGGCATTTGTTTTGGTTCTACGCTCGTCTGAGAAATTATCATTCAACCCCTTTAAAGGGCGCAATTGAGAAGCAGCGGCGTTTTCACTACGACTTTTCGCTTTGTCCTCTCCAAAGTGGCGTCTGCATGTCTGACTCTGCCAGTTACTGATTTGCAGGCAGTATGTTAAGGTGGCCCATGTAAGTGATTTCCACGGGCATCCCACTAAAGGAGAACAAATCGCTGACAAAGGAGCGCCTTTCCCATTCAGCAGCGTCGTTAGGACAACCAAAAAGTATTTCTCAGATAATAAGTTCTACTTCAAAGCGTTTCTCACTGAAGGGTGACTGCTTCACTCCTTTTATTAAGTCTCCCTCCTTTTAATGCCGAAGGAACTGTCTCTGGTTATTTTTCATCGTGTTTATTTTGCAACATTCATTGAGCGCTTGTTTCCAAACGGGACTTACAAGAGCAGGCAACTCTTCAGGCCCTTATGTCCATAAAAGTCCACGCACAAAACGAGAGGAGGCCCACAAGTGCTTCTTGTTTGAATGAGGCTGCAGATAAAGTGTTTTTTTTTTTTTGTTTTTTTTTAGAAATGCTTAGAGGACAGCTATAAAACTGATAAAGACCCTCCATTTAATGCAGCTAATCAAACCTGCACTTGTCGCCTTTTGGAAAAAAAGCCTCCTAATGCTGTTGAAGTGGATGTTTTTTTGGGCTTCACACTGTAATTAAAAAAAAAAAGAAAAAAGATTCAGATTATTTGTAATCCCGTTGTGTTTGAGTGTTTGTATTTTTATGGCCACAGCCTTAACATCCTTTAGGATGACCTGAGTCAAGTGTCTTAATTGCTAAAGCGTGGAAGCTCAGAATAATTTTCAAGGTGTGTGTGTGTGTGTGATAGAGAGAGAGAGTGTGTGTTTGATAGATTTCATTTTGCAGCCTACTTTTTTTAAAAATCCGTCGAATCCGTCAAATTGTTACCAGGCAGGTGTAACAGCAGCCTGTGTGTCATCTACCTGCACCTTTTCTTTTCTTTTTTTTTTTTGGGAGAAGATACATCCTGAACTTTGATTATAGTTCATTTACGGGCAGTTAGTGTTTTTTTTTTCAACCAGACACATTCAAATGTGAGCGTCTCACTACCCAATTGCCATAGAAATCCTAACGCACCATGAAGAGTGTCAAAGCGGCCAGCCTTCCTCTCAGAAGCTGCAGCCTTTGAAGTGGTGCAGGACTCGCGTTGGTCAAATTTAATTCTATGGAGTGGACAGGCAACTCTTTGAAAGTGAGATTGTGCGTTTTAATGGAGGAAATAAGAGGGGGAACTTGTTTTATACACTCTATACAAGGCATTGCTTATTGTCAGATATCTTTTATCTTTTATTTTTCCCATGAATGATTCATGCCTCGACTGCTTTGTGCTGTCGCGCCTTTCAGAGGTAGCGCCATCAGGGGGCTATAAGTTTTCCCATTAGCTCAGTGATTAGTTTATACCAGCCTGCTTGGCCCGTTAGGCCTATTTGTGAAATAACAGTGGATATTTTATAGAAATGTCAGGATAGGAAGTGAACAGAGCTGCGTCTACTTTTTCATTTGAGGTGAAAATGGCAATGATATTGTGTTGCATTTGACATGAAAAAAGGTCATTATTTGACAATAAACGTAGAAACTTCCTAAATTATATATTTTTTTACAGAATTTTGCAATTTTACAGTCAACAAAGTCTGGCTGAATTTACGTGTAACAAGTCAATTTATATCCTGTGATACTCAAATATTCAAACTTGTTCACCTAAATCATTCAAACTGCAATAATTTGACACTTGTTAATAATTTACTGTATATGACCTGTTTTTTTTATTATTAATGAGATGAAATGAAATTTTATATCTTAAATTTAATTCTGCACATCAAGGGTCTGCACAATCATAACTGATTCATCTCTTTTTTTTTAATCCATCATGTCCAACGGCACCATGCACCTCAAAGAGAAAGACAGATCACTACAAAAGGCATGCGAGAAAGGGACTTTTCACATTACACAGCTTGTTCAAGTAAATGTTTTTTTTTTCTTTTACAGACCACAATTTAAAAAAAATGTGAAAGTGAACCAAAAAAATAAACAGAAAATTAAAAAAAAAAAACAAAACATCAGCAGGGTACTATGCATCACCAAAACTGATATTATTATTCTTTGGTGTTCCTGTAATTCCAGTACAACATTGATACCAGTAAATAAATTACAATGTACAAAACAACATTTTTTTTGTAATTAAAACTACACAACATTCACAAGCATCAGTACAATTACATATATACAAATCCTACAGGGTCAAAGCCTGTCAGTGTAGACATTTAGGGTCTCAAGGGACTTACTCGTACTCTTTAACGAGCATAACACTTGTGTATTTTGCATAAAATATAGTCTTAAATAGTTCTTAAATATTACAAAATTCCATCCAAACACATGTATTGTATAAATCTGAAAAGGTAAATGAGAACCCTTAAGACACTCAGACGTTTGTCTTCTCGTTTTTCCCCCTTTAGTGGTTTATCAAAGTTTGTACCACATTTTAAAGAAATCATATGAAATTATAATAATAATAATAATAAAAAACCCATCTCCTCCTCTAGATTCTGTCTATTAACATTTGTTGCCATTCGTGGAGTTACAAGCAGTACCATTTTGCTCTCCTTAAAATGTCTGGGATATGACAGTGATTGATTGCAGGCGAGTTATTAAACTGCAAGGGGATGATGGGAGGTCACATGAAAGATGTCATTTTAACACACCAGTTGAGTCTTAAGTCATGCAGTTAATTAAAGCCTGCATATTGCTTTTGCTAAAAAAAAAAAAAAGGAAAGAAAGGATTGTTAATTTTGAAAAGTTCTATTAAGGGGCTGGCTCACTTTAAAATGTCTGGTCCTTCCAAAGAGGAAACTCTTTGAAAGTCTCATTTTCAGTCCAAATGTCAGTGTTTAAATGTTTAATTTTGGACAGTTTTGGTCTGCATGTGATGAAAAGGTCAGGGGTCACCTCAGAGAAACGCTTCCTCAACGCTATTTAGGCCTGCATTGCATCCACGACGATAGTGAATAATCTGCGTTCAGCACAGTGGTTTTTAAAAAATTACTACAGTGAAAGGAACTGATCAGTATCCCAAGCGCACGGGTCAGCATGGATCTACACACTTTAAGGGGCCAGGTAAGATGACAAAGTTCGCCATGCAGTCACGTGGTTTGTAAACAGGGGCATCAGAGCATTGTCCTCGGGTCTGAATTTCTGAACGAGTCCTCGTCGTCTGAATCTGACGTTGGCACATCGCTGGAGGGGGTGTGGAGGTGGTTGGGTCCCCCGCTCCCCTGGCACACGTACCACTCGTTGAGGTTGGTGACCTGAGGGGAGAGGTTGGCGGAGCGGCTCCTGTGTGGCTCGGAGTTGGGCGAAAGAGGGTCTCCGAGGGGGTTTGTGGAGGAAATGTAGGTGACGTTGGTGGACGGGGGCGGCGGGGACTTGCAGTGCACTTTCATGTGCTTCCGCAGCGAGCTCGGGTGTGTGTAGGATTTGTCACAGCCACGGACTTTGCAGTAGTAAGGCTTGTCACTGGTGTGGACGTGTGAGTGCTTCTTCCGGTCGCTGCTGTTGGCGAATTTTCTGTCACAGCCGTCAAACTCGCACTTGAAAGGTTTCTCTCCTTGAATGAAATGGGAAACAGATACAGTCAGTGTCACGTGCAATAATGTCATCGCCTTCAAACTGTCATGGAGAGTCTGCATAAAGGGAATTGACATTTTCAGAGACTTTACGAGATTTGGATTCAAATTTAATCTTTCATATCTGCTATAACCCACTGAACCACAGCTTCTCATCATACCACCTTAACGGAAATACATCATGAGGGCAAGTTCTCATTAACTGCCCTGTGTGGCCGCCTGAACCTCTCCACTGGGGCTTCCTCTTTACCAGAGCTTATTCACTAAACATCTACCATAGCGTAGCTACTCCACACCCACTTGTCCAAAGCATTTTCCTGTGTGAACATGTGTAACATGCCTTTAGGCCTTCTGGTTACATGAATGTGTGTGTGTGTGTGTGTGAGAGTGGGGGCACTCGAGAGACCACCAGGAGTCGTTTATGCACCGTGGTTATAACTCACTACACACACACGCACACATACACACACACACACTCACAGTCAAATAGAAAGCATACATTTTTTAAATCATAGCCTGCCTATATGTAGAATTATGGTTGTGGGTGCAATGTGTGTTTTTAAAGTGATAAACAACAAGAAGGTGACAATGTGATGACTTATATTATTTTGTACACTGCTCATTTATTTCTCTGGGGATTTTAAATCATCAGGAAGGTGTGGAGGCCTGTCCATATTGATGGCAAGAGGCCAGATTAAGCTCTCTCGTAGCCAAAACACCAGCCTTAATCTAAATAACAACAACAAAAACAGCTCTGAAAAACGAGTACTCATGGGGGTTTTACACTGTGAAAAGTTAGTCTACTGAGATTTTACTCCTTTAACTGAAAGCACAGTGCATTTCATCAGGACGCAGTTGTTTTGTTTTAACAGTATCCGGATGAATTTTATTAGTCAACAGTAGCACAGAGGACACAGAAAATGACACATACTCCAGTAGCCTCCACCCACTAAAGATATGCTTTGAACTAATTAAATCTGGTTTGTATCATGATATCGTGAACCATGTGCATGGAATCGTCATAAATGAATTGTGCTTTTTGAGTTTACGTCCTACGCCTGAGGATAATTACATTTACGCTTGTTCAAGCGCTGTCCTGCATGTACGTAAGCACGTTTTACAAATGATATGCCTTAATCCCTTCACGCCTACTGCGGACGTCTCGACGAGTGAAAAAAAAAGTTTATTTTAAAGAAAGGAAATGAAACACGTTTACTCACTGCGCGAATGCGTCACCGAATCAAACTTTTTTTTTTTTTTTTTTTAGCTCGCTTGTGTGCGCAATTACGCGCGCTCGCACCCGCTCGCATCCGTTTTTGGATGTGAGCAGACGAGGTCAATATTTTTTCACATAGCGGCATGCATGCAAGTTTTACACATTTAGACGTACTGACCTGTGTGAGTCCTCTTGTGAATCTTTAAATTCTCCGATCGCGCGAAGACTTTCCCACAACCCGGGAAAGGGCACGGGAAGGGCTTTTCTCCCGTATGAACTCGGATGTGATTTATCAGTTTGTACTTCGCTTTGAACGCCTTTCCTTCGCGTGGACATTCCTCCCAAAAACAGACGTGGTTGCTCTGCTCCGGTCCCCCGACATGCTCCACTGTGACGTGGTTGACCAGTTCGTGCATGGTGCTGTAAGTTTTGGAGCAGGGCTTCTTTTGATTTTGCTCCTGGTCAATCCACTTGCAGATTAGCTCTTGCTTTATGGGCTGCCGCATGTATCTTAAAAACGCCCCCGCCGCTCCGTGAGGAGCAGAAGCGATGTTCACATTGAGGTTCATCGAGTTGTAGCTGTGGAGAGAAGAGGGTCCATAGTGCTCTGGCCTGTGCCCGAAGTGCTCTGGCCTGCCGTAGATGTCCCCCGGTATACCCAGGCGCATCTGCCCATTGAGGGCATGGTGGGCACCTGGGGACGCCTGGTCGTGAAGTCCAGTGAAAAGTGAATGGGCCCCACTTTCCGTGTGCCCATAAGCACCTGTTGGGGAGATGAACATGCCATGGTGATGAGGGGAGGAGGCGGAACTATGCTGGTCGCCAAGTGCATGCATAGCAGAGGCTGAGAGTTCTCTCCTGAGGATGAAGTCCCTGCTGCTTGAGTAGCCTGAGTGGGGGTGAGCCACGGGGAAACCAACTGTGGTCTGAGCAGAAGTGAAAGATGCCGCGGTCTGGGCTTCGGGATGGCTCTGAATGTGCTGAGATGGGCTAAGTTTGAGAGCATTTGTCTGTGCCATGTGCTCTGGTCCAAATGGAGTGAGTGCCACTCCGGGGTCGTTGCCCAGCTCCCCAGGGTGGAGGTGGGCATGGTGGGAGAGAGGGTGATGCCCCCCTAGCCCCGGGAAGCCTGTCATATTCTGATGAGGAAGGGGTTGAGTCGCTGCCAAATCCGCTAATCTTATCGCCGGATTCCTCTTGCTTAAAGGGGGTTCCATAACTACACTGACAAGTCCATCCGCACTCACCGCAATTGTTTTTCACCACACCACGCTCTCTAAAACATTAGGAAAATATGTATATAAGGGGTCTATAAGTTCTTTTGTCCGGCTTCTAACTCTGCTTGCTCCTTTTCCCACTCTGTCCTCAAGCGATTGGCAGAACATACAACAGTTGGAGGACACAGTGGGGAATACAGTTTAGAAATGGCACTGCGGGTATTGGACGGATTTCGGTGACTGGCAGTTAGGGGAACGAAGCGATTGGCTGTCGTTCAGCGCAGGGGCTCAGCAGGGTTCCGCCCCCTCACTCTCTTTATCGCTGTTGACTCCAAAAAGTTGTACTCACAAAGTTACCAGCAGATCTGTTTGTGTGGCTTTCTGTTTACCGGCGCTGGCGCGTGTGTACGACCGAAACGTCGGTTTATGTGATAAAAGCAGTCTGGTTGAGCCCTGGTTCGGTTTGTTCAAGTGCAGTAGTGGTCTGGTGTCGCCACTGAAAGAAGAAAAAAAAAAACAAAGCTCGCTACTGCGGATGTATATGACTAGAGAAAAGGATGTGACCAGAGTATAGATGTAAAAAAAGGAGACAGCGGTTTTTGCGCGAAGTTCATTCATTTTGTATTCAAACCTTTTTGTTTGTTTGTTTGTTTGTTTGTTTGTTTTTTCCAGAACATGCAGCTTCTGGGACGTAACATAACTTTTGAGGAAAGTATTAAAAATAATAAACTCACTTGAGCAAAAACTGCAAATGCATTAGACTGTAAAATTAACCAACAATTTAGCTAAAGAAAAAACATACAGAGATAATAAAATAAAAAAGATAATAAAAACATTAGATAAATGTGGGACCTCTGCTATGCTGTGTTTCTTTCAGGTGTTGTTCATTTTAACCCTATTCTCCCTGCCGCAGCTGTTATTCACTATTATATGAAAATGATTCATTTTCTTGGTATGTTGATAAAAACTAATACACTGCCATTAAATTTAATGAAGCTTCAAATTGAGTTTTGAGTAGTGTAGGCTGTCGTCCCAATAACACTATCGGCCCAATTGTGAAGTTAGAAAAAAACAATAAAAAATGTCTTATTTTCTCTGAGTTTTTTCTTAATACTGCAATAAATAATCCCATTAAAATAATTTGTCTCGGTTCAAAAATATTGCAGGTGAAGGCGGATCTTAACGTGTGTTTTAGAGTAAACCAACACAAGAATAGGCCTGTTACAGCGTGATCTTTTATTTTATTTCAGTCAATGTCATGACCTGTAAAAAGGTGTCATGTATTTAATTTATTTTTTTTAAGCACGTCAGATAATCCTCATTTATCAGCGCTTTGTAATTGTAGCCACAGTCGAGCTTGTCAGACTTGTTAAACTGTATTCAAGTTCACTATGACGGATTACGCCATTTGAACAGTCCGCGTTGACAGCAGGACGAGTGTCTGTCACTGACATGTCTTAATTCAGACACCTTTCCAATCGATTTGTGATAGTTGTCCTCAAACTACAAATCATCGTGTCCTCTGTTCATTTCTCCTGCCCTCGAAAATGTAAAATTTAAAAAATACATTAATCAACATCACACTTGCCTACTCATGAACTTGTTTTATAATTGATTTCCATTATGTTAAAGAGGAAAGGGGTTTACAAGTTATAGGCCTGTTGCACGTGCTGCTCTGTTAAAACTGATTTATGAACTTTATAATCAGTCGTTGAAACAAAGGCTTTGAATAGAGGTTTCATATTTAAA
The DNA here is from genome assembly GCA_029814765.1 of Acanthurus leucopareius. Lineage (NCBI taxonomy): Eukaryota > Metazoa > Chordata > Actinopteri > Acanthuriformes > Acanthuridae > Acanthurus > Acanthurus leucopareius. The sequence continues at coordinate 5,857,411 of JAQMCX010000011.1, read as the reverse complement.
CTTCTAAAATTAATATATAACCTGTCCTTGTCCTCCAAATACATAAAAATAAATAAATATGCATTTATTTATAGTTATACATTCTATTTTAATTGATATTTGAATGCAGGTTTTGAGTTAATTTAATTCTACCTCCATATTGTTAATTAAAACTTTTTAACTATTTTATTTTATTTACAAATTGACTCTGGTTCTCATTTGTATTGTCATCCCAATTAAAAAGTTATCAAAAATAATGCAGCCATGAACACATATGTGTGCCGCTGTCTCGGCTATTTTGTTAAATAAATAAAATATGCTCAGCTTCAGTTGGAGCTTCTGGAAACCATAAAACACAGGGGGACAGTGGGGGCATGTTTATGATTTTTTTTTAGGGCCTCTGTTTCATACATATTAAATTAAACACCGCTTTAAATGGAACCTAGTCAATACAAAATTAACCTGAAAAATTATATATTATAATTTTGATGAGAAAACAGTAACAAGCGTCAATGGTCATGTTGCTTAAAATGTTCCAATTTGTAAATGTCACGCACGTGCAATTTTTTTGCAATATATATTACACTTCTTGGTCACAGTGTCACACTTTGCTGCCAAGTTTTCCACATTTATTTATGTATATTTTTAATAACCTTAATTACTGGAGGGGAGACTGGAGTTCAAACTTCCTTGACGGAATGGGTTAATTTTTATTGATTTATAGCTTTTAAATTACCTCGAACTGTCGATGCGTCAGACGGAGGAGGGGGGGGCATCCCAAACCTCTCTCTCCCTCTCTCTCTCTCTTTCTCTCCTTCTCTCTCCCTCTTTAAAACAAAGACGCTTTGTCATAAACAGGGTTATTTTACCAAAAGGAGTCAAGAGGGCAACACATGTGGTCTTAACGGGTCACAGGTCAAACATCCATGAAACACAAGGTCATGGAAGCCACACTCGTAACCTTCCAGTGTGTAAACATATTGATATTGTCAGATAACAGAGAGAAGAAATACGTCTTTGCCCCCCCCCCCCCATTACAATAGACAGGCATGAGCAGCCTTATATGATCAAGACTGCTGACTTTATCGATATGCTTTGCTTCATACTTCATGTAAACGCTGTTACTCTCTGTCAGCTCTGACTTCAGATCTTATGATTGAGTTATATATTAAATATGTACGCCATGTCTCAATGCGAAGGCCTAATACTGATCCTAAAACCTGTTGAAATACTAGTCTTTGGGGGATTTTCAATAGGCTAGATCCCCTTTCTTCTCCAAGCAGAAGGGAAACCCGCAGCCTCTACTCGATAGATTTTTTTTTTCCTCTTTTTAATTTTCTTTCTCTTTTTTCCCTATCTGGGGAAGGTTTTGTGGTTTTCCAGAGAAATAAAGAACTTCTTATAGGGGTCGGCAGACGTGACTTTGAACTTGGATCAGCTCCTGCGTTTCCTGTGGTGCGGGTTGAAATAGACTTGGAAGAATGGCACACACAACGCTCAGCCTGTCCCACTCTGGGCTAAGAGACACACAATTTCAAAAAAAAGTTTTTTAAACGTTTCCCTCGCCTTCACCGTTATTTGTCGCTTAGAGAGCACCGGAGAGCTGAGTCAGACAGAGAGAAGGGTTTTGTAACGGACTGAGAGTACTTTTGGACTTTGATTTGGTGAAAATGTAAGTAAACTTCCTTTGACTTGTAGCCGAATGAGCAGCTGTGGTGTATGGCCTGTATTTCCCCATTAGCACGCAGATTTGGTGCATGCTTGTAATGGAAAGTTGCCAGTGAACGAAGCAAATCTTTGCTTAAAAAAAATACCTCCATCTGTCAGCTATGTGTGTTTGTGCCTCTACATGGGAACCAAAAAGGAAATGTCAGGAAGAAACTGTTGTGCTTAACAGGGTAAAAAACAGTGTCTGTGTGGCTGCAGCCTATTGTTTTCTTGTGGGGCATGGTTTTTACTGTTAAAACCAAACATTGGACAGATCAATGCTCATAGAGAACACCATGACATCTTAACTCAATACCAAGTGAAAAACATCCGGCTTTCATTGCTAAAACTTTATTGTGGGGAGTTCAGTAAAGGCTCGACCTTATAGGTCACTAATGGTTAACTCGGATCTAAGCGCAGTTCACCACCATAACATGTAACTTAATTGCTGTGGTGAATGTGCGAACCACCGAGGAGGCAGAACCAGCAACATATGTGACCATTAAAAAGAACCAACAACAACCACTGGCGGTTGCCAGTGTGAGCAGTGAAGCACCGCTAAAGGCCCAGTTGTGGTTCTGCAACCAGTGAAAAAACCACTGGACTCCATATGGAGCCACAAATGCTTTTTCAGCTGTGAAGAATAAAGTGGCGAGAGTTTTCGAGGTGAATATGAAATGTATCTCAACTACATGAATAATATTATATATCAGCATTTAAGATGTGACAAGAACAATTAATGATAATTTTAAACTAATGGTATGCTTTTATTTATTTATTTGTTTTGAATGAAAGGTGTTAATGCAGCACATAAGAAATGTTTTGCATTAATACATCATTACCCGGTTAGCTCCCCCCCCCCCCCCAAAAAGACTAAATGCTTCTTCAGTAATTTGGTTGACTTTGGAGCTTAATAAAAAAATATAAAATAATAGCAATGCGTGAGGCTTTACAGAAGTAAAGATGGCTGGCAGTATTGCCTCTGTGTGGTACCAGCATGCGTACCAAACATTTAGCGCTGACAGTGTCATTTTAGATATTATGGTGGTTAATTTATAACCTTATATATCTAATATCACGGATTTCGCTATAGCAGCTAGTCTCTTTTGTCTTTTCAAATGTAAAATATCCCAAAGTATTTAACATTTAGATTAAGTAAATAAACAATTCTCTGATTCAGCACTCGGATTAACTTTTCAACCTGGATCTAGATATTTGTTTCTATTTCCTATCTTATTTTTTTCTTTCCGAAGAATACATTTTTATCTTTTACACATACTAAAACTCGGCACCTACGGAACATAAACAACGAAAACATGTTCTCTCCTCTCTCTTGTCGTGATCCTCTCGCTTGTATACCTCCCCAAATCTTCTCCTAAAAGTAGGCGGTAATTATTAGTGGAAAATGGCGTTGCACTATTAAGTCGCCAAAGCGCTACCTGCTATTGGAGGGGCACCTGGGATTGATGAGGCGCAGTGGCCAATGAGACTGCGAGGAATGAATGAACGGGTTCCAGTTAAAGGGGGCGGAAGAGGAGGTAGAGCCAGTCCACGGAGAAACAGGGACCCTCCGCGATAAACACAGGCGAGCCAGAGAAATAAATACATACCCACTCGGAACAGCGTTTTTTGAGATGCTCCGACTACTCTCACCCTGTGTATTCAGAGGACACCTAGTAAGATAATTATTTCATTCCTCGAGTGCATTTTTTAACGCAGTCAAGAGAAGAGGACGCAAGGAAACTCTTCACAACGTCACATTTGGATTTTTTGAGGCTCCAACTTAACTGAGCAAATTTAGTGTTTGATAAACCGAGCTGATTTATTTTTTTTTTCCTCATGAGCGGAGCAGCGTTTTGAATCACGCCTGATATGGTGTTTCCAAGACTGGAAGTTGAATCGTTGCGCGCCAGCATCAGCATTTGATTTCGTTCTTAAACTTATTCTCTGTAACCCTGAGCCCTGTGCTGATTTCAACAACAACAAAAATTTTTTTTTGCTCACTGAAGTAATGTTACTGGATGCTGGTCACCAGTTCCCCGGACTGGGAGTGGGGTCATTTGCCAGGCATCACTCAGCGAGCGAGATGCAGGAGAGAGACTTGAGTTTGGCACAAAATAGCTTTGTAGACTCCGCACACATGGGCGCGTTTAAGCTGAACCATGATCTCTCTCCGGGACAGAGCTCTGCCTTCACCACCCAGGCGCCGGGCTACCCCGCTGCGGCACTTGGGGCTCACGCTGCCCATGTCACGTCGTATGCAAGCTCTCCTTTCAACTCCACAAGGGACTTTCTCTTTCGTAGTCGTGGCTTCGGAGAATCCTCTCCGGCGAGCGGCCAACATACTATTTTTGGCCCCACGGCGGGATCCCTTCATCACTCCCACACAGACACGCAAGGCCACATTCTGTTCCCCGGGATCCACGACCAGCACGGGTCCCACGGATCCCCGAATGTCCTGAACGGGCAAATGAGGCTCGGACTACCCGGAGAAGTTTTCGGACGCTCCGACCAGTATCACCAGGTTTCCAGCCCGAGGACCGACCCGTACTCGGCGGCGCAGCTCCACAACCAGTATGGTTCAATGAATATGAACATGGGGATGAACATGGCAGCCCACCACCACCCCGGTGCCTTTTTCCGCTACATGAGGCAGCAGTGCATCAAGCAGGAGCTCATCTGCAAGTGGATCGACCCCGAGCAGCTCAGCAACCCGAAGAAGTGTTGCAACAAAACTTTTAGCACCATGCACGAGTTGGTCACGCATGTGTCGGTGGAGCATGTCGGTGGACCGGAGCAGACCAACCACGTCTGTTTCTGGGAGGATTGCAGCCGGGAGAGCAAACCGTTCAAGGCGAAATATAAACTGGTGAACCACATTCGGGTGCACACCGGAGAGAAGCCTTTTCCATGCCCCTTCCCCGGCTGTGGAAAGGTCTTCGCACGGTCGGAAAACTTGAAGATACACAAGAGAACACATACAGGTAATTATCCCAACACCGTCAACTTTTTACTTTAAATTTTTTATTTTAACACTAAAAGTGATGCTACTGTTACTGAGCGTGTATGTATTTTTTTTTTTACCCCCACTGTTGTAAATTTGAGCCTTGCCAAACACAAATTAAGATCTAATTATCAGTAGCTATTTTGGGCTGCTAAAGTAGATAGAATCAGTAGAAACCGTCAAAGTAGATTTAGGACCACATCCAGGAGATAGAGGGCATTAGTTTAACAGAATCATGTCTTTATTATGCGGGAAACAATTGTTTCTAACGTTTAACATTTTCCAAAATGTGTAGGGAAAGATTCAGCCGGGCCTGTCGGCGTTTTATTATTTGGGGGGTAAACTTTAAAAATAGGTCAAAGGGGACAGCTGAATGCGCGTTGCGTGCATCCAAAGCAGGCTGTTAAATTATATCAATTGGTTTAATGCAGCTTGTCTTCGATTCAGCACTTTTATATCTCACACGATCCCCGTTTTTTTCCCCAAGTCTGTTTATTTTCTGAAGCCTGCGTCGGCCTTAGATAAATTATTTACGCTAAATTCGTAATCGATTTGTAAGTCCTGTTTGTTTAGGAGTTTGTGTGTGTGTTGTGGTTGAGCTTTTAGCCGAGCTCAGCACCAGCAGCTCTGTTTATGCACAAGGAATGCCTTTTGTTTTCTCATGCGTCCCTTTGATAGGAGCTAAGGTGCTAGACAGGGCCATCAGCAGCCTTTCACATTTAGACTTATTTTCTTGGGAAATACATTGTGGTGCCGTGCCATGAAATTGGTCAGGTGCTAATTAGATTTTTATTGTCTCCCAGCAAATGGTTCGCCTTCTGCAGGCCTACGAGGACTGCCTCGTCCCCCTCTCTCCCACCCCCTCCAAATCACTATGCGCATTATTTAGGCTAAATAAGATGTAAGCGACTCCCCCATCTCATTTTAAAATAAGCTCTAAACTCAGCTGGGCTCACGGTATGAGTTGTAACTGTGATTGCTGCGATTTAAAGGAAACACAGCCACAGTGCTATACACTCAACTTTTTTTTTTTTTTTTTTTTTTCTTAACATTTGAATTTTACGCATCTATTGAGCTGCACTGGTTCTTGTTACACACTGAGCCCGAGGCATTTCTGAGAATTTTGTTTTTTTTTCTTCTTTTTTCCTGCAGGGGAGAAGCCGTTCCAGTGTGAGTTTGAGGGCTGCGACAGAAGGTTTGCAAACAGCAGCGACCGAAAGAAACACATGCATGTTCACACGTCGGACAAGCCTTATCTCTGCAAAATGTGTGACAAGTCCTACACACATCCCAGCTCTCTACGAAAACACATGAAGGTAAATACGTCGTGTCAGGAAATGTGCGGTGCGTGTGTGTGTGTGTGTGCGAGCGTGTGTCAGGCCTTTATAATGCACATATGTGATATTAGAAAGGCTTGTGTTTTAGAGTGTGTTTCATTCACTCCCACCTAAATTTTTGTCCTCACACCTACTCAACACTTTGTAAATACTTATTCGTCTTTGCATTTTTTTTTTCCAGGTCCATGAATCCACCTCATCAGCATCAGACTCATCACCAGCAGCCAGCTCTGGTTATGAATCCTCCACACCTCCAGGCCTGGTGTCTCCCACCACCGAGACCCAAAGCAACACCACCCTGTCCCCAGCCTCAGCTGTGCACAACACCACCAGCCACAGTGGCCTATCCTCCAATTTCAGTGAATGGTATGTTTAGGACTAAGCTGAAATGAAGCAACACACACTCATTTCACAGCACAGGACCATCCAGCAGGAGATTGGGACACGTGCACACAAGAGGCACACAAAAAAATTTGTTTATTTTTTATTTTATTATTTTTGATTGACCAGGGAAGATGCCGATTACCAACAGAGGAAAATATGTATAATAGTTGAGGTGTATTTCATATTGTAAATAATTACTAAAAGCCCACTTTCCCACTGGTTGTGATAGTTTGTCAGTCTTTGGTGTATAGATGTTCCTTCAATGGTAGCTATTTCTCTAACTGGACTTTTAGTGCACATATTACAATGAAATTGTACTATAATGTTGAATATTGTGATCCTAAGGCAAATTGATTGTACTATACTAAACATCTATAAACTGGAAAGAGTGCCAAAGTTAACATTTAACTCAAACAGACCACAATATTATGCTTGTGAATGTATATTTTAGTTTGCTGGGCTTAACTTGTGATGTTTTGTGCTTTGCAAGTTTGAATTGTGAAATACTATCTGGAAGATTGTGAGGAAAATAAACGTTGTGCCGTTCGATTTTATGTAACTACACCCTTACTTTTGTAAATATCAACTGCCATATTTATCCATTTGTAATTAAATTATGGTATTTACTTGCTACAGATGAAACAGTATTTATAAAGAATGTTTCTTTACTATAAATATGTACAATTACGAGCTAAACATGGGCAGTTGTTTCGTTATGTGCTTTTGTTCAAAGTTTTAAGAGGTGTTTTCTTCCTTATTGTGATAAGAATTTTACTGCATACAAATATAATAAAAGGTGTTGCAAGTGCTAAATATTTTCTTTGCTTTTTCATGCTTTATACTTTTTCGGCTGCAGGTGCAAATAAGTGAGATACGTCTTGTTTGGGAGGCATTTTGTCTGCTTTGGATATAACCTGAGTTCACTGTGTCTCAGCCTTTATAATTGAATTATCAACTCTTGATTAATTCTTCATGTTCTCAGTTCTTGTCCTTAGGCTCAAGGACATTAGGGTGTTTTACTTCAGCTTTGCAGAGCATGCTTACATTGGACATAGGCCTTATAAACAATGTGGCTTTTTTGGTGTTAAAATAAATAGGCAGTTAGGGGGGACTGAAGTGAAATGTGTAAATGGTCAGGATGTTTTTTTTTAAATTGCATCAGAGTTTGAAAAATTTGAATTTTAATGAAAAGAAAACCCAAGCAAACTAAGCATTTGCATTTTCACACTCAGCACACTCCCTGCATGTGTGTGTCTGTCAGTCTGCTCTTTCTAGAAACGCAGTAAAGCTTTTCTCCTCCATATATATATACCATATTTTGTTACTTCATTTTCTCCCAGGTCAGAGTTGTATTCGAAAACACAACCCCTAAATGACACCTCCCATCCCATCCCCCCACGCTGGACACTTCACTGCACAGGAGTTGGTGAACTTGAACTTGACTCGGCTTATAGTCTCAGAGCTTCTTCGTGCTCTAGTGGAAACCTGTTTGGGGAGATGGCCACATGTCTCTGTAGTCCTGTTATTAATTTAGGATGGTTTTTAAGAACGCTTCAGGCGTGTTTGTTTTAATTTGACGTTTTGTGGTGCTGTGAGTGAAGATAATGACAGATTGCAGCCAGTGAACACATCTGAAGCTCTTTGAAGAATAAATATCACAGTCCGAGTTGGCATAAATTAAAGCTATGGATGAATTAAATAGGCTGGAGGAAAAAAAGTGTTTGTCAGTTGGCTGTTTGTTGTTTGGCCTCTGCCCACTGCGCATGTCTTTTAAGTGAATACGTTTACAGTCGTTATTATTATGTGTGTCGTGCCTCGCATTTGTCCAGGTGTATAGAAAACACGTCTTGGGACTTGTTAGTGATGGTGAATATCCGCTGCAGGCCGACTCTGCGCTGTAGCAGCAAGTGGCACTCTGTCTGTCTTGTGGAGCTGTTAGACTGCAGGCAACGTCGTCTCCTGTTATAAAAGCTGCTCACATTACTTGGCTCACAGGATGATGTGGTAAATAAAAAGGTTGGTAGGATCTCCAGGGAGGCGATGCTGTTTACAACCAGACAAATATATCTTACTAAAACCAATTAGAACCTCCTAAAAATGCCTTTTCTACTTATAAGTTTCGGTTTTTCTTGGGGTCGTTTCCTATGATTTACGTCATATATTTGTATTGTCAACCAAACAAAAGAGAGCAAGCCCTTTTTTTTGGCAAAAGAAAAAGGTGCTGTTGATGTTCTTGTTCTTTCCCAGAAGTCGATGGTTGGAATATTGGTTTATGCAGCTTACTTAGCACTTGAAATTACCTCCTAATGGCCCTTTCTGGGGTCGGCCCGGTGACCTCTCCGGCGGAGGAAGGTATGACCTGTGGGGAGTGGGAAAGGTCAGCTCCACACAGTGCGTCGATGCCGGTTCCTGTTCGGCTCCAGCTGCGCTGATATTGATCCGCGGAGAAGGAAGCGCCTTTTTTCTTCTTCTCAAAGCTCTTTGTAAATTGTTGGCTCTACTGTAAGGATACTAAACTTGTAAGAGCACACCCACCCAACCTCCCTCACTCAGTCTGTAGCTTCTGGGGGATTTTTATTTAGGAGTCAAACCTGAACTCAGGCCAAAGTTCAGGAGGGTCGAGCTCGTGTTATAAGCTTGTAATTTGTGGAGAGGAGAACTTGCGTAAAATCTGCATATTCACTTTTTTATTTACGAAAAAATAATTGATTGCCCATTTAGGGTGATGTTACATTTATAAAGAACAACGAATATTGAACAATTGACGCTGACATGAGTTAAAGCTCATTTTTGCACATTCCACCTCTCAAAAGCCAAACCTGGCCTCTTCTTGTCTAATGCATCACATCCTTTATGGCCGCTTGATTCAATAAGTGAAAATCAACAGGGAAACAGCAGGATTTTACCTGGCTGCAACTCCTAGGCGACTGTACTGTACTGTACTGTCTACCACAAGGAAGGAAAAAAAAACAATTTCTTTGGCAATTCATAGCAAGACATCCACGAGGGCATAGTGTGTATTCGCTGAGCACAACATGAGTAAACAGTAGAGAGGGACAGATATTTATTCACGTAATAACTTAATGAATTAGTTATTGCACATCATTTTATTTACAATGTCCATGAGCACCCCCGCTAGTCTGCGCGTGTGTGTATGTGAGAGAAAAAGAGTGAGAAAGAGAGACGAGGGTGGTGGGGGGGTCGAGGGGTGTCATAGGCCGTATTTGTGGACACATTTCTGATCAACACCAGTTGACAGGGGCCATGGTGCTGATGTTTGAAACGACATTGTTTAAATTAAGCTCAACCATAGCAGCTAATATAGTTTGTGTGTTAATTGGGGTTTGGTGGAGATTTGAGTAAGAGGGCGAAGCGAGGAGCAGCTCTGACACTTGGGCCTCCGGGGACTGAAATCAAGTCAATGCGTTCAGGGGGATGCAGCACAAGCATGCGCGCGTGTGTTCGCGTGCCCGTCCGAGGCTGCACTTGTTGGTGTGTAAACCAACATGGCAACATATCAGACCTGTCACTCATTTCAGGTCAGTGTATTTGTTGTATTGACATGGCATGTGTTGGCTTCAGTGGTCAGTGCGATGTTGGTTGTCTTCAGGTTTTTGATATTAACGGACTAATACACACACACACACTCTCTCCTCTCTCTCTCTTTCTCTCTCTCTCTCTCTCCACTCACCCCCCCATACACACATTACTTTCTACTTACTGCTTTTTTCCCTGTAACGTAAAAATATCTGCATAGATGTGTCGTTGTAATAAATTGTGTGTTCTTGCATAAATATTCCTAATTTCAACGTTTTAAGGTTGGAAAAATAAAACTAGAGCAGCAGCAGGCCCAAATTACCCAAATTACCTCCGCAGCATACATTAATGCTCCTACTCATTCATAATTTATCATATTTATCAGCGTAATTGCTTTTTCATGTGTTTGTTGCAGAGAAACAAACAAAAACATTTTGTTCGTGTAATGACTTTTTCTAATGAAGCCTGGAGACAAAGCTACACCTAGTTTTAATATTTGTCCTCAGCAGACAGCCAAATTAAGTTAAATTGACTTGCTTTTAGATGTGAAGCACCAAAACGCACATCATGAATAGGCTGCTTATGGGCTTTTAAATGACAGACCGCTTTAATACGAACTACACTGTAAAATAAAAATGATACACATGAAAAATTCAATAACTGTTACAATGCAAATTTAATAAACAAATAAATATAAATGAAATAAATAATCAGAAGCCCTAAAAAATACAACCGTTTTGTGATTATTATAACCATGACTTCCTTTAATGAACAAAGGCATAAGTTTGTAAAGGCCAAATAAATTCTTTGCAGGTGAAAAACAAAAAAAAACAGCGAAGTAAAATAAATATTGCTCGGGGAGTTTTTCCATTTTTTTATTTAGAATATTCGTGTTTATTATTTAAAATGATCAAATTAAATGTAAAATAGGCTGGATGGCAAAAATGACCAGTTTTAAAAGATTTTAAATCGTGTTGCTGTTTCTTGCTCTTTTTAAATGAATAGCTGCGTCGCTATAAAATCTGTCAATACTTCAATTTCAATTTTGAAATTTGAAAAAAAAAATTGCTTTGCCTTCACACCTAAAATTTGCATCTCTTTAACCAAATTCGTTTCTCTATGAGTGCAGGCTGCTTCTCAAATGGGCCTCCTCGGTAGAAATAACAGAGACACTACGAAGAGTTTGTCGGCAACAGTGTTTTGAAAGAAAACTTTTCAAACAAACGCCATATCCTCTAATTGAATTTGAACTGCTCCAATGAAATGAACGTGTCCGTTCGCCGCACTGTGTTATTTATAGCCACACTCAAGTGTCACCTCTGACAGCGGGCCTGCCCCCCCCCCTCCCCTAATATATTTTAAGTGGTTATTACTTAATACGAAATATTACTTAAAACTAATTAACGTTAAATAAAAAAATAATAAATAAACAAAACGTTAGGGGCATGATATTGCTTTTTCCCCACACAAACATTTAGGAAAATGTAGGTTTTGATGGCCTGATGCAAATTAAAGTTGCTGACAGAAATATTTAATGTAGATATTGAGTCACGTGCTTATTTTGATATCCATTCATCCATAGTCTGAATGTGTTTGACAGGGCTTTTCCTCTCTAACTCAACAGTTAATAGAGGCCATATCCACACCAGTGTTGATACTAATAATTAAAATATCGGTATATTAATTCTAATATAATAATTACGGTGTTTTCTTTCTAATTTACATTGTTTGCTTTTGTTCCTCAGGAAAGGGAACCCTTTTTTTCTTTTTTCTTTCTTTGAATGAATCTCCCCCCGTCCGTCCGTCCGTCCGTCTGTCGGTCTGTCTGTCTGTCTATGACATGGCTTGTGTTGTGTTTGTACTGAAGTCGATGTACAGTCTGCCTTCCTGTGCAACGCAGCCCCCACGGCCTTTCATCTGAGTTCAGCGGCCGCCTTTCTCACACAGATGAATGTGTTTCTGTGAAAGAGCCGGAATGGCTGTCACTTCTCCTGGCACGGCGGAGAAACAAACAAAACCCCCTGCTCCTTTAAGGAAGCTGGCGCAGGCACCTCCCATCGGACACAAACACTACAGAGTTAGAAGCACAAATAGCCTCAAAAGCTAAACGCTCTCCCTTTCATGCAGAAAGCTTGGCAAGACTGGTCCTCTCATGCACACAGAGAAACACAAAGTGGAGAGGTGCAGAGTAAATGACATACTCGGGCTTGACTGAGGTGTGCTCATTGTTGTGGTCTCCCTCCAAAAAAGTGTTAGAATTCAGCTAATCCCTCACAAACTCAGCATCCTCCCATGCTGTTGCTTTTTGCAGCGAGCTTCTCAATATGCCTCCTCTACAGCAGCTTGCCAATTCTATTTATTTGTCACAATGCATGTGCTGTTAATATGAGCCGTTTTCAGGTACTCTTTTTTCTGCTGCAGCCAAGGCTCTTTAAGACAGGAGCAGGTGTAGCATCAAAGACCAATTATCTGCAAGCAGAGCACAGTGGCTAACATCGCTTATTTGATGTATTCACAGTTTAGGTTTGGTCCATGCACGCTCTTTCTGCAGCATGTTACAAGCTGATGTGAGAGTTCAAATGCTGAAGGTTTTGAAAAAAGGAACATCAACACAGACACCAACACACATACATAGGAGTGTAGGCTTCCTCTCCCATTGAAAGCCACACTCAGCCAAGGAAATTTTCAATTTCCCAACACCTGTAAGCATGCTGTTTTACCTCACCTCCTTTGATCTTCAAACAGACCAGAGCTCTGCCCTGAGGGACACTGTGCACAAAGGTGACTGGGCGGTGTGTGTTTTCTGTTTTATAGGAATGCTGGCAAGTAATGGAACATACCTCGTGGCCATTTTGCATTTCATATTTTTTTTTGAGCTCATCCTGGAAAGGTGTGCCGTGTGTTGGATATCATTAAGACCACCTAGAATGAGGCTGAACACAAGACCAACGTCAGGGGCCGACCCAGAGTCAAGTTCAAAAGCGAGAGGACAGAACAGGAGCAAACAAAGATGACCTGACATGGAAATCATTGAAAACTAAATGACAAAATGCTTCTTGGCTCCAAATCCGAATCCGAAATTTGAGTTTTATGAGTAAATCAAAAAATTTTAATAAAACAAGCAAACAAACACAGAAAAACATTAAATAACTAACAAGGTCAGAAAAATTTAAATGACACTATGGAGAATTATGCCTACTTTTTTCTTCAGTTTAGTAAAATATTGTGTGAAAGTAAGATATATATGACAAAAAACACATAAGCTGAATGTGAGACAGAGTTTTGGCAGCTTATTGGCTCCTTCTGCTCTTGAGTGAAAATATGATCACAGTGGACCGACCACCCTCAGCATCTGTGAGATGTTAGTCAATATCTTTATTTAAAAAGACATCATCAATAACCCATTTTAAAAAAAAAAAGTGAATTTGTGATTTTTATCATGCAGGTTGCACACAGTGAACCACATTTGATTTGGTTTCTCTGACAGTGACAACAAATACAAAGGTCAGCGCGAAAAATTTACAAAGATGTGACAAAGTAATGTGTAAGTCAATGCAAATCAGCTCTCCATGATGATCCCTCTGTCTGAACATTCACGGTGACACATTAGAAAAGTTTCAGAGGGACTGATTTTTTTTTTTTGATTTTGGAAAACAATTCATGGCGGTGAAGCTAGGTGTGAGCACGGTGTTCATCCCCCCCTCCGCTGTCACTCACATTCAATTCAGGAGTGATCAGAAAACAAAAGTCACTGCTCATATTCAAATAGATTTATCTGACATGACACAGGAATGATTTGAATATGCCCCCCCACCACTCCCCCTACACACACACACACACACACACACACACACACACATGCACACATGCACACATATGCACACATATGCACACACACATTCACTAGCCTCCCAGCCATCTGTCACCTGCTCTGCTTTCTCTTCTTTTCAGATATTTTTTATTGATTTTTTTCCCTAAAATCTTACAAGACAACCCTTGACATGAGCTCAATCTACAGGAAAAAAAAAAAAAAAAAAAAGCACAGAGAGTTTTCAGTAAAATTTCCCTTCACTTTGAGATGATTTAATTTGTGATGTGTTGTGACATGACTGTGTTGAGTGTTTAATGTCTTAAAACGCATCGGTGGTAAAAGGCTGTCTGACTTCCACAGGTTTATCTAATGAGACAGAAATGAAAGAGGACAGGGATCAAACCAGTCGCAGTCCCCGTGATACAGACTCTTATTCAGTAAGTCATTATCACTCTGATCTTAACAGCGTTTTCACTGTCTGTTTCTCTCCAGAGGGTTCCATTCACCGGGGGAGACAAACAAATAAAACACTGGCGTAGGTTTTGTCACATGCAAATCAGCAGCGCTAAACTTTTTCCTTTACAGCGTTTCCATCTAAAACCAGCATTTGGCCACAAGAATGACAGAGTCCATTGATTTTCTTTTTTTTTGTTGTTGTATTCTTCAGGATTTTCAGCACTAGCCCTCCTCACCGCTCAGATTTGCACCCCATAGACATACAGTCAGCTCCCTCAAAAGAAGCTCTGCTTGCCAGCCTCCACTTCTTGAGTTTAGTGGGCTGGAAGGAGCTAATTTGATTGACTTTCACCTCTGTTTTCTTTTCTCTCTCCCTTATACCTCCCAGTCCCCTGACAGTCAGAGGCCTTTCTGGTCAGTGAGTGTATTGACCGGCAGTCAGTTAGCACTTGACATGTCAATGTCAAATCCAGTCTGGTCCTGTTAGATTCTTGGTGTTTTTGTTTATTTCTCATTGATGGGATTGATTTATTTGCCAGCAATCTAACAGATTATGGCAGTGTTATTCACTGTGTAATGTTCCTAGTAGAATGGTGGAAATATTCACCAAAACTATTATATTTTAATTTTAGACAGGTTTGTCACCATATCACATTTTCACAGCAGATTATTGTGGCTAAAAGAGTTCGGAATAACAGAGTTATTGAAAAATCTCTTAAAAACATCATCTAAAATAAATCTTTTTTGACAGATGGATTAAACTCAAATACAAATGTAAGAGGTTGGAGAGAGACTGTAATCAAAATTGTGCAATATAAAGAGAATAATAACAGTTTTATGGTTTATGGCTTGGGGCAACCAGTGTTAAGGTGCATTTACTGCCACCCACTATGACAAAGTAAGAATAGAAAGACACATAAAGGATTCAAAAGGTACTGGATTATTTATGCAATATTATAATATGCAATGTTTTTCATTATTGTGGCTATTGTCAATACAAGTATATTGCAATAACCATAAATTATAATTTTGTGGTTATTTTTCCTGTACTTCTTTCTTCAGAATAAAGTTCAGCAGGTTAAATAACAAATGAAATCCCTCATGACTGCAGTTTGTTGAATCTCACTACACTGATTTTATATTCTTATGCAAATCTGTTACCTTTTCTTCAAGATCCAATTTAATCTCAGCCATTTGGCCCTGAAATGCAAAACCAAACAAAGTCAGCTGACCTCCCCTTTGCTCCCGAGAAAACAAAATCTTCTCCTGATAAAAGCTGTTAGATTCTTGAATTTAATTTATGTCGATGTTTCAAAATATACAGGTATTATTTGAAAATGAACCATTTTCTTTTGCTTTGGAGGTATTAAGGTTAAAAAATGCCCCTTCGGTAATAAAAAAAGTTATTTTTATGAAAGTTTGACAAGCTAGTTTTTCATTTTTTTCTGGAAAAGGGCCAGTTACTTCAGCTGAGGCCAAAAAATGAGTGACATCAGTGGATAGTAGCGTGTGTTACGTCTGTCTACAAGTGTGAGCAGGTGATCAGTGAAAAAGTGTCACATATTTGTCAGTGTGCTGTTACACTTCTCACTGTCAGGTTTGCGTATATATATTTTTGAAGGATCCATATTTGTCTTGTAGTACATGAATATAAACATGACTCCAAAAAGCGCCTCACGTGCGGCTCTTTTTCACTGACTGACATCCCCTCTGTGATTTTTTCTATGCTCACCTGCAAAGGAGGCGTTGATGGGTGTGTGGCGCCCTGTTTCAGGAGTGTTGGCTAAGTTTGCTTCCCACCTAGAGTCTCCCGAGCTCGGGGGGAACCGAGGCTCTGCCTGCCCCCTCTGGAACCACCCCCCTGTCCCTCCCTCCTGGTCCAGCAGTGCCATGCGGGAGCCCCTGTCCCACCAACACTTGAGAAATAAATCAGACACACTGTTGACAGCCACTTGCATTGAAGCAGGAGGATGGGGAATTACATGAAAAGAGTGGTAGGCATGACATATTTTCACGGCTGGTACAAAAAAAAAAAAAAAAGATTTGGAGGAGGGGTTCTTCTTTTTTTTAAGCGAAAAACAGTTTGCAGTTTAAACACACTCCGACTGAATGAGAAATTCCCTCATGTGTTAAATATTTTGGAAAGTGTCATTGCTGGCTGTTGATAAAAGACAATCCCGTGCTGCATCAGGGAGCAGTGCAGGTGACACATTAAGAAACCATCCGGATTTTTTGTTTTTTTTTGTTTTTTTTTGTCAGATGCGCATAAAGCTTCACTGAGCATAACAGCCCCTCTCCCCCCTCCTCCTCCTCCTCCCCCTCCTCCTCCTGCCTCCTTTAACGCTGCACATGCACGACCTCTTTCTCTGCCTTAGATATGCCATATTTAATGGAAAGGCTTTAGACGGTGGTGGTGGTGGTGGTGGTGGTGGTGTGAAGCTAAGGGTGGAATTACTAAAGCTTTAACGCTGATACCTTTGGGACTCAGGCCCTAATCAGGTGGCTGAGGTGGCAGAGCCCGGGGCAGGAGTAGAATTATGACGATTATGGCATGTTGGCACATGTCTGAGGGTGGAGTGGACAGACAGACAGATGAGTTCATCAGTAGCAGGATTAGCTAGCTCCCATGCTGATCAGTAACTACCTCCCGGTCCTCCCAATGTCCTCATGCACAGTGGCCTCTCATTAACAGTGAGGGGAAGAGTAATGGTCTATGTACTTAAAGGTTTTCTTGTAGAATAACTCTGAAGGCACAGAGGAGTCTTTAGTGAATGATGGATGATTGGGATTTTTGAAGTTTTTGATGGTTTTTTTGAGCTCAACACTCTCCCTTTTGTGCAGAAATGAACCAAAAACTATCCAGAATAAAAAAACGTATTACTGTACTGTAAGGTCACACTTGAGGAGCATGCCCTGCATAAATGCGCCTTTTCCACAATTTGATTTTGACTTTGTAACATGACTTTGTTATTAAAAAGCATAATGCTAACAGATAACCTCTGAGAAGGTGGCTCTTCAACACTGAGCATTTCACTTGTCTTTCAACATGTGTGTGAAAACATTTCATGCTTTCTGACCGTGTGTGACCCTGTATTGTCAGAGAAAAATGCACTGTAAGCTGGTAGGCATGTCAGGCCACAGTATGGGGTCCTTACTTGTGCTATAATCCCAGCCATGGCCTTTTAACCCTCTACGGCTCACCGTTCTCTCCACTGCTCTCTCCTCTCTCTGCACCTGACAGTGGAACACGGAAAAACAAATGGAGACCTTGAAAACCATAAGGCACTGCTTGTTTGTCCTCTAAGTTGTGCCTTTTTTACCCAGATAGCTGTGCTACCTGTGTTTGTTTGTAAATGCACTTGTGTTTTTCTTAGAAATGCAATATCTTTGGCAGAATTGGCCCCTCTGAATTCACATGCAGCCTAGGGATGATATTGATTTGCTGTTTTGCAGAGTCGGTCTCATCTCTGATACAAGGGTTGCAGTTTTTATTCAGGTGGATGTTTTCCCACCTGTCAGAAAGTCTGCTCAAGACGAGATCCTGCTTGACATTAAAGCAAGTCTTTAGATACACACTTGTCTTTTACAGGCTGCTTTGAAAGATACCCCAGAGTTTATTTGCACAATTTCTCCAAAAAAAAAAAAAAGCAGTCGATGTTTGAGCTTCGCAAAGGTTGCCTTTACTGTCAGTTCTGTTTTTTCACTTTTGATGTAAAGGTTAAATAAATTAAATCTCATTATGACACAACTTAACCAACTGTCCATCGTTTTACATTATACGGCGGTATATTAATTCATTTTACGATTAAGGTTGGCCATTACACTTTATTTTACCCCCTACATTACAATTACAGCTGCTCTGTGAACTTGATTTCACTTTTCTCTCTTACCTCCCACCATCCCCCCTACTTTCACTAATAAAGCCATGTTCCCTGCTGATGGAAAATTGTCGGTTTACCTCGAGCTGCAGGGGGACTGGCAATCAGTCCTTAGAAAAGCAGTGCCAGGTTAACCTGCTGTGATAGTGGACTCTTGGGACAGTGCCCCACCTCTGCTTGACATGCAGGGGCTCTGTGCACAAATAAGAGGCATGCCTGATGCACAATAGAGTTGTTGCCAGCCTCTTCAGTTTTACGCTATAAACAACAACCCTCTGGTCAGACCTGTGCATGCTTAAAAGCGTTTCATTACTTTTCATATCCTGCCTGAATTTGTGGTTTTGATTGTGACAAGGACGATGTGGGTTATTCTCTTCCTCCTACTTCCTTATTTTGTGCGGCTGCTTGATTGTTTTGATTGCCTCGCTTAGTCTTGCAGTACCAGTTAAGTCAACAATAACGCCATACATTAGAAACACAAAGGAAGGCTTTTGAGAATCAATCATGCCAATCTCCTGGTGGAACTGTTAATGGGACACTTACAGTATGGGGGCTTGGAAGTCCAGGATAGAGCTGTGCAATGGCAAGTCGCATCTCTCTGTTGATCTATAGGACCAAGCTGAAAATGGGAATTCTCATGAGCTAAACAAAAGATGATATTCCAGATGTGTTTCCCTCCAACGTGTTTTTGATGCAGATGCTATCTGAATCACTAGCTAAGCAAAGCTGAGAGAGAGAGCGCTGGAATTGGACAATTTGGTGGATGTTGGATTTAGATTCATGTTTATGCGAGAGAGTATTTACATCACAATACACATGCATCGCTGAGCCCACAATGCAAATGTGTTTTCTTGTCGAGCATGGAGATGGGGAGTGTTTAAGAACATGTTGGGTTGTTCTTCTATTGTTTCCAGCCACAGACGAGCACCACTTTACCTCCACGGAGGGGGTCATTATCATTCAGACCCCCGAACATACGTAATGTTGGATCATTTTATCTGGCTGCAGTTACTGTGAAGTTGAAGTGTGTTGCTGCTGTCATCTACAAGTTAATCACATTTTTCATGCAGACTCCTTCATATTGACTCTACCGTATTTATTTTAATGAAGTGAATTTATTATACTGAATTGAATTAAGGAACTCTGTAGATCAAAAGAAAATTAGTCAAGTAACCAGTTTACTGTGTTTCAACATTCTGCTTGTTTTCTGGCGTCTGTTTCTTTAGCTATAGTTCACTTTTCCAAATATGCTCAATTAAAAGCGACTGAATGGCTAGCACAGGCTAATGAGGAGTCAATCTTCCACAATTAGATCATCAGTTTATGTTTCGTGTTTGTGTAAAGGTTTGTTTTACAATAAATACTGTGAATGTGTTGCCTTTTGGGGGAACAGCTTTAGTGTTAGTCTGTTGGCCCATTGCTTTGGTCCAGACTGAAATATCCAAATGACTACAAGTGGGTTTGCCCATTAGTTTGTGCACATTCAAGGTCCCCTGACAATAAAACGGCGTGTATTTTTCCACTCGTGTCAGCATGAGGTGGCATTTTCTTTTTTTTTGGTGAAACATCTTGGCCTCTAATTGGTTCATTAAATTTGGTCTAGATTTCCTTGTTGCCCATAGGATGAATTTTAACAACCTTGTTGATAGATCACAATAACGCCACGAAGAAGTCAAAATTTTCAGTGATTCTGGGAAATATATTTTGGATTTGAAAACATTTTGTACAGACAGTCGTCTTTGATGGTCCTCTGACTTTTCATTTAGTGCAACAATCAGGTAAAAATTACATTCTGCCCTCCACCTTCCTTTGTGACCGAATTTTTGTGACCAATGGCAATCTTGTTGGCCTTGGCTTTACTTTCTGTTCAGTGCTCCTTGGCCAACTGTAGCATGCTAACATTGCTAAACCATTTGCACAAAAACAGTTCAACTGATTGACAACTTGCAGTCTGGTTTAAAGACAGCCTTAGATGGTAAACACAGTAAATGGCCTGCTAAACATTTACAGAGTTTACACAGCCACTGTGAGCATGCTATTGTTAGCATTTAGCTTAAAGTAGCTGTGCCGGAGAACAGGCCTTATGGATCAACTAGCATGCCGTCAACTCTTTTTCTCTTTTTACTGCTTGCTTTCACCAAATAAACTTGCATTTGTTGAGTGATAATACATTTTTTTGATTTTTATTATTTTTGATTTCATCCTTAGAAAAGTGATGGTTTTACTGTTCGTGTATTTCTAACATCAGGTCAATACAGAAGCACAATTGAACAAAAAAAGGCTCAATCTGGTGTATTACTTTTTCTTTTTTCACAACGTTTCTAGGCCATAGCTTTATGTTTAAGCCCATTTCCTGGAGTAAACATAAATGTAAAGAGAAGACATTTATTTTTAGTGGACAACAAGTGACTCATAAAGCTTCTATACTTCTTGCTGCCGCTCTTCTGATGCAGTCGGTGATGGGATTCCCAGAATATGCCCCCCCCATGTGATGTTGTCTGTCACTTAATTAGCCTCCTGTTTTAGCACCACATGCTCCTCAGGTACATTTGTTTGTGTTTGTGTGCATAAGCAGCTGGGAAAGAGTATGCAGGTGTTGTTTGTTTAGTAAATTGTAATTGTTGTGTTTATGTTTGTTTATGTATAGCGTTTGTGTGTAAATGAAGAGCGAACGTTGCTCACCTGTTTCTTCTTATCTGACATACACGTTGCAGTGAATAAATAAATGTGTCTAAACCACTAACATAATATTTTCTGTCAAAAACATTGCAAAACGTAACAGATGCAGTTCTTGAGCTCGAATTGAAACAGACACAGAACGGAATTTGTTAACTGATGGCAGCAAATCAAGTTATTCCATACCACAGATAAAATGAATATCCTGGACTCAGAAAATGAAACATAGTGCAAGTCCTGAATGCATTTTCTGCTTTCCCACTCCAGATAAATTAATGTTTACCCTCTTTGGCCCCTGGCTTTAATTTGTGAGCAAGACTGATCTGACACTGTGTTGGGATATTCATTGCATCCCTTTTAGTCAATTCAATTTAATTATGCCATTCTGCCCAGGGTGCCAGAGCAGAGCAGCATCTGAATGTTGCTTCATCAATCTGCATGTATAAACAATGTCAGCGGCCGGGAGGAGCCTGGATGACCAGGGGGACACTTTCTGGTACATATGTACGCTTGCATGTGTTTTTGTTGGATCCCACGAGCAAGAAAAAGCAGCTGAATTTCTTGGTGAACTAAGTTGATCCACGTGTTGAGCAAATGGCAAGAGGCCTCCTCTGCAGCACAAACTCTGCTAATTGGGAGGAAACAGCAGTTGAGATTAGTGTTGGAAAGGAGATGAGTGTGTAACCATTAAAAGGCTCCCCAAGATCTTTTTAGATGTAATAAAACACATTGCTTTCACACTTGTCGGTGACAAGATTTTTTTTGTGTGTGTGTGTGTTAGCATCTTTTGTGACATATGTGAGATCATACAGTCTTACTCCTCCTCCTCTCTAGGCTGTGTTTTCACATCTGTGTGGTCCCTCTACTCAGTTCAATTCACAGGGGTTCATGCCTGCATCAAATTAAATTCCAGGGAAAAAAAAATCAAATAAGGTAATAAGTCATTACAGTAATTTTTTTAAACAGGTAGCAGCAACCAGAATGTTAGATGTGAAGGAAGGTGGCTAAGTATGTGAAAATGAGTTCAAGAGATTGTTTTTAATTTAAAAGTTGTTCTTTTTCTGCTCCGAACTTCACATCTTGAACTGCAGTGAATTCTTGCCAAGTCTCGTTTCGAATTCAGTGAAGCCCTTTTCAGACGGGAACGCCGAACATTGCGGCTTCGTGCATCTTTTTTTGTCATTTAGAAAAAGGTTACTTTGATGTCAGTGTTTCTTACAGCCTCATTTATACATGACAGATTATTATGGAAAGAGCTACATTATCTTGTGTTATTTGGCACTGGCAGCCTAAAAGGCAGTGAAGGGCTGTGAGCAGAGTGACAGAGCAGTTACTTTAAAATGTTAGAATAGTGATGAAGACGGCTGTTCTCTGCTCTTACAGGCTGCATCGCAGGTGGATTTTAAAACATATGTTGCTCTTAAGGCCTTTAAGGTTCTGGAGACAGATTGGTGATATTTGGATGTTGTGGAGTTAAGTGCGTCTCCTCATCCCCCACCCCCCCCCCACCCCCCCGTGCTGTGTACGAGCATGAACGCCCCCTGTTGTCGATCGATTGAAATAATGTTGTAGGACTCGGTCTGAGCCACTTAAACCCTTTTTGCACAGAGGTACCACAATACTGCCGGGAAGAAGCCTCGTTATTATGCCGGTTTTGCTCTTCACTCTGAACCAAACACCATCAGCTTAATGTTTTCCCCAGTGTGTGATTTTAGAAAGAAAGACCTATTCTGGAAACAAAACAGACAGAAGTTGGAATCAGAGTACGGAGATGTGTCAACTCTCACATGAGCAGTAGCCTGTTTGAATCATAAGAAGGTTCCCTGCGCTGGTCAACAAATGATTTTGCTCCTTTGCTCTTTTCTAATTACACAGAACTGAGAATCTTTTGAATTTATGAAGCTCATTAAGTTTTTATGTATTCTTAGAAAAGCTGGGAGTCACTTATGCTGAAGCAATGAAGTTAACTATGAAGTTAACAAGATTGCCTTGTGTGTTGATCAGTAGAGAGGCTTCTCTTCTGCTCGTCAGACACAGCTGACAAATGTGTTGTATGTGTTATAAGTTCATAATTTAACAGCGTTGAGTCCTGCAGGCTCACCTTTTTTACATGGATCTCCAATCAGATGTCAGTGTTATTACCTTCTGTGTTGGCTCAGTATTGGGACAATAATGCCCCTGATCCATGTTTGCACATTTTCTACAGACTGCAGAGGCAGAAGAACAGCGCAGCCTTCCTGCTTTGAACATCCTGTAAAAGTGACTTTACTTTGTTTACATATTGCAAAGTCATAGCTGTGTACAAACACTTTTTTTCTTTTTTTGGTCAGTGTAAACACACACAGTGGACAGCACGTAGGCCATGGGCGGGATATTTGCTGAATTTGACGAAAAGAGTATTGGATTCAAATCACTTACTGCACCTTCAAAAAAAGTGAAGTTAAATATGTGAACCAGTCTGTCTTTGCAAAATTGCCATCATGAGAGTGGCATGTTTCATTGCCATTAGATTAAAGGTTGTGCATGTCTGCAATGAATGGATTGTTAGTAATGTAAATATTAAACTGCAAAGGAGTGAAATAGAGTAAAAGTACTCAGCTTGTATGTGATCTAATTGTAAATTAAAAATATTTACAAAAACTGGAGCCGAACAAATGGAATCAAGCATGAAACAACTTATAGCAATATGATTTATTACATTCCACATTTTGGTACTTGCAGCTGCAGGATTCAGTCAAACTGAACACAATAATCGACTTTTAGAGCTACAATAGAATTCAGTCACCGTTTGACAAGAACATAATGTACGATGGACATCATGTTCTGCCACTGGGAAAATGGCAGCAGTGACTGCTGGGATTCTCCAAAAGCCTTTTGCAGCTGCCACAACATGGAAGCTGAGGAGAAGTAGAAGAGAACGGACAAGGTGGAGGAGAAAAAGGAGGAGTCAGGGGAGGAGAATAGAGGCGAGCACAAGCTGTGACAAAACGAAAAAAGAGTCACATGGAAGTCCTCAGCACATAGTCATGCATCAAGCCCACAACTGTCACCCACTCATTACAAAAGACTCATGAGCACGTTTGCTGTCCTCCTCCCCTGCATACAAAAAGGTATATATTATGAGCAGATTTTAAAGGCAGAATAAATTATTTAACAAAACATAGGAGGTTGGTGGGGGGACAACAAAACCACTGCGGGTGGTAATTCAAAGCAAAAGAAAACTGGGACTGGCTTGTGTTAACTGAGATTACTCTCTGTGGCTAAAATACAGTGCGTAAATTCCACTATCTCTGTCTTTCATGTCGAGGATGAAAATGAGATGTGTTGAAGCAAGACTTGCTGTGGTAACACGGTGATAAACAAACAAAACACCACATGAATACCCAATTAGTGCTTTGAGTGAGAGCCTAATAGCATGTTTGGGTAGGTTTGGAGTAACCAAAACCGCTGCTTGGTCACCTTCCACGGCCTCATCGCAGTTCAGCACACACAGTGGCTTGTGCGTTACAGAGATTCACCACCGCGATGAGCGCTTCACATGGGTTTTTTTTTTTTTTTTCCACAAAGACATACAAGCCTGCTGTTATTGTACCGAGACAATAAGATGTGTGTTTTGTCTAAATTGAGTTGTGAGATAAAAGAGAGTTCTCTCTCTCTCTCTTTCCGTGAGGAGGGGACATATTTGAATTGGTGGATTTGGGCCGTGTGTATTCTTTGGCTTTGTGAATATCTCTGCGGTGCTGAAACGGGTCCCTAAGCTCTTTTTCCAGGAACAGGTTGTGTGTGGCCGTGTTTGTGTGTGAGCAAATGTTCTTAATTCTGGAGTTGATTTCGAGCCAAAATTGTAATAGAGGTCAGACATCTTTCCGTTTTTTTTTTTTTTTTTGGTGAGTAATTTGAACATCGGAGCGCTTCACGTACAGCTGGGAACCTCTATCAGTATTTAGTTTTCCTATTGTCTTTGTATTTCTCTGTGTCCCGTATACCTGCACACAAAAAATAAATGCAAGGAAGAACAAAGAAAGAGAGAGAATAGTGGAAAATATATAAAAGACTATATCCAAACCCACCTATGTTGACCTGGTGTCATTGTTGTCTTCATCGGTTGAATTTCATGTCAAACTGTCCGTCTTGCTTCTGTGAAGATAACCTGTCTCTCCAGAGGTGTTCTAATATGGCAGATGGTACTAATTATCAAGGGTCACACACATGCACTTACACACACACACACACACACATACAAGGTGTTTAAGGTTATTCATGGAGTGACAATACCACCTAATATAGCTTTTAAAGTGTTTGTGAAAACCTTGCGGATGCCAGAGTTCACACATAACAGAGAATGAAATTAGATGATGAAGCTGTGAAGTCTTTTTAATTTTTACCTCGCTGGGTATTTTCTTTAACTACCGGCCCTCGATTGATGGAGTTTAGTTCTATTTCTGTGCAAAGTCTGTCACTTGTCTTTAAATTGCAATTTCAACCCCAACTCCTTGCACTTTTGAATGAAAAATGAAATGTTCTTTTTTAAATTTTCACTTCCTTCTCTATGTCTGCCTTCACTCACATACTCGTAAACATGCACACGCTCACACACACGCGCGCACACACACACGCACACACTCACAGTGTGGGGCATATTCTCGGCCGTGTTTAAATGTCTTCCACTTAACTCTGGCTGCAGTTCCTGGTTCTATGCATTAACCTTTGCAGTGGTATTTAATTAAAGGTCCACACCTGTACCACCACCTCCTCAACCCCCATCCTTCGCCTCCTCCTCCTCTTCAGCGGAGGCGAGGCTAACTGAAGGCATGCTGTACATCCATGGCAATTAGCATGACCTTAAAAACACCATGAGAGCCTTGGCACATGCCCCCCTGCACACTCCCCTTTGCCCTGTGGACCACCAGCTCTGCCTGTCCTTCTTCCTGACCCCGGTGTGCTGTGGCGACACTGACACTCAGTGGGGTCCAACCGATTACTGTGGCCCCTCTGTGCCATGAGACCCTGGGGAACCTCAACAGGACACAGGTAGAGGTCAGAGGTTCCCTAAGTTCCTTTAGGGAGCTCCTTGTGTCCTAACCCCAAATCATCATTACTCAAATGGGGTACGCAGGAAGTGTCTGCTCCAGATTCAAAATGTTGCCCTTAAGGATGGCCCTACTATGAAGCATGCCAAGACATTTTGAATTTTATTGTCTACAGCACAAAACTGGATTTCACAGTCTGTTCTAATGCCCTTAAATAACTTCTGAGCAGTTAATGCTTGCAGCTCACTGAACATCTTGCCTTCAGTGCGGAATAGTAATATTAGCCTTGTGTAACAGAATAATTTAAGTTTTCACATCTGAAAAGCTCATAAGTAGACTTTTAAACCTTTTTTTTTTACCACCACAGTTCTGTCAGTAATTTGGTAAAGAAGTTTTGTAAGAAACGTAACACTATGGGTGATAGATTTTCTATTATTAGTAAAATATTATTATCATTACTAGTCATTATTAAATGCTGACGCTAGTTGCATAGAATCTGTTGTGTATTGCTAAAGACTGAGGACAAACATTTGTTTGTGAAGAAAACCTACCTTTTTATTTTGCTTTTGTCCTTTTCTTCCCAAATTGAAAGCAAGCACTGTGGTCTTTAACTGGGGGGTTGAAAATTTTGTCGCACAGCAAAAGAAATCCTGCTCTTCTGCTGCGTTTTGACCACAAAACAGGCTAATGTACTCTATATAATAAAATTATTCATTTGTGATTAGATATAGAAAATACTATTTAGCTATTTAAATATAAATACCAGCCATTTTTTCTCCACTTAGTACTGCCCTTAGAGGTCTTGAGAACTTTAGTTGAATCGACTAGAAATGCTGCAGTGGCATTTGTTTTTGAATTTTGTGTGTTTTTGACTTTCCATCCTTTCTGTACGTGCTGCATGTTTGATTTCAGATGTATTTTTCTTTTTGGCTCTCTGCAGCAGGTGCTTTCATTTGCAACAAGTTTCTGTTGTTAGTTATTGCTTTGGACTCTTTTTGCAGCCAGTTTGTTTTTGAATTGCTGATGTTTCTAAAGCTGTAGCACATCTCTTAAGATGGAAATATTTTTGGCGGTCGTAGCGTCCTTGCTCTTGTCAGCCGCTGTACTGGCTGCTTTGCTTTAAGTGACTTCAAGCAAAATAATAAAAAAAAAGTTTCATTTATTAGCATTTCACTTTTGCAACAATGTACCTAATTTGATTAATATCTTGATGTCTGAACTTTACATGCACTGAACTTTTACACATATCTAAGGTAAGTAAAGTAATGCTAAAAAACTATCTTAGTAACTGCATAAAATGGGCATTCATTGCATTTTTATTGCATTCCCTTTCTCTGTGAGACTTATTGCTTGCAATAAAAGGTGATAAATGAATATGCCTGGGGTACACGGCAGTCAGGACGATTGAAAAATCTTTATAGACTCCCCTCATATTATGTTACAGGCACAAGTTGATCAGTGGTCGTTCCTACATGAGCAAATCTATATTAGGGTCTTTTCAGAATTGCTTATGGAACAGTGCAGGGGCTGCAATAACAGTGATAGTGCTTATTGACCAGATAAATGTCTTGAATAGAGTCACAAGCCCACACATGATTAGTCACTCATATGTGCACCCATGCACATATGAGCACGCATGTGTCTGCACACACACACACCTCACTAGCCTCTGTGGACCCCCTGTGAGGTTAGGAGCACCAGTGCCCCTGTGGTTTTCTGCCCTATGGTATCATGCTGGGCAGATATTTCTGTCTGCTTGGATGACTCCTTGACATGGTGTTTATTTGGATTGGCAACTTGTTTTCATTTGAATCGATATGCAGCACAGAGAAAAGAAGAGGTTGACTGAGGAGCGGAGCGGCCATCAGGAGCACCGATCTGTCCTGACATGAAGAACATGGGCTGACAATGGACGCCTGGAAGAGGTGGAGGAAGGCAAGTGCATCTCCTCATAGTATGGATGACTTCATTTAAGACTTAAGATTGAAAAAAGGAATCATCATTAATTTGAATGAAGAAAAAGCTGCACTTTAGGTGCTTCATTTATTATTATGAATGTGTCTTATTGGCCTTTAATTAGACCTGGAAAGACATGGAATGTAAAGCCTGGATGAGCCAACTTCCTCATCAGGACAAAGAGATGCGTGTCTTGTTTATTTGTCTTTGCATCGTTTTTTTGTATTTGGATGGCATGAACAGCACAAAGAAGCTGTTTTCTGTAGATTGCTCACCCACCAGCACTGCCAAGGGAAGGCTAATAAAATGTCATCAGAGTGAAATGAGAGTTAAGTGGAGGGGAAAAAGCTGAATATTCACACTCATTTGGTTGACACCTGGGGGACTGCAGTCACTCATGGCTGCATTGATATGCATTGTATTATGTGCTCCTCACCCGCTCCCATTGACAATCAACAGCTTTAACACCTTTGCTTTAATTTAATTAAGGCTGTGATTGTCAGGGTGAAAACTTGATTTGCACACCTACATGCACTGACGTGTGTGCTTGCACACGCATATGCACAGAACACGAGGGTCACCGTACACGGAGGAGGACCAATTATTTCTGTATGGATAATTAGACAACTTCAATGGTCGTCCAACCAGAGCAGGGCGGGCATGGAGAGAAAAGTGGCAAGCCTACACATTTGCCATTGAGTCACAGACTTTTCTCTGCATTAAACTTTGGAAAGCAACTCTTTCCTCAGGTGGACACCCTCAGGCTTTCTTAGAGAAGAAGCTGCCTCGAGGCTCAGAGCCTGGATCAACAATCCCCTCTCCAAGAGCCTCTGGAGAGAAGACACAAACTTAACCTGCACTAGTTTTTAGAGAAAGAACATTTTGCCACCACATCTAGTGCCAAAGAGAATGAAGTCAGTGCTCAGTGATAGTTAATGGAGAAAATATATTGTGTGCACTTAACTTGTGTGATGAGAAAAAAAACTAGGTGATAAAAGCAGTAATATGTATTTTCAGTATAATTGCATATTTCAGAAGAAATGCGGTAATGTAAACTGTTGTGAAAGAAAATGCTCTTTTTTTCAAAATTTTAACAACTAATAATATTTGTAACTCTTCTGTCTTTATAGGCTGCTATTTTCCAGCCAAGAGAGAGCTCGCAAATTGAGCCTTATAAACAGATGCAAAACAAATGGAGCAAAGTATCAAACATGTCCGAAATCCATGATCATCTTTTAATCTTTGCTTAAAAGATGGCCTTGGTGGCATTTGAGCAACATTAAAGGGCCACAGAAAGAAAGAGCTGGTGAGGTGATAAAAGTGTAGTCAGGTTTTTCTGAGCGAGGGGGATCACAGCGATTTTCTTCTTCCTCTTTCATTACAGACTGGTCTTCTAGACCTTAATGACCACAGTGTTTTAAGCACTGATCAGTTGTCAGTTTGCTGCATTTTCCTTCGCAAGTTAGTTCAAATGAACAAATAGATCTCACAGGATGTGCTGTGCATTCCTGCTGTCAAAATAATTCCACTTTTTAAATGGTAGATGGGTTAAAGTTACGCTTTCATTTATCCTTTATACTGTCAGGGGCTACATGGTACTAACAATGGCTGTGTGCACAAGCTTCATGGCCATGCCTTAGCAGATGTTTCCCCTTCTTTAAAAAATGTGACTACATTTTGGATATGGAAGCTTCAGAGATACCATATGGGGACCACAAGGACTGTGATCATTCAGCATGGGCTGCTTGTGTTTGCTCCTACAGACTTCTGGTGCCAAAATGTTTAAGAATGAATAAAGACACTGTGTAGGAAGTTGGGAAAAATGCTCATTTATATTCTCCTTTTCACCAACACACATTGAGCTCAGTAACATTCACCTATAAAAGACAATCTAAATACATTTATCTAAACATGAATGCATTCACAGCCATGCAGGAAAAACTGCCGCTTTCAGTTTCACACTGTGTTAACTTAAACGACAAGCTAATAGAAATTAGTTTTATATGCTACTGATTTGCAACAGCAAATGTATTTGAAAGCAGTTTAATTGCAACTGCATTCTATTTTTATCAACATAATGAAAAAGAACTAAATATATTCATAATATGCATACAATAATGATGCATATAAAATAATGTCTGCAAACATTCACTGAAAATGACATTTTATTTATTTTTCCTTCAGAATGAGCTCTTAGTAAAGCCTAAGTTATCTTGTCAAGATTTTTAGGCACCCACAATACTGTAAGGTTATAGGAAGTTCCTCTTTATGTATAGAAGAGAGTGTGTTTGTTTCTTTATTAACATTTAACTTGAATCACAATCCCCAGATGACCCAAACCAAAGTTATCTTCTGGTCTGAAACTGACCCACACTGCCCTCATGGTGCAGTCTCAGTGTGACTGCTGTGTAGTTTGTACACCCATCATTCAACTCGAACACTTTTTTCAAACTTGCATTGAAAAAAAAAATCAGTAGATTGTAAGATAAAATCTTTGCTCTTTGCATGGTTTCAAAAAAGGGAAGAAGGAATCTTTTTATATGCTCAGATGATTAGCTTTTCACTTCTGACAGTTCAGGCGCTCACAGCTGATAACCTTTCCCTCCTTACTTCACGTTCTCTTGTCTCCATGGAGAATGTGAGAGTGAGTGCGTAACCTGACAGTGTTGGAGACTTGAATTATTACTGTAGTACACAGTATGTGTGTTGTAAAAACAATTTGTCCCTCAAAAAATATTACAGCAACGGTGTTTTAACAACTCAAAAAATGACCTAAAAATGAATGCTGCTCCCATAATTTTCCATAGTTGTAAACCTTCCACATAAACACAGGATATATATAAATACACACACACACACACAGATATATATATATATATATGAAAACACACTCACACGTTCCCCAGGGAAGTCTTTCCTTCGCTTCCCAATTCTCACCTACTCTTGCTTTCTGTCATGTGCGTCTCATTTGTCACAACATTCACATGTTACACTTTGTTGCAATTTGATGTGTGAGATGCAGTCAAACCCGAACACAAAACAAGCCCCCCAAAAGCCAAAAGCATCGTAAACATCTCCCCTGCCACTGTACATTTCACCCCCCACCCCTCAAATCAACTGATAGCCGTACTATAAAGAGCAAGCCAAATCAAAATGAGGGCTTTGTGTTTTGCTTGCAGCTTTCCATCC
Organism: Acanthurus leucopareius; assembly: GCA_029814765.1. NCBI lineage: Eukaryota > Metazoa > Chordata > Actinopteri > Acanthuriformes > Acanthuridae > Acanthurus > Acanthurus leucopareius. Next base: position 5,826,467 of record JAQMCX010000011.1, on the reverse strand, counting down.
CACAAGTTTCCTACTGGCAGCATAATGATTACCTTTATGAAAATGGCAGGTTAATCTAAACCCAAGTTCATTTTCTTTCCCTTCTTCTCCTCCTCATTCTCCTCCTCTTCTTTTCTCCTGCCTTTCTAACCCACACCAGGTGAGCAGCACCGTGTGCCTACATCTTCTAATTCTAAGCCTTTATCCTTTTTTAAAACTCTGTTCATCTCACAAATGTGTGTTTCCTGTTGGTTTGCAAAAGCAGAGAGAGGTGCATGGAGTGAGGAACAATACCTCCTCCTCCATGGCCTTTTGTACCCCCTGAAGGAGCCTTATCTGTGGGATTGTAATGTAATGAGTGGCCCCTTGAAACAAAAGGCCTGACAGCTCGAGCAGCTCTGTGGCTCCCTGGGACCGCAGCATTGTTTTTAGAATCCCCAGGAGTGTTTGTGCACAGGCACACTTTACCTCTCTGCATCTTCATTTCAACACGTTTCAGCTAACACTAATACATCCAGAAAAAAATATTATACACTAATAATGCAACAGAAATACCATTAAAAAAGGTCAATTGAAATGCCGAAGTTGAAAGGAGTGTAACATGTGTGAAGTCCATCTGCAGAGCAATTTTACACATGTAGGCACAAGTGAATTCATCATAGCCTGGGGAGCTGTTGCCCTATTTAATGTGTCTGCATTGACGGATGACACAAGTCAGCTACAACTTAAACTTTAGCAGCAGACACCCCAGCACTGACCTCTCCATCTCCCCCTCGTATTGTCCTTGTCCCCGGTGACAATAGACCTCCGATGGCTCTGACATTCATCACCTGTTAGCTACACTCATCCATATGAATATACCACTCAGCTATGTTCTCTGGCCTGCAGGATGAATTCGGGGTATGTGGAGGGGGTGGTGGGTCATAACAATGGTGGCATAGCAAGAAAAACATCCTGAACACTGAGAACTAATTGTGCGAGATAACAGATAACATCCAAGTTTCCGATCAATTGAAATGAAAATGGGTTTTTTTTTGCTATTTTAAAAACCAAAAAATGAGCTTTAGAGAAAACTCTCCAAAGTGGATTGATTCGGAAGCTATGAATTGTCTTGTGGATGGAGAAAAACAATTTTTTTTTTGATGACTGCAAATTGATCATAGATGCAGCCGAGAGCCTTAAAGCTAAAGCTGCAGTATTATGAAGCAAACTCTCCAAGAAAAAAAATGGAATTTGATCAGTGAAACGGGGAATTGTGCAAAACTGGAAATAATTAATTTACACTGATATCATGATAAATAATGAAAACAGGCAGACAACAAAAATGTAAGGATCAATGAGAACACCTACATTATGTGTTAAAGAAATTTAAAGAAATTATAAGGAAAAAAAAGGTGTTTATGAAAAGTCACAGGCAACTTAAATGTACCCTGCAACCAACTCTGCAAAAGGAAACAAAACACTGCTGTTAAAATCTTGATTCATTCAACCACAACTCCTTAAAGCTCCAGTGTGTTGGATTAAGCAACAACTAGTGGTGAGGTTGCAGATTATAATCATCTGAATATGCCATTGCTCATTCTCAGGTAATGAAAACACAGTGCTTCTTATTTTGGATGATTAAACGCTAATAAAAATGTACTTCTGATATTATTTTCCACCTCTAGCAATAAATCCACCTAAAACCTTCTCACTGGACCTCAGTAAGTCACTGTAAAAGTAAAGTACATATTCTAGCCATCTTAGATAGTTTTTAGATAGACAGCCAGGTGGCTTATTCAGAGTAACAGGAATACTGATGTTGCTTTTTACCCTTCAGACCTTTAAGCAGTGTGAATAAAATTCCACTCAGCTTTGTTGTACTTTATAGAAAAAGTTAATCATTTTTAATTTGAGTAGAATGATCCTACGTCAGGTGATGGTGACAAGGCACTTTTTATTGTCTGCTAGCTGTATTATAATGAAGAAGATGACTTTGTGGATGACAAATAATAAACATGCTTGTTTTGCTGGAGACACTCAGCACAAACAGTTTTGAAACTCTAAATTGGGAAAAGGGAAAAAAGGGAAAGCTCATAAGCTGCAGTAACATGACGTTTCATAAAATATGGCAAATGTGAGCTAGTTTTGTAAATGGATCGTGTAATGTTTCACTGCTGTAACACCGCTGGCAAGAGGCATCCGACGACATCAAGAGGTGATGAAAGAAAGCCGATAAAAGCTGCTCTTCCTGTCACTGCCTCTCCAGCGTGTTAGGTAAATATTTCATATCTCAAGCTTCTACGTTTTGTGAGTGACATTCTTTATGAGCTACTGAGCCAATCGCTAACACAATTGTGTGACTGTGTGTGTGTGTGTGTGTGTGTATGTGTGTGTGTGTGTGTGTGTTGGGGGCTGCTTTGTTTTGCTAGCTGACAGCTCCCCTCCCCGTGTTGGGCCTGGCAGATGTAGAGGTGTCACCATGTTGATTAATTGTTTACGGTCACCTGTCTGCGTGGCTGCCTGTCTGCCATGTCGCCGTGTGCTAGGGGGATTTAGGGTTGTGGGGTCGGAGCGGAAAAAAAAGGGGGTGGGGGGGTGGGGGGGTAGCTGAAAGGGTGAGGGGAGAGGAGACAACAGAGGGACGATGTGCGGGAGCTTGTGCAGCTTGTGCTCGTGTAAATGATGCCATGCTATCAACCCGGCGTCTTCAGCCGTGTCTGTCTGAACAGCAGTGTCGTCATGTTGAACACGGATCACAGCTAGCCGGGGCCTGGCGGGGCCCTGTGCTCTTATGCTGTTTCCTGCAGTTTCCAGAGCTGCTCTCTGTAGAGGGAAAAAGAGAAGAGGAGGAAAGAGAGGAAAGAGATGAAGGAGTTTCTGGAAGTTTTTTTTTTATTTTAAATAGACGGTATTCAGCACAACTTACCCTGCTGGGTAAAATTAAAGCCTCTAATGAATTGTGTTTTTTTTTTATTCTGAAAGAACTGGAGCTTTTCTGTGAAGAAATTCCTAATTAAGATTTTAAAAGCCACAAAGTAGGCAACTGTCACTGCAACAATCCAATAAGATGAAGTATTGACATTAGCACTGTGATACTCACATTAGCTAGCAATTCCATCCATCAGAATCCCATTTTTTAACACATATCACTGGTATTTATGATGTAAAATAATGATTAATATTTGACAACATTTTAGCTAAGAGGTTTGGTTCATTTAAATCAGATTGAGATTCATCAGGGAAGGGTTTTTGATCTCTTTTGATTCTCTCTTTGGCTGTTCTGTCTCTATACTGTGCTTTATAGTTAGAGGATATTAGAGGCCTGACATGAGGAGGCTTGACAGTGCTGTTCAGTACCATGGTTTGCTGTGCCCTCATGTAGAGAGAAAGACGCACTGGACCTCTGCATCATTGAGAGCACATATCCTATTCAGTTTGAATGGCTTTTGATTTAGCTCATATTATCCATTACTTACTTATTCATAGGCCACTAGGTTTTCTTCCCTTCCATCCATTCAAATCAATATTGCAGAACCCAGTTGTGAGTGTGGGTTGGGGTTTTCTTCAAAGTGGCAATTCTTCCAACCATCTGCGCCTCTCCCTCTCTCTCTCTCTCTCTCTCTCTCTCTCTCTGCACGTTTTAAACCCGCCCTTAGTAACAAGCCACGGAGCACCAATCTGTGCCGTGATTCGGCCAAACCCTGCCTGCCGACTGGGAAGGAACATCATCAAAACTATTCTGTGTTGCCATGGAAATAGAGACCTCAATAAGTTCATCTTTTTCATGTGTGTTTTTTTTTGGGGCTTGCTTGGCATTTGGTTGGTTGCTTGCTTGTTTGGTTGGTTGGTTTGGATGAGTGGCAGAGCTGCAAGCTGTTCCTCCTCACTGTTTTCTCATGCAGCTCCTGCATGCAGCTTCTGCATCTATTTATTTAGTCATCAAACATCAAGAAGAATCATTTTCCATCATCGTCCTTGTCACATGTGATCCTTCCTGTGTCTGTTTGCTCATTCATGCTACAGTGTGTGTGTATTGTTGTGCTGAGATGTATGGAGGCAGGTGGATCAGGAGTGGGTACAAGTGAGAGGCTTCTGCTTGTAAATTTGAATAAGGAGAGAAAAAAAACGCTCAGCTGGATGAATGGAGAGAAAATGGGTCAGCAGAATACATTTGCTATGAACAATCTGTGTGATGTTGCAACATATAGATGCTGTTGCTCAGTTTTTTTTTTCCTGTGCATTTGACCCTCGAGTGCAGCATAGCAGCAGCACTTATGTTCAGCATTTATGTCTTATCATAGTAGTAGTAGTAGTCATAGTAGTAGTGGAAATGGGTCCTTTGAAGTAACTGGATCTCCCCCTTACACTGGGAGAATACCAATGCATGTAAGGCATGTCGATATGTACAGTTTGTGTGTGTGTGTGTGTGTGTGTGTGTGTGTGTGTGTGTGTAAGAGAGAGAGAGAAAGAGACAGAGAGAGGGATGTGTTATAGGCATGTCACAGCCATGTTTGATACAGCTTGATCAGATGGTTTCCAAGAAATTCTCTTTGATGTTAATATTATTCATGTGAACTCTGTGAGGTAGTGAATGCCGGCTCTCAGAGGGGGGAGACGTGAGAGATGTCTCAGTTATCTCCGCCGTTCAAGCCCTAATTCACAGAAGAAGAAAAATAATCACTGCAACCACCAAACTGATCCTACCAGAAAAAAAAAGAAGAAAAAAAAAAAGAAAAACAGATTTTGGGGAGGAGAACTGAGTTCAGGGCATGCGGGAACAGTTTTATTCCATGTAATTGGACAATTAAAGCGATATCTTGGCATCTCTTGCTGCCTCAAATGAGAGCTTGTAATGTATTCTGACCCTCAATCCTGATGTGTCTGTGGAAAATATTGCTTCGTAACTCTACGTGTCTGTGTGCGGTGAAGCAAGCATGTTTTGTGGCCTCTGAACTACTGAGCAGCATATATGTAATTCATAGAGATGAAAGGCAATGATGGGCTTCTGTGGTTTATTGCTACTGAGAAATGAAGAGCGGCAATGGCCAATTAATCCCTAAGAAACGGCATTAAAATACCAAAAGTGGGTTTTTCTTTCTAAATTCATCCTTGCGCTCAAGGATTTTTTTAATCCATGGGGATAAAATGAGGATATTTGTTCGTCAAAAAATGACCAGATTCTCATTTAAGAAATTCCCTCTAAATGAAACCTTGATTAAGATGTGATATCACTCATTGTTTATCTACTAGGCTCTGTGAAAACGAACAAGACACATCAAACTTTAAATCATATTCAACATCGCTTTTGATCCTGTGATACACACTCCAGCAAAGGTGAAGTGAGAGCTGCTGGGATGCTTGTGTTTGTGTGTGTGTGTGTGTTCTTGCTTATCTGCTTGTAATCGGGACTCCACTTCCATTTCCAAAGCTGACCCTAACTAGATGAGGCTGATAAGGCGGGCCACTGGATGCATCTGTTTGCCAGGCCCTATTGTACTGCAGAGGAGAAGGGATGAGAGGGGAAAAAAGAGAGGGTAGTCGAGAGGAGGGAGAGGGGTGAGTTTGCTTGAATCTCTGAGGGCTGGCTAACCCCCTGCTCCTTTCCTGAAATGGAGATGTTATTACATTAGCAGCTAAAAGGGTTTATTCACAGTTAGTGCAGTTTAGGCATGCAAATGGAGGATTTCAGTGTGCTGTGTTGCCTGGAGGTATAGGACAGAAAGCACAGGAGATTTGCAAGGATTAGTTCCACAGGTTCCTTTTATTATGGAAAGAACCCTTCTTGAATGAAAGGGGGAGGAAAAGGTGAGTTGAGGAGAAAGGAGAGAAGACAGCCAGTGAGGGAATTTAGGAAGGATGGGTGTTTTTTTTTTTGTTGCCTTCACCACATCAGCCCAGTTGTGAGGAACGTGAATGATATTTGACATCCTGACTCTCATACGTTCTGAGGTTATGCACACAGAGCTGGTTTTTTTTTTCTTTTTTTTTTCTTTTCCTGCCTCCGGCTGCCGTAACAGTTGGTAAACAGTATGCAACCCCTCGTGTGCCCTCCTCGAAAGGTGTGTGTTTCCGCGTAAGCACTCCGCTGTGATATGTCTCACTAAAGTCTAATCTGGAAGCCCACTCGAAAATAAGCGATGGTTATGATGATGAGGCCTTTTGGCAAATTTTTACAGCACGCACTGCTCAGTGCACATGAAATGGAGGGTGGCGACCCATTCAGATCACTCATGTTGTGGGCGCGTGTCTGAGGGACTGTGGTGCTGCAATCTGATATGCTTGAGTTGTAAAGTTAAAGCCTTCATTATCTCGGCACGAGGCATAAGGTGTCACCTTCACTGGACCTGACACGTGCACGCTCCCCTAGCCATGGGAGACCTCACACACACACACACACACACACACACACACACATACACACACGCAGAGAAGTGTACATATACAACTCAAACCATGGGAGACAAGGCTGAGAGATGAGGGCTTTGAGAAAGAGATAGACAGAAGGACTCAGAATTTATGGTGGATGGAAAAGCCAAGGTCAGTCTGGCGTGGGTTTGCTGTAGTGGTCAAGGTGATGGGTTCTGTTGGAAGCGAAGGGACACACACACACAAACACACGTACAGAAGGCCAGTAGCTAATGACTCAGGTCTGTTGTTCAGCAGGGAGGGGAGAGTGATGGGGAAAATGAAAGAGGAGATTGATGGGAGAGGGTGTGATTCAGTCAGACCCGATGTGATGTCATCTGCTGAGCTGCCATCTATTCTTCACTCAGAATATTTTTTCTCTAACTTTCTACCAGTTGCCTTTCATGAAATTTAAAAGAAGTGAAGGGCTTTTATTTTGAAATGTACTTTAAACATTTTCTTGAAACATAAAGTGCTGAAAACACCGTAGGCCTTTTAGAGGCCTGAGTAAAAAAGAATCATTTTTTACCGATGAGTGAATGTGTGTGTGTGTGCCTGTGTGTACATATGTTCATGTGTGTGTCCTCAGTAAGCTGAGCAACAGCCCCTTGAGGTGAAGTGGCCTGTTAAACTCTGTTTTCAGCTGAGTTCATTGCTTAAGAAAAGAAAGTGCGAGGTGTTGAATAAAAGCTCTCCCCTCTCTGCACCAACAGCAGCCATCCGTCTTCTCTGGCGGAGCGGCTCTTTAATTGTCTGCATTTGGGATGCTTTAACACTTGTGTTGTTAACACACATTAACCATGAGTGTCCTCACACAACTGTGAAGGAGAGACAAAGACTACAAGCACACAAACCAGTGATGGGTGTGTGAGACACTCACACATACGCAAACAGGAATTAGTGTAATCAAACGTGGTCCGTATCTTTTGCAGGCTGCCTGTTAACAATGCAAAGAAAGGCACAAGGAGTAAAGTTGTCTTGTTGTGTTTAGTCTCTCGATACAGTCGGTCAGAACTGACATTGTTTCTTGAGTGTCTTTATTACTTTTGAGGAATAAATTTCATCAGTGCAAGTAGTTTAAATTTTATGTGATTAGATTTACAAACATCTGTTGTTACGAAAGCTAAAAAGAAATTTGTTACTCACGCTCACAGCCCACAGCTGCAGTACCTCTTTTCAGAGACAATGTCCCCGTTACTCCAGATAATCCATTAATATTGACAATTAAATATTTAATGCTTTCATGAAACGATTTCCACTCAAAGAGTAGTATTTAAAAATTTGTGAAAAACTCAAATTAAAATCTCCTTAGAGACATGGAGAGATAAGATGATGGTATAAAAAAGACACCTATAATGAATAAACAGATACAGTTTCAGATAAAAGTTGAGTACAATCTCACCGACCAAGATTTTCACAGTTTTTTTAGAATTGACTTAAATTAGATCATAACATTAGATTTTAACTGTTTTATGACGATTATTGAGTTCTATGACAGAGCCTGCAGCTGCATAAATGATAAGACTTGAAAATTTGACTCCATTGTTGGTTAAAGTCTTTGCAGGAGATGTGTTGTTTAACATAAAATGATAGAATCCTGCCTGTCTTATCCTTTAAAGTATGCTTTCTTTTTTTTTTGTCTGCTGGATTGTGTGTCTGCTGATGCAACAAACAATCATTTCAGGTTTGGATTTTTACTCTTCTTTTTTCTCCTATTACTTAAAGTTTAGGTGCTGTAAAAAGTGCATACTAATAGGGAATATGAAGAGACAATATTAGATAGTTTCTGTGTATCATGTAACTATTTCATGAACATGCATGCACACAGAAGCCTTCACAAAAAAAGCCACACTCCCCAGTCCACTGCCCTGGGCCTGGATCCAGTCAGAACAATAGTGGAGCTGCTCCCCCTGCTGCTACTAGATGGAAACTGCCTCTGGGCCCTCCATCACTCTCAGGCTCTGCGTGTATGTGTGTGTGTGTGTGTGTGTGTGTGTAGCTGTGCATGTAAAGGGAGAGTTTGTGTGCTTGCATGAGCCAGCTAGCCTTCACATGTTACCTAGCTCTCCATCCCATCACATTACACAGTAGGTCTGTTCTGCTGCATCCTGCCACAAATATGTATGTGACCTCACCTTCCGTTCTCTCACCCCTGTGCCGCTCTGTAACGACGGCTCCAGCATCTGCTAGCGATTGTTTGTGGTGGCTGACTGTTACCCATTCTCCCTTCCTTCTTGTCTGCCCGTCCTGCTATAAAAGTCTAATGATCTTGTGTATGTGTGTGTGTGTGTGTGTGTGTTTTGAGTGCTTGTATGCATACACACCGCTTAGGATGGTTTTCCACTGTCTGCATAAGAGGCAGTTTTCCTAAATTGGATGAGAATAAAAACAGATTATGACGCAAAAACAGACATTTTCACTATATAAAAATTACCTTGGTACGACTCGGGGCATGGAAAAAACGAGCACTAAAGAGGATGTTTTTTGGGAAAAGTCATTAAAAGGCATCTCCGCTCCCTTTTTCTTTTCCTTTTCTTTTTTTCACACATTCAGAGAGTTTTAAGCACTGACTGTCATTTACATTTTATCAGCCATATGGTCACCTGTCATGTTCACATGACCAAGTGATCAAAGGCTGGTCTCTGGTTTAATTGTTCCCCACTGTTAAGCTTCAGCCAGGAAGGACTCTCTCCATCTCTACTTCAGCAGGTGGTGTGTGTGTATGTGTGTGTGAGTGTGTGTGTGTGTGCGCGCGTATGTGTGTAAAAAGATGTGTGCAAGCATGCTTGTGGTTGCAGTGCAGGCTGTAAATATTAGGACAGTTTTGTTTTGGCTCCAGCACATCGGACCCAAAATGAGACAATAATGTGAGGTTGCATAGCTGAGGTTTGACTTTATTTTGGGCTGCTGACATTCACTCTCAAAGAAGATTATAGAAAATCTAACCTTTTTTTTGCTGCAGCGAGTCACCCAATATGGATGGATGCACCCTTAAAGCTTTTAGTCAGCACTTTATCTTCATAATATTACATTATATTACAAATTTTAGTGCTGAAGGGCAGAAGCACCGCAAAACAGAAAACACAATACCATCTGATTGCACTCTATGTGCACATGATATTATCTGCAAAAAAAACAAACAAAAAAATCATTTTTTTTCACCAGACTGTCTCCTTACACATCCTAACATTTATGTCTACAAGTACTCAAAAAAAAAAAAAAGCTTTAAAATATTATAATCAGGTTGGCATTTGCATGCCGGGGATTAAACCCCACTGTGTTGTAATTCTGAGCTGAGTCTGCTCCAGTTGCTTTGCCTGGTGTGCAGCAGGGGAATAGAGGCCAGTGCCTGAAGTCAGTGCTCCATGACAGTGCTGGTTGAGTGTGGGTCAGGGGGAGGAGGATTGGGGGGGGGCATGTATTGGATGGGGTATATACGCTGGGGGTTGGTGGGAGTTACATCGAGGTGGACTAGAAAGGGTAATGGGGTGGGGGGCTCGTGGAAAGGGGTTTAGATGGAAAAGGGGCTTTGACTTGGCAGAGAGAGAGAGAGAGATGGAGAGAGAGAGATAGAGAGAGAGAGAGAGAGAGACAGAGAGATTCACATTGATTGGGTTTTAATTTGGTGGAGGTCCCT